>JAVIAB010000104.1:13692484-14092484 GCA_032433765.1 Megaustenia siamemsis
TATTTAACACATACCCTGAGTGCTATTTAACATATACCTTGAGCGCTATTTTACACATACCCTGAGTGCTTTTTAACACACACCCGGAGTGCTAGTTTACACATACCCTGAGTGCTATTCTACACATACCCTGAGTGCTATTCTACACATACCCTGAGTGCTATTTAACACATACCCTGAGTGCTATTCTACACATACCCTGAGTGCTATTTAACACATACCCTGAGTGCTATTCTACACATACCCTGAGTGCTATTTAACACATACCCTGAGTGCTATTTAACAAGTGTGGGAGTGCGGTGCTTGTACTAGTTATTGTGTACTTGAGTCCTAATGCTCTTCAGTACTTTACCTGTGTGTTCTTGACTACTTGTCCTGGTCATTATTACAATAGTTACTATCGCAACATGATCACAACCTACTCACTATCTGCGACTTAACACCACCGTAACATAGACATCACCATAACATGGACATCACTGTAACGAAGACA
The DNA here is from genome assembly GCA_032433765.1 of Megaustenia siamemsis. NCBI lineage: Eukaryota > Metazoa > Mollusca > Gastropoda > Stylommatophora > Ariophantidae > Megaustenia > Megaustenia siamemsis. Next base: position 13,692,978 of record JAVIAB010000104.1, read on the forward strand.
CCACCGCAACATAGACATCACCATAACATGGACATCACTGTAACGAAGACACCACTGCAACATAGACATCACCATAACATAGATACCACCATAACATAGATATCACCGTAACATAGACATCACCATAACATGGACATCACCGTAACATAGACACCACCATGATATAAACATCACCTTAACATAGACACCATTGGAACATAGACACCACCATAAAATAGACACCACCATAACATAGACACCACCATAACATATATACCACTGTAACATACAAATCACCATAGCATAAGCACCCCATAACATACACACCCCCATAGCATAAGCAACCACCATAATATAGACACCACCATATCATAAGCACCACCATAACATAGACACCACCATATCATAAGCACCACCGTAACATAGATATCATCATAACATAAGCACCACCATAACATACACACCCCCATAGCATAAGCAACCACCATAATATAGACACCACCATATCATAAGCACCACCATAACATAGACACCACCATATCATAAGCACCACCGTAACATAGATATCATCATAACATAAGCACCACCATAACATACACACCCCCATATCATAAGCACCACCGTAACATAGACATCATCATAACATAAGCACCACCATAACATAGACATTACAATAACATAAACATTACAGTAACAAAGATACACATGTAACAGTTAAACCACCGTCGCATAGACACCACTGCAACATAGACACCACTGAAAGATAGATACCACAGTAACATAGACACCACCAAAACGTAGAAACCACAATAACATAGCCACCACTATAATATAAACACCACAGTAACATAGACACCACCTTAACATAGACACCACTGTAACACAGACACCACCATAATATAGACACCACCGTAACAGACACCATCATAACATAGACACCACCGTAACAGACACCATCATAACATAGACACCACCATAACATAGACACCACCATAACAGACACCATCATAACATAGACACCACCGTAACAGACATCATCATAACATAGACACCACCGTAACAGACACCATCATAACATAGACACCACCATAACAGACACCATTTTCACATTCAAAATTGCAACTTTGGCCCACTAAAACATTTGCAGCTCATTACTGACCAGCAAAACATGGACACACCAACACAACATGGACGTACTAAGACAACATGGGTACAAACATACCATGGACACAGCAACACAACATGCACTTACCAAGATAACATAGACACAAACATACCATGGACACAGAAACACAACATGGACACACCAACACAACATGCACTTACCAAGATAACATGGGCACAAACATACCATGGACACAGAAACACAACATGGACACACAAAAACAACATGGACACCCAAAAATAACATGGACACAAACATAACATGGTCACAATCATAATATGGACACATAAAATAACATGGACATAGAAACACAACATGGACACAAACACAGAATATGGTCACTAACATAATATGGACACATTAAAAACAACATGGACACATAAAATAACATGGACATAGAAACAAAACATATTCTTACAAAAACATGGACATAGCATAAGGTGACCATGCGTCCCGTATTTAACGGGACATGTCCCCTATTTTGGGCCTTGTCCCGTTTTTTTTTTGTGGGTCCCATATGTCCCGTATTTCCCATTTTGTCCCGTAAATGTCCCGTTTTTAGCAATGACATAGTGTAAATCAATAAAATCAATGATATTGCAATTTGTGAATACTTATAAACATGATTTATTTTCCACCTAGAAATTTCCAAGAATTACTCAAATTCTTGGTAGTAGCCTTCACCGCTTTCTAAGTTTCGTTTTCAATACAATCGTGCCAATTATGTTTAGACGCCTCGTACTTTCAGAATGTTTTGTTATAGTGTCGGAGTTCTGAGTATATTCTCTTATTGTATGGATTTGTTGTTGACAATAATTATCATCGGTGGTGTTAGTTTTTTAATGTTTATTTAATTTATCCTTGTAGATTAAAAATGCCAAAAAGAAAATGTGTCTTTAATAAAGACTTGGAAAAAGAATTTCCTTTTATTAAAAAGACATCATCTGAATCTGACGTTTATTGTGTGAAATGTAGTTGTAAATTTTCTGTTGCTCACGGTGGGAAGACGGATATTGTTCAACATGTAAAAACAGATAAACACACAAAAGCAGACATATCAGCTTGTAGCTCAAGCAATCAAATAACATCGTTTTTTAATAAAAAGAAGACAGACGATAGTAATGAACGCAAACTAGCAGCTGTAGAAGGCGCATTCGTTTATCATACTGTCCAACACAACCACTCTTTTCGATCAACAGATTGTACTTCTAAATTAATTAAGATTTGTTTTGAACCACAATATGCGTGCGCGAGAACAAAATCACAATCTATATTGACAAATATATTTCAACGTGAAGCGCTAAGGTGCTTGCAATCTGACCTGGAATCTGTCAACTGTCTACTCTGATTGCTCTAATCACGGGCAGCACTAAATTATGTCTGATTCTAGTCAGGTACTTTACGCCAAGTTGTGGAATCAAAGTAAAGATTTTAGAAATTAAGGAACTAGTAGGTGAGACATCAGATATTTTATCTAACTACATTCTAGAGACCCTGGAAGTAAACAATATTAAGCACAAAATGTTAGCGTTGTGTGCTGACAATACTAATTGTAACTTTGGTGGTGCTGCAAGATCAGGAAAAAACAATGTTTTTTTCAAAATTACAGGAAAAATTAGAAAGAAATTTAATAGGTGTAAATTGTGCAGCTCATATTGTACATAACTGTATGCAAACTGCAACAGATTGTCTGCCTATAGACATTGAAGTAATTGTGGTGAAGATATACAGCTATTTTTATATATACACTGTTAGAATTGAGAAACTAAAGGAATTCTGTGACTTCGTTGACACTGATTATAAAAAACTGTTAGGCTACAGCAAAACCAGGTGGCTGGCATTGTTACCAGCAGTCGAACGTATTTTACAAATGTTTCTTCCTTTAAAGTCATATTTTCTGTCACAAGAGAAGTGTCCCAGTGTAATAAAAACATTTTTTGAAAATGCATACTCGGAAGCGTGGCTCTTTTTCATTCAATCACAGGCCTCAACATTTCATACAAGTGTGCTCAAAATTGAGGTACAAATATTACAATGAATGAAGTGTACATTGTCTTAAAACATCTAAAACTGAAATTCATAGAAAGAAGGAATGAAGTTTTTTTACCTATTATTGTTAAAAGTAAACTAAAGAAACTACAAGAAGATGGAGATATTAGTGACATTTCTAACTTTAAAGAGTCGGCCAAGTCCTTCTACTCTGCATGTTTTGATTATTTGGATCTATGGACGCAACAGATGGAAGAAATAAAATTTCTAGATTGGATACTGCTTAAAAGATTAATAAATTGGTCAGAGATTGAAGCAGCTTTGGACAGTCAATGTGTGAAATATAACATCAAAATAAACGACGGGCAATTATTTGATGAGGTGAGCTGTGCTAAGATTTATGTAACTGAAGATAAAATTAAACAATGGGAAGAAGAGGACAAACCAGTTGACAGAAAATGGGTAGAAATCTTTGACCACTTAAAAACTCAAAATATAACTTACACAAACTTGCTTAAAATCGTTGAGTTTGGTCTCTGTTTGCCTGGAACAAATGCTCCGACAGAAAGGGTGTTTTCACATATGAACAATTTGTGGGATACAAACAAAACACAAATGAAGATAGAAACATTGAAATCCTTGCTGATAACAAAGTGTAATTATGACATGAGTTGTATAGAATTCTATGAGTACATACAGAACAAAGAAGATATTCTTAAGGAAATCCAGTCTGCAAAAAAGTACAACGACCATCAGTGACATCACAAATTTAGATGTTATCACATTCCATCATTAAAATCTGGTGAGTTAATTTTTAGTCATTTCTTTCATTTTTGTACCTTAAATTTAACAAACAATTATAACGTCCCGTATTTGTCCCATTTTTTTCTAATAGTGTCCCATATTTGTCCCGTTTTTTTCTAGCGAAAATGACAAAATGTCCCGTATTTGGGCAAAAACCATCTGGTCACCGTAACATAGCAACACAACATGCACACAACACAACATGGACACGACACAACGTGTACACAACAATCCAACTTGGACACAGCAACAAGGCCAAGATACCACAACACATCCCACACCAAAACAAACCGGACATAGCAACACAACTTAGAGAAAGAAACACAACTTGAACATCGTTACTCAACTGAAATATTTTAAAAAAACACTCACCCATGAAGCAAAGCGTCCGAGAACTCCACATCCGGTGTCTCCGCCACCAAAGTTTTCTGACTAACCTTTCTGGGGCTCATCACGGCTGTTCGTCCACAGATCCGTGCTAGTCAGAAACCACAAGAAAGACAAAGCGATCCTTGAAATGTGCTCTTGAGTCTGCGCGTGTAGATAAGTGAAAGCCACGCCCTGTGTCACTCTTCCCAGCACATTACCGTAGTTTACCTGGGTAAGTGCTATATAATCTGTGATCTGCCTGGAAAAACACAAATATTGATATTACCGCGGCTCTATTATCACAGCACTTTATCGTAGTACAGTTCGCCTCTACTAACTAAACACATTACTGTAGCTACCTCAAAAAACAAAACCTATTTCCGAATTGCATCATCATCGGGTGCCATGCAGTTCGCGTAGACGATCACCTCTTTCCACATCTCTCGGTTCTTTATACACCTCATAATTTCAGTCGGTGACTTTTTATTAAGCCATTTGGATAAGCCGTTTAATATTATTTTCCTCTTGGTTTTCCCTGCTCTTCTTTCCATTCGCTTTGCCCGTTGCTATAATATTATCGATGTCTATTTTTCCCATCACACTTCCGGTCAATATGGCGGATAGGCGGCAGGAACCATTGAGGTTCAGTCTGAAAAGTGTTCCTTGTTGCAGTTTCTTCATATTCTATGTCCGGCTAGCTACTGAAGCTACTGAGTTTAGTGCTTTGTGCACACCGTGAGCTGTGGTTTTTATCCGGATCGTGTTCCAAATTTCCGATTGCTTACGATGAATGATGATATCGCATGACGAAGGAGAGATAGTTGCGTTCACTTTCGGTGCGGCTACGACTTATGTCTTTTGGCGTGTGCTGTGGCTGTTATGATGGGGACTGCAGCTAACTTTCTTTGTTTGGATCCTTCAATGAGATGAAATGTTCATTCGGATGATTCCACTGGCGCGGGCGGTTGAGCAATTATGGATTTTAGTTCGTTTGCAGTGATACCGGGGCCTTCGACTAACTACAACTATAACTACCACTATCACTACAACTATAACTACAGCTACAACTATAACAATAACTACAACTATAACTACAACTACAACAATTATAACTATAACTACAGCTACAACTATAACAATAACTAGAACAATAACTACAACTATAACTACAACTACAACAACAATTATAACTATAACTACAACTACAACATTAACAACAACTATAACTACAATTACAACTATAACAACAACTACAACTATAACTACAACTACAACAAAAATTATAACTACAACTATAACTACAACTATAACTAAAACAATAACTACAACTACAACTACAACAACTATAACAACAACTACAACTACAACAAATATAACTACAACAACTACAACTACAACTATAACAACAACAACTAAAACTATAACTACAACAACTATAACTACAACTATAACAACAGCTACAACAACTATAACAACAACAACTACAACAACTATAACAACAACAACTACAACAAATATAACTACAACAACTACAACTATAACAACAACAACTAAAACTATAACTACAACAACTATAACTACAACTATAACAACAACTACAACAACTATAACAACAACAACTACAACTACAACTACAACAACTATAACTACAACAACTACAACAACAACTATAACAACAACAACTAAAACTGTAACTACAACGACTATAACTACAACTATAACTACAACTACAACAACAACTATAACTACAACTATAACAACAACTACAAATATTACTATAACTACAACTATAACTATAACTACAACTACAACAACAACTATAACTACAACTACAACTGCAACTATAACTACAACTATAACTACAACTATAACAACAACTACAACTGCAACTATAACAACAACTACAGCTGCAACTATAACTACAACTATAAATACAACTATAACTACAACTATAACTACAACTGCAACTATAACTACACTATAACTACAACTATTAATACAACTATAACTACAACTATAACTACAACTGCAACTATAACTACAACTATAACTATAACTACAACTATAACAACAACTACAGCTGCAACTATAACTACAACTATAAATACAACTATAACTACAACTACAACTATAACTACAACTATAACTACAACTGCAACTATAACTACAACTGCAACTATAACTACAACTATAACTACAACTACAACAACAACTACAACTGCAACTATAACTACAACTACAACTACAACTACAACAACTACAACTATATCTACAACTATAACTACAACTATAAATACAACTATAACTATAACTACAACAATTACTATAACTACAACTACAACTTTAACTACAACTACAACTATAACTACAAATACCCATCAAATGTCCAAATAAATGTAGATTATTTTTTGTCTGAAGATTCTGTTGATATGTCTAGTTTCTTCAGCTCTTTAAATACATTCCTCATTAGTAATTCTGATATCTATGGAGTTGATAGCACTGTAATGATAAACCACAACAGTAATTAGGCTCCTATAACTGAACTAATATTATAAAAGTTAACCTCTCACAACATAACACATTACCGTAGTTAACCTCTCACAACATAACACATTACCGGAGTTAATCTCTCACAACATAACACATTACCGTAGTTAACCACTCACAACATAACACATTACCGGAGTTAATCTCTCACAACATAACACATTACCGTAGTTAATCTCTCACAACATAACACATTACCGTAGTTAACCTCTCACAACATAACACATTACTGTAGTTAACCTCTCATAGCATGACACATAACCGTAGTTAACCTCTCATAGCATAACACATTACTGTAGTTAGCCTCTCATAGCATAACACATTACTGTAGTTAACCTCTCATAGCATAACACATTACTGTAATTAACCTCTCATAGCATAACACATTACTGTAGTTAACCTTTCATAGCATAACACATTACTGTAGTTAACCTCTCATAGCATAACACATTACCGTAGTTAACCTCTCACAACATAACACATTACCGTAGTTAACCTCTCACAACATAACACATTACTGTAGTTAACCTCTCACAACATAACACATTACCGTAGTTAACCTCTCACAACATAACACATTACCGGAGTTAATCTCTCACAACATAACACATTACCGTAGTTAACCACTCACAACATAACACATTACCGGAGTTAATCTCTCACAACATAACACATTACCGTAGTTAACCTCTCACAACATAACACATTACCGGAGTTAATCTCTCACAACATAACACATTACCGTAGTTAACCTCTCACAACATAACACATTACCGGAGTTAATCTCTCACAACATAACACATTACCGTAGTTAACCTCTCACAACATAACACATTACCGGAGTTAATCTCTCACAACATAACACATTACCGGAGTTAATCTCTCACAACATAACACATTACCGTAGTTAACCTCTCACAACATAACACATTACCGGAGTTAATCTCTCACAACATAACACATTACCGTAGTTAACCTCTCACAACATAACACATTACCGGAGTTAATCTCTCACAACATAACACATTACCGGAGTTAACCTCTCACAACATAACACATTACCATAGTTAACCTCTCACAACATAACACATTACAGTAGTTAACCTCTCACAACATAACACATTACCGTAGTTAACCTCTCACAACATAATACATTACCGTAGTTAACCTCTCACAACATAACACATTACCGTAGTTAATCTCACACAACATAACACATTACCGGAGTAAACCTCTCACAACATAACACATTACCGTAGTTAACCTCTCACAACATAACACATTACTGTCGTTAACCTCTCACAACATAACACATTACCGTAGTTAATCTCACACAACATAACACATTACCGGAGTTAACCTCTCACAACATAACACATTACCGTGGTTAACCTCTCACAACATAACACATTACCGTAGTTAACCTCTCACAACATAACACATTACCGGAGTTAACCTCTCACAACATAACACATTACCGGAGTTAACCTCTCACAACATAACACATTACCGGAGTTAACCTCTCACAACATAACACATTACCATAGTTAATCTCTCACAACATAACACATTACCGGAGTTAACCTCTCACAACATAACACATTACCATAGTTAATCTCTCACAACATAACACATTACCGGAGTTAATCTCTCACAACATAACACATTACCGTAGTTAACCTCTCACAACATAACACATTACCGGAGTTAACCTCTCACAACATAACACATTACCGGAGTTAACCTCTCACAACATAACACATTACCGGAGTTAACCTCTCACAACATAACACATTACAGTAGTTAACCTCTCACAACATAACACATTACCGTAGTTAACCTCTCACAACATAACACATTACCGTAGTTAACCTCTCACAACATAACACATTACCGTAGTTAATCTCTCACAACATAACACATTACCGTAGTTAACCTCTCACAACATAACACATTACCGTAGTTAACATCTCACAACATAACACATTACCGTAGTTAACCTCTCACAACATAACACATTACCGTAGTTAACCTCTCACAACATAACACATTACCGGAGTTAACCTCTCACAACATAACACATTACAGTAGTTAACCTCTCACAACATAACACATTACCGTAGTTAACCTCTCACAACATAACACATTACCGTAGTTAACCTCTCACAACATAACACATTACCGTAGTTAATCTCTCACAACATAACACATTACCGTAGTTAACCTCTCACAACATAACACATTACCGTAGTTAACCTCTCACAACATAACACATTACCGTAGTTAACCTCTCACAACATAACACATTACCGTAGTTAACCTCTCACAACATAACACATTACCGTAGTTAATCTCTCACAACATAACACATTACCGTAGTTAACCTCTCACAACATAACACATTACCGTAGTTAACCTCTCACAACATAACACATTACCGTAGTTAACCTCTCACAACATTATCGCCCCTGCTGGTTCCTTCAGAAGACTCACAGGTAAGTGATGACGTTCAGTGATCTTCTCTGTTTGTTGTTTGTTTGTTTGTTTGTTTGTTTGTTATTCGAACAGATCATGTGATTGTAAGTGCCCTCTGATCGATGGAAGTCACCAGGAATCGTTGCCTGTGCTGCAGAGTTTTGTGTGGTCCAAGTTTGACGTAGTTCCCGACATTCTTCACCTTCTTCTACCTTTCAGCTCCCTGCGGAGCATAGGTCCTCAACAAACACTTTCCAAGTCGTTCTGTTTCTTGCCATCCTTTTAAGATCATTACATGTTTTCCCCATGATCTTCATCTCTGCTTCCATCTATCTTATCCAAGAATATCTTGGTCTTCCTCTTTCTCTTTTTCCTTGGAGATTCCAAAAATTGACCTATTGTGTAAAACTCTCAGTTAGCTTCCAAAGTGTGTGTCCTATCCAGCGCCATCACCTTCGCTGTATCTCTTTATCCACAGGTATTTGCCTGGTGCATTTCCATAATTCTACGTTAGTGATTTTACCCTGCTACTTCCATTCTTTTATTCTACGTAAGCATCCATTAATATAGGTCTGTATCTTCATAATTGTCATTTGTGTTGTTTCCATGTTTCACAGCCATATAATAAGACTGACTTAACATTGGAGTTGAACATTTTTATTGTTGTATTTAACCTAATTTCATTGGACTTCCATATCTTTCCCATTGCAACAAATGCTCCTCTTGTGTCCCCAACATTAACAGCTGATAATGTCGCTGGGGCAGTTCTTGCAATGAGTGTGGACTCTTCACAAAGATGGCATCGCCAAGTTTGTTCTTCATTCCTTAAGTGGGGAGGAGGAGAATGGGTGGGACAAAGATGTATATATTGAGAGACTGGGGAGTCTAAAGGTGGGAAAGGGCCTGGCCGATCTGGAGTAAGTAAATAAAGTAAAGTACCCCCGTCACGCCAAGTGGCGTATAGGGAAATATGGTGTTAGGGACCCGTCACGCCAAGTGGCGTATAGGGAATATGGTGTTAGTGACCATACATGTTACAGACTTTCAGCACATGATTTTTGGGGTAATGTGGTCGGTATTACGCCCGTGTCGCTTTACTTTCCCAGAAAAAAAATCCGGTACCCATTTAAGGCTGGGTGAACCCGGAAGCCGTTGGTTGAGATCGAACCCTACCTCTTGTCCTTTGTAGTCGTCTAGTTCACTAACCACTGAGCTGTCGCGGCTCCCGTCGATCCGGAGAACTTAGTGGGAAAAGTAGATTATCTACAATCAACACCTTATAGGAACAGTCAGTCTACAAACGTTTCGAGTATTACTGGGATAAATGGATAAGCGGATATGAGGATGTCCTGATTGCAGTGAAACGATTCCATGAATAGAATAGAATAGAATAGAATAGAATAGAATCATCGTGTGCCTTCTCCGCAACGAAGGTTGGCTACCATGGATCGCCATTCTACCCTGTTTCTTGCTTTGATGGTGCAGGCTGTCATAGATTGACTTGTCCATCTTTTGATGTTACTCGTCCATATTAGTCTTGGTCTGTCTCTGCCTCTTTTACCTTGTATTTTCCCTTTCAATATTACTCTTATTAGGCTGTTGTGTCTTTTAACATGCCCCAACAATTTAATTTGTCTTGTCTTAATTGTATTTAATAATTCTCTTTTATTTTCAGTTGTTTTAAAACTGTATCGTTTGTTATCTTTTGTTTCCATCCAATTCTACCTATTCTTCTATAAATCCACATTTCAAAGGCTTCAATTTTCTGTTCTGTTTTCTGGTCTAATGTCCATGTTTCTGCACCATACAGGAATATTGAGAAGATGTAACATTTTGCCATTCTTAGTTTCAGCCCTGCTGATATTTGTTTTGTTGTTAGTATTTAGGATAGAATAGAATAGAATAATTTCGCCTCTTAAATCTGTTTTTGTTTGATTTTGTTTTACCTTCAAAGGTAGCCGACACAAAGCCAATTGCAGTAACCAACATAAAAAAGTGTGCTATTACCATAAACAGGAATTATAAATGTGTTATGGTTATGTTATTCGAAGATCCCCTGTATCACTATAACTATAAACGAATGGAAATCCACAATTGCTGAACCGCCCGTGCCAGTGGAATCATCCGAATTAACATCTCATCGAATATCCAAACAAAGAAAGGCAGTTGCAGTCCCCATCGTAGCAAACACAGCACACGTCAAAAGATATAAGGCGCATTACAGCACCGACAGTGAACGCATCTGAAATGTCCTTCGTTATACGATATCATCATAAGCAATCGGAATATCGATACACCGTCAAGATGAATCACACAGCTCACCACATATGTATCAACTCGTAACTACAGCATACGGTTACAAACAACAATCCGGGAATAAACTTAAAGACGATTACATATCAGCGTTTCCGGTTAAACAAGTATTAGTCACACACACACACACGCACGCGCACACACACACACACACACAAAGAGGCTGAAATACTTGCGGTGTTGACTGACAGCACGAGAAGTAATTCGAAGAAGTTAAGCGTGGCCTACGTAGATAAACCGCAGCACAAAAAGAGAAACACTAGACAAATGTCCACCAACTGTGACGTATTCAGCTATGCGAACTCACAGCCAATTATCCACAACCGCCCCTGCTCAAAAAGCTGAATACGTCACGCTAGTTGGTGGCTATCCGAGAATTTCCCCTCAGCCTGCAGGCCTAAGTAAATCTATAGTTGGCTGTGGCGGGCTATGACATGGACTGACGGTCATTCTAACCACAACCACCCATGCTCGCTAAGCTCAAAACGTCACGCTAGTTGGTGGCTATCCGAGAATTTCCCTCAGACCAGGCAGGCCCTAAGTAAATCTATAGTTGGCTGTGGCGGGCTATGACATGGGCTGACGGTCATTCTAACCACAACCACCCATGCTCGCTAAGCAGAAAGCGTCACGCTAGTTGGTGGCTATCCGAGAATTTCCCCTCAGCCTGCAGGCCCTAACTAAATCTATGGCATGGGCTGCGTTTTTCTTAACACAACCATACCTGCTCGAAAAACTGAAATTGTCATGATATTAGAGGTTTCCGGGGTCTCCCTTTCTTTTCTGCGCTCTGCTACAAAGGATGCTTTGGGTTGCTTGTTTGCTTGCTTGCGTTCGCCCGATGACTAAAGGAGTACACATCTTCATCATCCGCCCTTAAAAGGACGTTAAGTGGGCGTGTCTGCGTTGTGTTGTGGTTTGCATTATAACTGTGATATTTGCGCCTTTCCTACACATCCGACTTCAGCACGAGGCTTTGGGTTAAGACTTTTATTTAACGTGTTCCGTCTCCGCATCGAAGGTTGGCTACCATGGAGCGCCAATCCGCTCTGTGTCTTGCTTTAATGGTGCAGGTTGTCATAGAATGACCTGTCCATCTTTTGATGTTGCTCGTTCATGTTAGTCTTGGTCTGCCTCTTTTACCTTGAATTTTTCTCTTTCAAGATAACTTTTAGTAGGCTACTGTGTCTTTTAACATGCCCCAAAAATCTCATTTGTCTTGTTTGAATTGTGTTTAGTAGTTCTCTGCTCATTTTTAGTTGTTTTAAGACTTCAACGTTGGTTTTCTTTTCATTGCATCCTATTCTTCTATAAATCCACATTTCAAAGGCCTTAATTTTCAATTAAGACTAATATGGTCTTTGGCGTCTTAACAGACGGTTGGTAGCAAGCAATCATGATAAGTCAGTAGTTTGGTTAAAATATTAGTGTCTTATGCTGGATGCTGTTTTGCTGAACAGCTTCTCACGTGGCTGAAACTGCCAATATTGGATAGACAGATCCATCCGCAGAACGAACAAGATGTATTTGTGATGCCTGGCCTCGTTTTCTTTTCTCTTGCGCCTTTTGTCTTCTGAATTTGAATATCAGTGCAGCCTCGAATGTTTCTGTGCCATTTTTCTTTCTCCATATGCTACGATCTGCAGCCACATTTTCCCATTTTCTTTCACTGATCGAGAAGTCCCTCAAAGAATCCATGCAACACGTCCTTATATCTCAACACTGAACTACCCTTTCGTTTCTTCCCGTCCTTAAGTTCGCCATACAATATTTGTTTGGGAATACGATTGTTTGCCCTTCTTACATGACCCAGCCACCTTAGTCTACGACTCGTAAGTGATGTCATGATGGGTGAGATAAGATGATGGGCGTTAAGACCAAAGACAATAAAAATAAATGAATCCTTATTTATAACGAACGGAAATTTCCGAAGCGAAAGACACACAAGGGTTTGTTTGCAGCATTGGGAAAACCCCACACAAAAAACACACACATACAAAGTACAAAGTGCAGCTAAACTATGATAGAACACGTACTCAACTGACTTTCGGTCACGTTGCTTTCAATTAAGTAATAAAATTTAAAATATGATTAATTAGAAGGTTAATGAGTGAAAAGGTTAACAACACAATGCCCGGAATGTACCGACCCCACGTGGAGCTATCAGCAGTCAGGGTTGAGGTGGCCCAGACTTCTTTCTACAAACAACATGGCCGGCCAAGGGAATACAAATTGACAGATTCTATCTATCTTTCGTTCGCCTTAAATATTGTATATATCAGCAATGTCGTTTCCTATATACATTTTAGTGTCTTTTTAATTCTCGTAGTGGCCCATATAGTTTTGTCTGTAGTGTTGTATCTATGGACCAATGGATTTTCCTCAGTCTACTATATTCAGTGCAGTCTTGAAGTATGTGTTCAGCAGTCTGGGGCGCCTGTCCACATGTACAAGTAGTTGATGTGCCGATCTTGAATTTTGTATACATGCAATTATGGAGTCGATTGTGCCCTGTTCAGTCAGGCGTATAATGATAACTTGTTCACATCTATTCATATTATGAAAGGCATCCTGATTTGGGGCTTGTGGTCCTCTGATTGATTTGATTATCTGTTTCTTATGATGGTATGTAACCGGTGCATCTGGTTGTGTGCCTGTTGAACCTTCCTTTGCCAACTGATCTGCTTTCTCATTTCCTGGTATTCCACAGTGAGACGGGATCCACTGCATAGCAACCCTGATTGACAGATTCAAAAATAAGTATCTATTTGGTTTTTTTTTACTGTTTGTTCATAAAATAAATATTTATGTGTTCCGATCGTCTGTCTCGGCTGTTTGTGTTCGATGTTTTAGTTGTCTTTGTAAATATAGCAACAACAATAAAGAATAACAATAAACAAAATAATCACTATAGAAATGAAATGTGTTAGTCGCATGACAGGAAACAGCCTGAGAGTCATGATCAGAAATGAGGAGCTGAGAAAAAAAGTTAGAAATAATTACCGCCATAGAATACATTGCTACTAGATAATATAATGACATTATATAAAAAAAAGTTAAGGTGCCGTTAGAACATCAGAGGGTTTGTGAGAATGGTTTCAGATTACAACAGGTGTAAGACAAGGATGTGTCCTCTCACCACTCCTCTTCATCAAATATATGGACAAAATAAATCTGGAAACAACCAACAATAAGGAAAAGTCAAATAATAACATAGAGGTAGAAAACTCCAACATCAACGAGCTACTCTTCGCAGATGACCAATGCCTAATATATGAGGATGAAAACCTGCTACAACAGCATTTAACATCTCTAGATAAAAGCTGCACAAACTACAGTATGAAAATTAACACAGCAAAAACAGAGGCTATGAGAATAAGCAAATTAAGACACCCATTAAACATTAAGATCAAAGATAAAGAAATTGAAGAAGAAGAAGAAAAGGTGGAAGAAGAAGAATAAGAGGTTGAAGAAGAAGACGAAGGAGTTGAAGAAGAATAAGAGGTTGAAGAAGAAGACGAAGAAGTTGAAGAAGAATAAGAGGTTGAAGAAGAAGAAGAGGTTGAGGAAAAAGTAGAAGTTGAAAAAAAAGAAGAGGTTGAAGAGAAGAGGAAGAAGTTGAAGAAGAGAAGAAGAAGAGGTTGAAGTAGAAGAGGAAGATGTTGAAGAAGAAGAAGATGTTGAAGAAGAGGAAGAGGTTGAAGAAGAAGAAGCAGTAGAAGAGGTTGAAGAAGAAGTAGAAGAGGTTGAAGAAGTTGAAGAAGAAGAGGTTGAAGAAGAAGAAGTAGAAGAGGTTGAAGAAGTTGAAGAAGAAGAGGTTGAAGAAGATGAGGTTGAAGAAGAAGAGGTTGAAGAAGAAGATGAGGTTGAAGAAGAAGAAGAAGAGGTTGAAGAAGAAGATGAAGAGGTTGAAGAAGAAGATGAAGAGGTCGAAGAAGAAGATGAAGAGGTCGAAGAAGAAGATGAAGAGGTCGAAGAAGAAGATGAAGAGGTTGAAGAAGAAGAGGAAAGAAGAAGAAGGAGAAAGAAGAAGAAGAGGCGGAAGGGATAGAAAAAAGAAGTGTCATGCATAGATTATGTGAAATAGAAGATTGTTCATTCGCAGGTGTATTTTTTTTCCTCTAGTATTGAAGAAAACCTCTTCTTGTTAGTTATACTGGGACAACAAAGAGGCACACAGAAAACATGCCTGGAATAACACTAAGGGGAAGGGCTTAACATTAACAAATTAAGATATGCAGAAGAACAAAAACAAACAAACAAATTAGTACTTAATCGATACAGTTATTAAAGAAAGGAGAAAATGTGGCTCAGTTTACATGAAATGACAAGAAAAACAAAATATACGTTGTCTCAAAGAAAATGGTTTACCTTCCATGCAGCGTACAAGTGGCAGGCATGCAAAGGGAGCATATCACACTAAAGTAGGAAATGACAGTCCACATTTATAGGACGTGTGGTGAAAGGGCGGATCGGATAATTAATAACAAAAGCAAAAAAAAACGGAAGGTAGGAGAGACATAGGTCACAGTAGTTTGTCACTGCAGCTTTAGTTAATGTGTTCATATGAGCTCCTTCAGGGATATACGTATAGATGAATTATTAACACAGAGGTTATCTATCATGACGCGTGAGGTATATTTATGGTGTAAATTATCTACTAGTGCTTGTTGGTCTTAATATATGCAGAAGCATGGCCGTTGTTTAAATTTGTTTTCTTCTTGACTGGCAGCGTGGCCTAGTGGACTAAGGCAACTGACAGGCTTGTAACATGGTGGCGTCAAGCACAATGACTCATATTGAGTTAAATATAATGAGACTGAAAACATATCCAGCCCTTCATTTGTAACATCCTAATAAACACAAATTCAAAATGCCTGCATTCAACCACGTCACTAACTCTTGTCCTTCTCAATTTCCTATCGCTACAAAAACCGCTAATCAGTTTCTCTTAACTACTTTCAATGAACCTCTGAAGTTATTATCACTGTCCAAGACGGACTAAAATTTACAAACCATATTAATCTAACTCAACTGAGATATTTCATATAATCAAAGCTGCTTTCTTTACTGGAATCTATATACTCCAATGGAAGCCGCGATAGCTCAGTGGTTAGTGAAGTGGACTACAAAGAACATGAGGTAGGGTTTGATCCCAACCGACGGCTTCCAGGTTCATCCAACCTTGAATGGGTACCGGATTTTTTTCTGGGTAAGTAAAGCGGCACGGGCATAATACTGACCATATTACCCCAAAAATCATGTGCTGAAGGTCTGTAAAATGTATGGTCACCAAAGCCGTATTCCCTATACGCCACTTGGCGTGACGGGGGTACTTTTCTTATATATATATATATATATATACACACTCCAATCTAATCAAGATATCATCCTTTTCAAGATGTTATCATCTCATCGTCAGTGCAAATCCCCTATCTAATCTAAAATAACAACTGCCCTCCTCCAAGTCTGGCCAGCGAGTCCCGAAACTCGAACCAAGAAATTAGCTTCCAGTATTTATCACGTTACCAAAGACGAGATGATTTTCAACATGGCCGCTGATAACTGATCACGTGACTTAAAACATACAAGGTGATTCCCCCCCCCCCCCCCAACTTCCCTTTTACATTGTTCACATAAATCTCTATATTAACCTTTCTAAACTAAACACTACCACAGCATCATGTACTCACTTCTTCTATTACACATTTTAAATGATTCGAAAGAGCACTATCTTAACGTTTAAACATCTTTGTGGTTGCAAATTGAATATTGCAACTCCCGAAACTCTCAGATTTGCTAAACTTGTATCTGTTTATTACGAGCATTAACTACTAAAATATCACTCATATAAATATTGACTTCAACTAAAATATGATTCACTTATAAATATTGACTGCAACTAAAATATGATTCACACATAAATATTGACTGCAACTAAAATATGATTCACACATAAATATTGACTTCAACTAAAATATAACTCACACAAAAATGGTCATGGTTATGGAAGGCCCCGATATCACTGCAAACGAATTAAAATCCATTATTGCTCAACCACCCGTGCCAGTGGAATCATCCGAATTACTATCTCATCTCCCAAACAAAGAAAGGTAACTGTAGTCCCCATCGTAGCAGTCTCTGCACACGCCAAAAGACATATGGCGAAACCGCGAAGAAAGCCAACTGTTCCCTGTCATACGATATCATCATTCATCGTAGACAATTGGAATATCAAAACATGATCAAAACTGATGAAACACACAGCTCACGATGTGCATAGAGCACTTAACTCAGTAGCTCCCGCAACAAGCCGGACTTGTAATATGAGGAAACTGCAACAAGGAACACTTTTCAGACATAGCCTTCAATGGTTCCTGCCGACAATCCACAATATACCGGAAGTTCACGTCCTCAAGAAAATGGCTCTACATAACATTCAAGAACTTCATCAGCATCGAGTGCCTTCTCCGCAACGAAGGCTGGCTACCATGGAGCGCCATTCTGCTCTGTCTCTTGCTTTGATGGTGCAAGTTGTCATAGGCTGATTTGTCCATCTTTTGATGTTACCCATCCATGTTAGTCTTGGTCTGCCTCTGCCTCTTTTACCTTGTATTTTCCACTCCAGGATTACTTTTAGTAGGTTGTTGTGTCTTTTAACATGGCCCAAAAATCGCATTTGTCTTGTTTGAATTGTGCTTAGTAGTTCTTTCATTGTTAGTTGTTTTAAGACTTCATCGTTTGTTTTCTTTTCCTTCCATCCAACTCAACCTATTCTTCTATATATCCACATTTCAAAGGCTTCAATTCTCTGTTCTGTTTTCTTGTCTAATGTCCATGTTTCTGCACCATATAGGAATATTGAGAAGATGTAACATTTTGATATTCTTAGTTTTAGCCCTGGTATTATTTGTTTTGATGTTAGTATGTTCTTCATGACATTAACATTACTTTTTGCCATTCCTATTTTCTAGTTTATTTCAGTTGTACATTTTCCATCACTGGTTATAGTATGTCCAAGGTAGTTGTAGTTCTGAACTGTTTCCAGGTCTATTCCTTCTATTTTTATATCCACTTGTGGGTTTTGAGTATCTTCTTTGTTTATGATCATAGTTTTAGTCTTTTTGATATTCATATCTAGTCTATATTTTTTGCTTGTCATGTTTATTTCATTAAGTAATTGTTGTAGATCTTTAGGATTTTCTGCTAGTAGTACAGTATCGTCAGCATATCTTAGGTTATTGATTATCTTTCCATTAAGTTGTAGGCCTGGCATCTCTATGATGTTTTTAAAAATTTGCTCAGTGTATAGATTGAACAAGCTTGGTGATAGGATGCATCCTGTCTTACTCCTCTTTTTATATCAATGGGTGTAGAGTTCTCTTTGTTATATTTTATTATTGATGTTTGCTCCCAGTATAGATTACATATTAGTCTTATGTCCATATCATCTATATGTAACTCTTTTAGGCATTCTATAATTTGTTTGTGTTGTACTCTATCAAAAGCTTTGGTGTAGTCTATGAAGCAGGCATATATTGGTTTGTTTACTTCTGTGTATTTTTCGATTAATGTTCTCATGCAGAATATGGCTTCTTTTGTTCCGCCATTTTTCCTAAATCCAAATTGCTGCTCATCTAATTCAGTATTGATTTTATTCTAATCCTTCCTTGTATAACTTTTAGCAAGATTTTTGTAACATGGCTCATTAGGCTTATTGTTCTAAAGTCACTGCATTCAACTGCACCATTCTTTTTAGGCAATGCAATGAAAGTTTATGTTTTTAGTTCATTTGGTATGTATCCTGTGTGGTATATGTCGTTGCATATGTCTGTAATCACTTCAATGCCAAACTCCTCTAGTGCCCGTATCACCTCTATCTGTATGCTGTCAGGTCCAGCTGCTTTTCCCTTTTTCATTATTTTTATAACTTTTTCCACCTCAGATTTTAAGATTTTATAGCCTGATGTACATTTTATAACTGGTTTCTTGTCCCTTTGATCCTGAAATAGTTTTGTTATATATTCCTGCCATCTATCTATTATATCCTTATTGTCTGTTAGCATCTTTCCTTTTTTGTCTGCAATGCATCCACCTTCTGTGGCTTTTTTTATTTTTATTAGTCATTCTCTTTATTTCTGTGTGCATTCCTCTTAGGTCTTGTTTGCTTTCCATAGTTTCTTATCAATTAATCTTAACAAGACAGTCTTAACGTATGGATGTGAATCATGGACAATAGGACAACAGACAAGAAAATCACTGGAGTCTGTAGAGATGTGGATTTACAGAAGAATGTTGAGAATACCATAGACCGCAAAGAAGAGTAATGAAAACGTTCTGAAAGAGGACAAAGCAAAAAGAGAGCTAATATTCAATATTAGAAAGAAACAATCATCATTTTTTGGTCATGTAATGAGACGGGAACAGCTGTTATATTGTGATAACTGGGACAGTTGAGGGACGAAGAGATAGAGGGAAGCAATGAGAAAATATACCACCAGCTTAAGAGACTGGCTTGGCAGAAGGTCAACAACAGAAATGGTAAATAACTGTCGCGATCGAAAATTGTGAAGAGACATGATCACCTACGCCAGCAGGCACTGTACTTGATGATGTTGATTATTAAAATTACGAGAAAATCACTAGAACAGCCAGCAATTAATTAATGTGTGGTTAAATCTTCAAATCATTTATAGTTAAGAGTTGAATTGTCCACAGGACCAGAGAGTGTTCCACTTCTTAATCTATGAAACATTTCTTCCAATACGCGACTCTCTTCAAGAAACACTTACAGCTCCCTGAGGAGCATAGGTCTTCAACAAACACTTTCTGCTACCTGTGGAAGATAGATCTTCAACAAATACTTTCAGCTCTTTGTGGAGCATAGGTCTTCAACAAACACTTTCAGCTCCCTGTGGAGCATAGGTCTTCAACAAACACTTTCAGCTCCCTGTGGAGCATAGGTCTTCAACAAACACTTTCAGCTCCCTGTGGAGCATAGGTCTTCAACAAACACTTTCAGCTCCCTGTTGAGCATAGGTCTTCAACAAACACTTTCAGCTCCCTGTGGAGCATAGGTCTTCAGTAAACACTTTCAGCTCCTTGTGGAGCATAGGTCTCCAACAAACACTTTCAACTCCCTGTGGAGCATACGTCTTCAACAAACACTTTCAGCTCCCTGTGGAGCATAGGTCTCCAACAAACACTTTCAACTCCCTGTGGAGCATAGGTCATCAACAAACACTTTCAGCTCCCTGTGGAGCATACGTCTTCAACAAACACTCCAAGTCGTTTTATTTTTCATTCTTTTAAGATCATTCCATGTTTTCCCCATCATCTATTCATTTCTGCTTCTATCTGTCTTCTCCAAGAATTCCTTGGTCTTCCTCTTTGACTTTTCCCCCTGGGTATTCCAAAAAAGGACCTGTTGTGTAATACTCTCAGTTGGCTTTCGCAGTGTGTTTCCTATCCAGCGCCATCGTCTTCGCTGTATCTCGTTATCCACTGGTGTTTGACTGGTACATATCCATAATTCTATGTTAGTGATTTTGTCCAGTCATTTCTATCCTTTTATTCTGCGTAAGCATCCATCAATGACAGCCTGTATCTTCATGATTGCAATTTTGTTGTTCTCCATGTTTCACAGCCATATAATAGGACCGACGTAACCCAATAAGAGACTGATCTACTTAAATACCACTAACAAGTGGCAGAGTGGTTTATAGGTAAGACGTCAGCCTCTGAGAAAGAAAGACATGGGCTCGATTCCCATCACAGGAAAATAAAAGAAAACAAAATTGAACTTGGAGTTTTTTGTCACTGCTCTATCCTTCTCTTGTCCCTGGGTAGTGAGATCCGATGTCTAGCTTTCTCTGATTGCAGCGAAAAGCGGGAGATCATGTGCGCACGTTAAGAACCCTTGGCAGTTAGAAATTTAAAAGGGTAGGTCAAAAATAACCGCGGCCCGGTCAAAATTTATAGGGAAAAAAATCTCCACAAAATGTTAAAACTCTTAATTAAAGAGTACGTTTGAAATAAGTCTGCCTGTATGGCGAGGGACACCTGAGCTCACGGCTGCCTGTGCGGAAAATTGGAAAAAGTGATTGATGTGCATGCAAAAGTAAGCCCTTCGGGACTCCGACAGTAATATGATGATGGAGTACGCAAACAAACCAACCAACAAACAAACAGACAAACCAGTAAACAGACAAGCTAATCAACAAACAAACCAATAAACAAACTAACAAACCAAAAAACAAACAAAAAACCAATAAATAAACAAACCAACAAAAAAAAAACAATCAACAAACAGATTAACAAACAAACAGACAAACCAATAAACAAACTAATGAACAAACGAATAAACAAACCAACAAACAAACCAATCAACGAACAAACAAACAAACCAATCAACAAACAAACAAACCAATCAAGACACAATCAAACCAATCAACAAACAAACAAACAAATCAACAAACAAACCAATCAACAAACAAACAAACCAATCAACAAACAAACAAACCAATCAACAAACAAACAAATCAACAAACAAACAAACAAATCAACAAATAAATCAATCAACAAACAAACCAATCAACAAACAAACAAACCAACAAACAACCCAAGCAACAAATAAACCAACAAACAAACCAATCAACAAACAAACCAATCAACAAATAAATCAACAAACAAACCAATCAACAAACAAACAAATAAACAAACAAACCAATCAACAAACAAACAAATCAACAAGTAAATCAATCAACAAACAAACAAACAAATCAACAAACAAACAAACAAATAAATCAATCAACAAACAAACAAACCAACAAACAACCCAAGCAACAAATCAACCAACAAACAAACAAACCAACCAACAAACAAACCAATCAACAAACAAACCAGTCAATAAACAAACCAACAAACAAACCAATCAATAAACAAACCAACAAACAAACAAATCATCAAACAAACCAACAAACAAACAAATCAACAAACAAACCAACAAACAAACCAGCCAATCAACAAACAAACCAATCAATAAACAAACCAACAAACAAACAAACCAACAAACAAACAAATAAATCAACAAACAAGCCAATCAATAAACAAACCAACAAACAAACCAACAAACAATCCAATCAACAAACAAACCCAGCAACAAACAAACCAACATACAAACAAATCAACAAATAACCCAAGCAACAAATAAATCAACAAACAAACCAACAAATAAACCAATCAACAAACAAACAAATCAACAAACAAACCAACAAATAAACCAAGCAACAAATAAATCAACAAACAAACCAACAAATAAACCAAGCAACAAACAAATCAACAAACAAACAAACAAACAAATAAACCAATCAACAAACAAACCAACAAATAGACCAATCAACAAACAAACAAATCAACAAACAAACCAACAAATAAACCAATAAACAAACAAACAAATCAACAAACAAACCAACAAATAAACCAAGCAACAAATAAATAAACAAACAAACAAACATCATTTCGACACAACAATGAATGAAACGAGAATATTCAAAGTATTGTCCGGTGTAATCAATTAGAACCGCCCCGTTAAAACCGCAATTTACATAATGAGTAGAATGTGTGGCGGTGTCATGTTATCTTTACCCAGAAATTCTGCACATTTCCCAGGTTATAGCTAAAGTGCCACTTTTGAGGTTAAACAAACAGTTTTGTAGAAGAAACAATTTCTATGTGTGGTTTCCATATACAGAACTATTCTTTTTGTTTTCTTTGGCTATTTGTCTATTGTATATAGTTGTTAGGTATGCGTTAAAGTGATATTTTAGTATTAGTACCAGGAATTGCATATCATTCTTTCTTTCTTTCGTTTTTTTCGTTCTTTCTTTTTTTATTAATTTCTTTGTCTTTCTTTCTTTGTCTTTCTTTCTTTCTTTCTTTCTTCCTTTATCTTTATTTCTTTCTTTGTCTTTTTTCTTTTTCTTTCCTTTTCTATTTTTTTCTTTCTTTCTTCTTTATTTTTTTCATCTCCTCTTGTACGCGTTCGGTCCTTGGCCTTTTGGCTGCCTCAATCATTGTCAGTTGATGTAGCGTTTATGAGTCCAAATGTTCTAAGCCTGCTACATTCTACTGACTTTAAACATTGATATCTCCTAGGAGTGGTTCCAATGTGTGATCCCAAACCAAAAACAAAAAATAATAATAATAATAGTAAATTGCCCACCTCCATTGATGTGACAACGACGATTACTGCTCTTTCTCGTCCGCCCTTAAGAGAACGCTATGACGTACATGCGCTGTGTTGTTGTTTGCCGCCAAGAACTACAACACCGGACGCCGTTACGTCACAGCACACACCGGTACATGTTTCACTATAAAGTGAGGTTATGGTGGACGTGTTGGTCTAGGCCTAAGACCAATGTGTTCCAAGTTGTTGTTGGTAGGGTCATTTTCACAGAACTATTTACAGCACGCTCGGCAGGCAGAATAGTCAAAGAAGACAGTGGTGCATACGTCATGACCACGAGTAACATGACAATGGAGGTGATGGCAGTGACCAAGGCATTCAAATGGTTAGAGTCACAAGACTACACCCACGCATGTATACTGAGTGATTCGATGAGCATGATAAAAAAGTGGAGGCGGGTTCTGTACGCATGCAATGGGGAAAGTCGTTGCAGAAATCCAAAATACGTAAGGTCACCTTTATCTATGTCCCTGGACATGCGGGAGTACGGGGAAATGAAAGAGCGGACAGGTTGGCTAGCTGCGCTGTCGTTGAGGACGGGCAACCAATGGATCGAGCGGACATCATCAATGCCCTCCGAGATGTGGGAAGAGCACAGGACTTCGACAAACACAGATCCACGTCACTTCTTCGGATGATGGAAATGGGAGTTAAGATGGGCACAGCCAGAAATGAGAAACTTGGTGGCCGTGTAAGAAGACTTATCAACCAACATAGAACTGGAGTCGTCAGTCGCTGTTATAGACATACTTCCATTTGCGTTGAGTGCGTGGCATCCTGATTGTCGTGCGCCTTTTGGCTGGTTGCCTCCGACTTCAGCACTTGAACTTGCTAGAGCAGACTGTGGTCTTGCTCGGTTGTAGGAAGGCCTGGTCAGTCTTAGTTTTCAGTCCCTGGTGACTGTTAAGCCCCATCCCCACGACAAGGAGCTGGCCTTGATGAGGAGCTACATATCTCGGAGTTACATTTGATAACAAACTATCTTGGAAACAGCAGATAAATAAGGCAACCCAAAAAGCAAGGAGGAAATTGGCTATTCTAAGAAAGTTGTGTGGAACCACATGGGGTGCGAGTGGGAAAATACTCAGTAAAGTTTACCAACAGAGTATACGCCCACATTTAGAATATGGATCATCCGCATGGTGCTCAGCATCAAACACCACATTGCAGGAACTGGATAAAGTACAAAACCAGGCACTTAGGGTCATCACAGGAGCAATGAAATCAACACCAATATTGGAGATGGAGAAATTGTGGAGGATACCAGCACTGAGAGAACGGAGAGATACAAAGGTGCTGATACAGGCAGAAAAATGTGTATGCATGCCGAGACATCCAATGAAGGACAGATTCCAAAATCTTGCATTGGGACGACTTAAGAGAAGCAGCTTTATCCACCAAGCCAAGCGTATTAGTAGACAAACACCAGACATGCCAAGAGGTGTTAAACCCCTTCTGCCCATACCAGAACAGACTCCCTGGACAGATGAATCAGGATTATCAGTTCAAATACGGACAGAAGTGAAAGGAATAGTTGACAAAGAGGAACAAAATAGTCTACAACGAAAAACAATAACTCTCAGTTTCCTGGATGAAGAATACCCACAAGACCTATGGATCCGTGTGTACACAGATGGATCAGCACAGAATGCAGTAAAGAATGGGGGAGCAAGTGCATATATAGAGTACCCAAATAACACTAGGGATATGAATAAAATAGCAACAGGGAAATATTGTCACAATTATGATGCAGAAATACAAGCAATAAAGTTGGCAATAGAAAAACTGCTGAACAGTAATCTTAGCCCACAGCCTGTAGTGTTTTTGACAGATGCAAGATCAGTACTCCAGGCACTACAATCCAGAAAATTACCACATCTGCAGACCTTATTGACTGAACTCTGCAAGCACCACAGGGTTGCCCTGCAGTGGATCCCGTCTCACTGTGGAATACCAGGAAATGAGAAAGCAGATCAGTTGGCAAAGGAAGGTTCAACAGGCACACAACTAGATACACCAGTTACATACCATCATAAGAAACAGATAATCAAATCAATCAGAGGACCACAAGCCCCAAATCAGGATGCCTTTCATAATATGAATAGATATGAACACGTTATCATTATACGCCTAAGAACAGGACACAATCGACTCCATAGTCACATGTATACAAAATTCAAGATCGGCACATCAACTACTTGTACATGTGGACAGGCACCCCAGACTGCTGAACACATACTTCAAGACTGCACTGAATATAGTAGACTGAGGAAAATCCATTGGTCCATAGATACAACACTACAGGCGCCCCAGACTGCTGAACACATACTTCTAGACTGCACTGAATATAGTAGACTGAGGAAAATCCATTGGCCCATAGATACAACACTACAGACAAAACTATATGGGCCACTGCAAGAATTACAAAAGACAGTAAAATTTATACAGGAAACGACATTGCAGATATAGACAATACTTCAGGCGAACGAAAGATAGATAGATAGTCAGTCGCTGGACACTGAGGGAATTGCTGAGGAGGGGATCTGAGCACCTATGGACATGTTCGGAGTGCAATGATGATGACCCGCAAATAACTCAATAATAAGTCAATCATCACAGCACACTGGGCGAACGCATAGGTGCCCCGATATCCCCCCTCGAAAAGCTCCAAGGAGAATTCTGACCCAAGTGCACGAACTCCGTAGCACGGCCTGGGTATATTTTCAGCTGAGACTTTTTGCCCGAACAGCGGCAATTTTATAGCCTACTCTTTTCTATTTCAGCTGCCAGTTTCTTTAACGCGCCCACGGGACCTCCTGTCTATTGCCGTTATCCGAGATGGCTAGACATCGGGTCTCACTACCCAAGAGATCAGGGGAGAATAACGTCAACAAGAAACCATCAATTAATTTGTCTTTTTTTTTAAAAATCATCCGGTGGGCTTTAAACCCAGGTCCTTTCTGTCCTTGGGCCGACGTCTTACCTTTAGCCTTTAGACTACCTAGCCCCCCTCCCTTTTTTTTAACCGTGTGCTTTGTTACTGAAAGCAGACATCACGGTAAATAATGCAGAACTGAAGTAACCACCTTGGTTTCATCTCACAGCTCTTTGTAAAATCGTGCAATCATTATATATCAGTGAAATATAAGTAAAACATCAGTGAAATATCAGTGAAATACCAGCGAAATATCAGTGAAACATCAGTGACAGTTCAGTGACATTTCACCGAAATATCAGTGAAAAATCACCGAAACATCAGTGAAGGTCTAAGACGTCGGCCTCTAGACAAAAAGGTCCAATGTCCCAATAATGCCAGATCTCGGGGTGGGCAGTGATGACGATCCTAACAACAGACAAACAATGTTGGGATTGTAGTTCGTGCGAGTCCAGACCTCGGGGTGGGCAGTGATGACGATTCTAACAACAGACAAATGTTGCGATTGTAGGTCTTGCGAGTCCAGACCTCGGGGTGGGCAGAAAATAACAGACGCCCCAGCATGGAAAACGTAATACTTGAGGGTTTCTCACCCGCTACCGAATCCGGAATACCTTCATTGGTTTTATCACTAATTCTCTTTCCCCCCGAGAATACCACCCTCGAGAATACCACCTCCCGAAAATACCAACACACTTTCCATCTGTGAACAGTAACCGTATTGTGTAGGTGCCTTCAACACAGATAGATGCCTCCGGGTAGAGAAATCGAAACACCCCCCCCAACCCCAACTAGCGTGACGTTTACAACTTTCCAAACAGGGGATTCTAGAAAGGGAGACGTTAGATCCTACATTGAAGCCAAAGGGCTGAAAGGTTTTGTCGAAAACACCCCAAGCTTGTGTTATATGGCTGTGAAGCATGGAGAACAACAAAAATAACAATCATGAAGATACAGACTTTCATTAAGGGATGAAAGAATAACATGGTAGCCAACCATTTCCACCCAGAAAAACATGGTAGCCAACCATTTCTACCCAGAATAACATGGTAGCCAACCATTTCTACCCAGAATAACATGGTAGCCAACCATTTCTACCCAGAATAACATGGTAGCCAACCATTTCTACTCAGAATAACATAGTAGCCAACCATTTCCACCCAGAATAACATGGTAGCCAACCATTTCTACTCAGAATAACATGGTAGCCAACCATTTCTACCCAGAATAACATGGTAGCCAACCATTTCTACTCAGAATAACATGGTAGCCAACCTGCATTGCAAGGATAGAACTCGATGATGATGACCCAGAATAAAAGGATGGAAATGGCAGGACAAAATCACTAACATAGAATTATGGAAATGCACCAGTCAAATACCTGTGGATAAGAGATACAGCGAAGACAATGGCGCTGGATAGGACACACACTGATGAAGCCAACTGAGAGTATTACACAACATGCCCTTTTTGGAATACAAAAGGGAAAAAGACAAATAGGAAGAACAAAACATTATTGGAGAAGATATGCTCTACAGGGAGTTGAAAGTGTTTGTTGAAGACTTATGCTCCACAGGGAGTTGAAAGTATTTGTTGTAGACCTATGCTCCACAGGTAGTTGAAGTGTTTGTTGAAGACCTATGCCCCACAGGGAGCTGAAAGTATTTGTTGAAGACCTATGCTCCACTGGGAGCTGAAAGTGTTTGTTGAAGACCTATGGTCCACAGGGAGCTGAAAGTGTTTGTTGAAGACATATGCTCCAGTGGGAGCTGAAAGTGTTTGTTGAAGACCTATGCTCCACAGGGAGCTGAAAGTGTATGTTGAAGACCTATGCTCCACAGGGAGCTGAAAGTGTTTGTTGAAGACCTATGCCCCACAGGGAGCTGAAAGTGTTTGTTGAAGACCTTTGCTCCACAGGGAGCTGAAAGTGTTTGTTGAAGACCTATGCCCCACAGGGAGTTGAAGTGTTTGTTGAAGACCTATGCCCCACAGGGAGCTGAAAGTGTTTGTTGAAGACCTATGCTCCACAGGGAGCTGAAAGTGTTTGTTGAAGACCTATGCTCCACAGGGAGCTGAAAGTGTTTGTTGAAGACCTATGCTCCACAGGGAGTTGAAAGTAAGAACAAGAAGGTCCCCAAGCTTGTGCTATCTTCAACTATATGTTAACTATAAACGGCTGATGTCATTTTACCTACAGCCACCCCTGCTTGAAATGATATAAACGTCACAACATTTGGGTGGTCCTCCTAAGCGAGCAGGCACTCAATGTTGGTGGTAAAGGCTCATTTAGCTGAAAACGTCACGCTTGTTGGAATGTTTACCAATTGTATATTCTAGCAGCGACCATCTATTTAGTTGTTGTGGATTTGTGGGAGATGAAAGTGTGGTGGATGTGTTGGTGATGAATGTGTTGTGTGGTGGATTTGTTGGTGAGGTGGAATTGTGGGTGATAAATGTGTGGATGAGGTGGATGTGTGGGTGATAAATGTGTGGATGAGGTAGATATGTGGGTGA
This sequence comes from Megaustenia siamemsis, assembly GCA_032433765.1. NCBI lineage: Eukaryota > Metazoa > Mollusca > Gastropoda > Stylommatophora > Ariophantidae > Megaustenia > Megaustenia siamemsis. The sequence goes on from JAVIAB010000104.1 coordinate 13,722,315, forward strand.
TAAATGTGTGGATGAGGTAGATGTGTGGGTGATGAATGTGTGGATGAGGTAGATGTGTGGGTGATAAATATGTGGATGAGGTGGGTGATAAATGTGTGGATAAGGTGGATGTGTGGGTTATAAATGTGTGGATGAGGTGGATGTGTGGGTGATACATGTGTGGATATGGTGGATTTGTGGGTTATAAATGCGTGGATGATGTGGATTTGTGGGTTATAAATGTGTGGATGAGGTGGATTTGTGGGTTATAAATGTGTGGATGAGGTGGATTTGTGGGTTATAAATGTGTGGATGAGGTGGATTTGTGGGTTATAAATGCGTGGATGATGTGGATTTGTGGGTTATAAATGTGTGGATGAGGTGGATTTGTGGGTTATAAATGTGTGGATGAGGTGGATTTGTGGGTTATAAATGTGTGGATATGGTGGATTTGTGGGTTATAAGTGCGTGGATGAGGTGGATTTGTGGGTTATAAATGTGTGGATGAGGTGAATGTGTGGGTTCTAAATGTGTGGATATGGTCGATTTGTGGGTTATAAATGCGTGGATGAGGTGGATTTGTGGTTATAAATGTGTGGATATGGTGGATTTGTAGGTGATGAATGTGTGGATGAGGTGGATTTGTGGGTGATAAATGTGTGGATGAGGTGGATTTGAGTGTGATAAATGTGTGGATGAGGTGGATGTGTGGGTGATAAATGTGTTGGTGAGGTGGATTGGTGGTCGATGAATGTGTGGATGAGGTGGATTTGTGGGTGATGAATGTGTGAATGAGGTGGATTTGTGGGTGATAAATGTGTGGATGAGGTGGATTTGTGGGTGATAAATGTGTGGATGAGGTGGATTTGTGGGTGATAAATGTGTGGATGAGGTGGATTTGTGAGTGATAAATGTGTGGATGAGGTGGATTTGTGAGTGATAAATGTGTGGATGAGGTGGATGTGTGTGTGATAAATGTGTGGATGAGGTGGATTTGTGACTGATAAATGTGTTGGTGAGGTGGATTTGTGGGTGATGAATGTGTGGATGAGGTGGATTTGTGGGTGATAAATGTGTGGATGAGGTGGATTTGTGGGTGATGAATGTGTGGATGAGGTGGATTTGTGGGTGATGAATGTGTGGATTTGTGGGTGATAAATGTGTGGATGAGGTGGATTTGTGGTTGATGAATGTGTGGATGAGGTGGATTTGTGGGTGATGAATGTGTGGATGAGGTGGATTTGTGGGTGATGAATGTGTGGATGAGATGGATTTGTGGGTGATAAATGTTTGGATGAGGTGGATTTGTGGGTGATGAATGTGTGGATGAGGTGGATTTGTGGGTGATGAATGTGTGGATGAGGTGGATTTGTGGGTGATGAATGTGTGGATGAGGTGGATTTGTGGGTGATGAATGTGTGGATGAGGTGGATTTGTGGGTGATGAATGTGTGGATTTGTGGGTGATAAATGTGTGGATGAGGTGGATTTGTGGGTGATGAATGTGTGGATGAGGTGGATTTGTTGGTGATGAATGTGTGGATTTGTGGGTGATAAATGTGTGGATGAGGTGGATTTGTGGGTGATGAATGTGTGGATGAGGTGGATTTGTGGGTGATAAATGTGTGGATGAGGTGGATTTGTGGGTGATGAATGTGTGGATGAGGTGGATTTATGGGTGATGAATGTGTGGATGAGGTGGATTTGTGGGTGATAAATGTGTAGACGAGGTGGATTTGTGGGTGATGAATGTGTGGATGAGGTGGATTTGTGGGTGATAAATGTGTGGATGAGGTGGATTTGTGAGTGATAAATGTGTGGATGAGGTGGATTTGTGGGTGATAAATGTGTGGATGAGGTGGATTTGTGGGTGATAAATGTGTAGACGAGGTGGATTTGTGGGTGATGAATGTGTGGATTTATGGGTGATGAATGTGTGGATGAGGTGGATTTGTGGGTGTTAAATGTGTAGACGAGGTGGATTTGTTGGTGATGAATGTGTGGATGAGGTGGATTTGTGGGTGATGAATGTGTGGATGAGGTGGATTTGTGAGTGATAAATGTGTGGATGAGGTGGATTTGTGGGTGATGAATGTGTGGATGAGGTGGATTTGTGAGTGATAAATGTGTAGACGAGGTGGATTTGTGAGTGATAAATGTGTAGACGAGGTGGATTTGTGAGTGATAAATGTGTAGACGAGGTGGATTTGTGAGTGATACATGTTGGATGAGGTGGATGTATGTATGATAAATGTGTGGATGAGGTGGATTTGTGAGTGATAAATGTGTGGATGAGGTGGATTTGTGAGTGATACATGTTGGATGAGGTGGATGTATGTATGATAAATGTGTGGATGAGGTGGATTTGTGAGTGATAAATGTGTGGATGAGGTGGATTTGTGAGTGATACATGTTGGATGAGGTGGATTTGTGAGTGATAAATGTGTGGATGAGGTGGATTTGTGGGTGATGAATGTGTGGATGAGGTGGATTTGTGGGTGATGAATGTGTGGATGAGGTGGATTTGTGAGTGATAAATGTGTGGATGAGGTGGATGTGTGTGTGATAAATGTTTGGATGAGGTGGATTTGTGGGTGATAAATGTGTGGATGAGGTAGATTTGTGTGTGATAAATGTTTGGATGAGGTGGATTTGTGGCTGATAAATGTGTGGATGAGGTAGATTTGTGTGTGATAAATGTGTGGATGAGGTGGATTTGTGGGTGATAAATGTGTGGATGAGGTAGATTTGTGTGTGATAAATGTTTAGATGAGGTAGATTTGTGTGTGATAAATGTGTGGATGAGGTGGATTTTTGGGTGATAAATGTGTGGATGAGGTTGATTTGTGGGTGATAAATGTGTGGATGAGGTTGATTTGTGGGTGTGAATGTTTTGGTGAGGTGGATTTGTGGGTGTGAATGTTTTGGTGAGGTAGATTTGTGTGTGATAAATGTGTGGATGAGGTTGATTTGTGGGTGTGAATGTTTTGATGAGGTTGATTTGTGGGTGTGAATGTTTTGGTGAGGTAGATTTGTGTGTGATAAATGTGTGGATGAGGTTGATTTGTGGGTGATAAATGTGTGGATGAGGTAGATTTGTGTGTGATAAATGTTTGGATGAGGTAGATTTGTGTGTGATAAATGTGTGGATGAGGTAGATTTGTGTGTGATAAATGTTTGGATGAGGTGGATTTTTGGGTGATAAATGTGTGGATGAGGTTGATTTGTGGGTGATAAATGTGTGGATGAGGTAGATTTGTGTGTGATAAATGTGTGGATGAGGTTGATTTGTGGGTGATAAATGTGTGGATGAGGTAGATTTGTGTGTGATAAATGTTTGGATGAGGTGGATTTTTGGGTGATAAATGTGTGGATGAGGTTGATTTGTGGGTGATGTGTGTGGTGGATGTGTTAGTGATAAGTGTGTTGTGTGGTGGATTTGTGGATGATGAGTGTGTGGGTGTGTAATGAATATGGTGTGTGGGAGTGCGAGATTAATGTGCTAAATAATTTGCTAACGTTGAACATAACCTGACTCGTCACATCACCTCACGTGCAATATACGAAATATAGTGTTAGTACCAATATTACTTATAGACATTTTGGTACATTATTTTCAGGGTAATTCGGTCAGTGTGACGTCCGTGTTGTTTTACTTTCACAAACAAAAATCCGGTGCTCATTTACGGATGGATGAACCTCGGAGCCGTCCTTAATTAGGATCGAACTCGACCTCTTGTCTTTAGTAGTCCAGTTGACTAACCAGTGAGCTACAGTGTCCCCTGAATTGTCTGGTGGATGTCAGACAGTGCTGTTTAATGTAACAATACTTTCTACCAAAGTAAACAATATTCATGTAATTTGAACTATACGATCTGTAGCACAATACTATGACTGCAACACATGCACGTGACACGGCATAACGTGATATAACCAGCTGAATCTGATTCGTTGTTTACACGACACATGTACCACAGCTGAATCAGGAGAAAAACGTTTACAAATATTTACTACAAGCACGCGTATCGGGGAGACACAGATGGATAACAAATCTACACAGAACTGGGGTCGTCAGTCATCACACGCGGATGGACATAATGGGGATGAGATCTCAGTACTTGAGGTCCGTGTTCGATGTGCAGCGAGCGTGCTCTGACCACGAAGTTAAAGGCGTGTTTGAAACATTCTTGACACAGACTATACTCACCTTAGAACACATGACAGACAACAACACATTTGACTAATCACAGTAAATACACATGAGTTACTGTAACAAACACATATGAGTTACCGCAACCAACACACATGAGTTACTGTAACATACACACGTGAGTTATCCCAACCAACACACATGAGTTACTGCAACAAACACACATGAGTTACTGCAACAAACACACGAGTTACTACAACAAACACCTATGAGTTACTAGATACTACAGCAAACACACACGAGTTACTGCAACAAACACACGTGAGTTACCGCAACAAACACGCGTGAGTTACCTCAACCAACACACATGAGTTACTGCAACAAAGAGCCAATGGTGGGGTGTGCTAAACACTCCAAGGTATGGTGACAGCTTTACAAATAAAGAACACAACACAATACTGACGTTTCGGCCTGTGGCCTTCTTCAGAATACAGGGACAACGACAACAAGCGGTGAAGCACAATTACTACATGTTAGATGATAAAGTGGAGGGCGAGGAAAGTAGGATGCAAAATAAGAAAAGAGAGAAATGAATTTTACATGATGAGAGGTATGATGGGCGTCAAAATATATAAAATAGAAAAAGAGAGAGAAAAATGTATAATAAATTGTACTTAGCTGAGCTCAGAGCAGGGAGCAGGAAAACTGTAATCCGTGCTGAAACCAGTCGGAATGACTAAATGACTAAAAGCGCAGAGAACGTGTATAGAAAGCAACACGTGACAAAGACAGGTCAGTAAAGAGGGCAAAAAGGATCAAATATCGGGAAAACCAAAAAGGGGGGGGGGAAAGGGGGCATAGACGAGGATACTCCTGGACACAACAAGCAATACATATAAATCACTCAACAATGGAAGTGAGAGATCACGCGAGAGGTTAAGAGAAAGAAATAGAATGACACGACAAAGTAGTAAACTAGGCAGTGGGTGAGAGAGATGGACTCTACAGAATGGATGGCCTCGAACTGAACGAGTTGAGAGGTAGGTCAACGAAAGGAAGGATTGGATACTGGAGGAAGAGATACGGTGAGGAAGAATAATAAAGCCGGTATAATGAGAAGGGCGATAGAGGGGTGGTCCGGAGGAAGTTAGTCTATCGGGAGGTAGGGAAGTATTGGAGGAGGAGGTATGGAGAGGAGGGATAAGAAGCAGGTATGTGAAAACTGGATAGGGGGAGAGGCGGTAGGTCAGAAGTGAATGGAAAAAGAGAAAGTCTGGAAGAAGTGGAGCAATAGGGGATGGTGTGCAAGAGGTATGAACCATAGGAGGTAAAGAAGTAGGGAAATGATAGAACAAAGGGGGGAATGAAAGTGGGCATCAGGATAAGAGGGATACTGGAATAGTAGGTATAGATGAGTAGTGACTACAAGTTAATAGAGAGGAGAGGGGTGAGCTAGGAGTAGATCAACAGAGGGGTGGTAGGAAGGACGAGGGACAATAGAGGTGGGCAGAGAGATCGTACGTACAGTCCAGGTGGAGAGGTGATATAGTGATAAAGAGGTAAAGGACATGAAGATAGTCAGAAGAGAAAAAGGTGTAGGGAGAGGGGGGGGGGTTTAGGAGGAAGAAGGCAAGATGGGGGTTACTCAAAGAGGATATGAAAAGCAGGATGGACGAGTAGAGGACCCAAGAAGAGAAATAGGAAGAGAGGTCCATAGGTGGGAGGGTGGAGTCGGAGGCCGGAGGGTCCTCAGAGGGACAGGGATACATTGATGCCACGAGGGGTGAGGCAGCCCCAACGAACGATCAGACGGTGCTCAAGAGTGAGCCGACTGTGGTGATCAGAGGAGCATGATATTAGGCCAGTTACCAAGACATCAGTCTTACCTCGATGCCCCTCGAGTTAAAGTGGGCTGCTACAGGAGTGTCCGCTTCTTGGGTGATGTCATTCAAGTGTTCACGGCACCTATCGCCGATTCTGCGACCAGACTGACCGATGTAGGTCAACTTGCATCGCTTACAGATGATGGCATAAATGATGTTCCGCGATGTGCAAGTGAATCCCTCTCTGATCTCGAAAGGACCATTAGGGAAGAGGACAGTGTCGGTCTGGAGAACGTGGTCACAAGTTTTACATACTCTCCGGTTGCAGCGGATAGTGCCTCGATGGCTGAAGTGGTCAGCAGGAAGACGGCCCCTGACAAGAAAGTCTCGGAGGTTCCGGTCACGTCTAAAGGCCACTAGTGGTGGGTCAGGGAAGAGCAGACGAGTAGTAGGGTCAGATCGAAGAATAGGGAGGTAGCGGTGGATGGTCCTAATAGCGGCGTAGTGGTGAGGGTGATGGGTGAGAGCGAGCACTACTCTATCAGAGGGGGGATGAGTAGAGGGGGTAAGAGCAGACTGACGTGAAGTGTGGAGAACTCGACGCAGGGCAGGGAGGAGAGCTGATTCAGGATAGAGACGTCGGCGGAAGAAATCAAGCATAAGGTGGGCATTGTGAAGGAAATCTTCGTCGTCTTGGCAAAGGCGACGAAGTCTGAGAAGCTGGGAATAGGGAAGAGAGTTCTTGCAGGATGTAGGATGAGAGGAGTCGTAGCGGAGGAAACTATGGGAGTCAGTGGCCTTGTAGAAGACCGAGGTGAGAAGATGAGAGGTGCCCAAGGAGACTAGGATGTCCAGGAAAGATACGGAGGAGGTGGAGATGTGGAAGGTGATGTGGATAGAGGGGTGGAAATGTCCGACATATTCGATGAAACGGGAGATCTCATCTTCTGGAAGGTCAGACAGACCAATGCAGTCATCAATGTACCTACGATACATGAGGGGAAGAGGGCCCTGGTAGGTATGGATGATTTGGTGCTCAAGGTAACCCATGAAGAGACAAGCATAGCTAGGGCCCATTTTAGTGCCCATCGCCACACCGCTGATCTGGGTGAAGAAATTGCCATTGAACTCGAAAGAGTTGAGGTTCAAGACTAATTCTGCTAGACGGAGGAGGACGCCAGTGGCGATGGAGGGTTGGATCCTACGGTCCAGGAAAAACTGAAGAGCTTGAAGGCCGTCGGAGTGGGGAATAGAAGTATACAGGGAGCAGACATCCATAACGAAGAGGCGGTAGTGACGATCAGGAAGGAGGGTGATAGAGGAAAAGATGTTAAGGGCGTCGTTAGTGTCTTTGACATACGAAGGGAGGCCCATAACTATGGGTTGAAAGACACTGTCGAGGAAGTCAGAAATGAGAACAGTAGGACATGAGATGGAAGAGACAATAGGACGTCCAGGAGAGCCAGGTTTATGTATTTTAGGCAGCATATAGAAAGAAGGTCTGCCCAAGCAGTGGTCAGGAAGGATCATGCGGGAGGAGCTAGAGGGAAGTAATCCATCCTGAATGAAACGGAGGATCGTACGACGCACCACGGCGTTATTAGAGACAGTAGTGTCGTCGGGGGTGGGGAGGTAGAAAGTCGAGTCTGATAATTGTTTATCACCTTCCCGGATATAAAGGTCTTTCCTCCATACCACCACAGAGCCGCCCTTGTCTGCCGGCTTGATGACAATATCATCACGTCGGCGAAGATCCTGGAGGGCTTGGTACTCTTCACTACTAAGATTAGAGCGTCGAAGCCTATGGGGACGAAGTGCCTTAATATCCCGGTAGGTACTGTTAATGAACTGGTCCAAAGCCTGTGATTCGCCCGAGCGGGGAGTCCAGTCAGATTTACGGGAGGAAAAGCGGGCAAATTCGTCTGTAGGAGGAGGTTGAGAGGAAGAGTTCGGATGATTAAAGTAATAGAGTTTGAGTCGTAGTCGTCTGTGATACTCCTGAATGTCCGTAAGAGAGAGAATGAGTCACTCAAAGGGCGAAGGGGGACAAACTTAAGACCCTTGCTGAGAAGAGAGCGCTCATGGTCGGAAAGGGGCAAATCAGGGGGAATACAAGTGACAAGGGAGCTAGAGTCAGAGGCATTGGGGAGAGGAGGAGGTGAGGGAGGAGGAGGAGGAGGACGGAGGTTCAAAAGTTTACGTTTGTGCTGAGAGGATAAAAAGTCATACACAGATCGGTTGTGGTGGTGGATGGTATGGCGGATGAAGCGAAGAGTACCAGGAAAGTTAGAGGTGAGTAGATGGAGTTGGGATAGGAGGTGTTGTTGGCGGGTGTTGAGGTGGGATACAAGACGAGAGTGGCTAGAAGCGACAAGACGAACACGTTTCAGGCCATGCTGGAGTTCAAGGTTCTGCAGTTGGCGGCGAAGATAGTAAGAGAGGTAGGGTTGACCGACTTGAGGTGAGAAGTGAGATCGGAACCCACACGGGAGAAATTTACGATGGAGGCAGTTGTTCAAGAAATTCAGGTGACAGGTAAATCTAGTTTTCTTGAAAGTAGTGAAGGCAAAGTCCTTAGAGATGTTAGAGAGTTCGGGGGGTAGAGTGGAGAAGGAGGCGATGATGGAGTGACGGATAGAATGAGATAGATGTTTGAGGGAGGGCATAGTGAGGAGATGAGAGAAGATCGAGAAGAGAAATGAGAGATAAACCAACTAGATGAAGATAGGTAGGATACGTGAAGGTATAGAGAAGCCAATAATAGAAAGAGGGAAGGTAGTGAATAGAAAGTATGAGGAGCAAAGTGCAAGAGGGGAGGGTAAGGAAGCACCCAGAAGTGAAGGCGAGGAGAGACTGACGAGAGATAGAATAGGTAGGTGAAAGAACGGAGTGGAAATGGTTCTATTGTGTTGTGTTCTTTATTTGTAAAGCTGTCACCATACCTTGGAGTGTTTAGCACACCCCACCATTGGCTCCTTGCTACCAGCTTTACCGCAGCATTGCAATTATTTGTCTGCTCTTTCGTCTGCTCTTCCCTGACCCACCACTAGTGGCCTTTAGACGTGACCGGAACCTCCGAGACTTTCTTGTCAGGGGCCGTCTTCCTGCTGACCACTTCAGCCATCGAGGCACTATCCGCTGCAACCGGAGAGTATGTAAAACTTGTGACCACGTTCTCCAGACCGACACTGTCCTCTTCCCTAATGGTCCTTTCGAGATCAGAGAGGGATTCACTTGCACATCGCGGAACATCATTTATGCCATCATCTGTAAGCGATGCAAGTTGACCTACATCGGTCAGTCTGGTCGCAGAATCGGCGATAGGTGCCGTGAACACTTGAATGACATCACCCAAGAAGCGGACACTCCTGTAGCAGCCCACTTTAACTCGAGGGGCCATCGAGGTAAGACTGATGTCTTGGTAACTGGCCTAATATCATGCTCCTCTGATCACCACAGTCGGCTCACTCTTGAGCACCGTCTGATCGTTCGTTGGGGCTGCCTCACCCCTCGTGGCATCAATGTATCCCTGTCCCTCTGAGGACCCTCCGGCCTCCGACTCCACCCTCCCACCTATGGACCTCTCTTCCTATTTCTCTTCTTGGGTCCTCTACTCGTCCATCCCTGCTTTTCATATCCTCTTTGAGTAACCCCCATCTTGCCTTCTTCCTCCTAAACCCCCCCCCCTCTCCCTACACCTTTTTCTCTTCTGACTATCTTCATGTCCTTTACCTCTTTATCACTATATCACCTCTCCACCTGGACTGTACGTACGATCTCTCTGCCCACCTCTATTGTCCCTCGTCCTTCCTACCACCCCTCTGTTGATCTACTCCTAGCTCACCCCTCTCCTCTCTATTAACTTGTAGTCACTACTCATCTATACCTACTATTCCAGTATCCCTCTTATCCTGATGCCCACTTTCATTCCCCCCTTTGTTCTATCATTTCCCTACTTCTTTACCTCCTATGGTTCATACCTCTTGCACACCATCCCCTATTGCTCCACTTCTTCCAGACTTTCTCTTTTTCCATTCACTTCTGACCTACCGCCTCTCCCCCTATCCAGTTTTCACATACCTGCTTCTTATCCCTCCTCTCCATACCTCCTCCTCCAATACTTCCCTACCTCCCGATAGACTAACTTCCTCCGGACCACCCCTCTATCGCCCTTCTCATTATACCGGCTTTATTATTCTTCCTCACCGTATCTCTTCCTCCAGTATCCAATCCTTCCTTTCGTTGACCTACCTCTCAACTCGTTCAGTTCGAGGCCATCCATTCTGTAGAGTCCATCTCTCTCACCCACTGCCTAGTTTACTACTTTGTCGTGTCATTCTATTTCTTTCTCTTAACCTCTCGCGTGATCTCTCACTTCCATTGTTGAGTGATTTATATGTATTGCTTGTTGTGTCCCAGGAGTATCCTCGTCTATGCCCCCTTTCCCCCCCCCCTTTTTGGTTTTCCCGATATTTGATCCTTTTTGCCCTCTTTACTGACCTGTCTTTGTCACGTGTTGCTTTCTATACACGTTCTCTGCGCTTTTAGTCATTTAGTCATTCCGACTGGTTTCAGCACGGATTACAGTTTTCCTGCTCCCTGCTCTGAGCTCAGCTAAGTACAATTTATTATACATTTTTCTCTCTCTTTTTCTATTTTATATATTTTGACGCCCATCATACCTCTCATCATGTAAAATTCATTTCTCTCTTTTCTTATTTTTGCATCCTACTTTCCTCGCCCTCCACTTTATCATCTAACATGTAGTAATTGTGCTTCACCGCTTGTTGTCGTTGTCCCTGTATTCTGAAGAAGGCCACAGGCCGAAACGACAGTATTGTGTTGTGTTCTTTATTTGTAAAGCTGTCACCATACCTTGGAGTGTTTAGCACACCCCACCATTGGCTCCTTGCTACCAGCTTTACCGCAGCATTGCAATTATTTGCCTGTTCCCTTACTGCAACAAACACACATGAGTTACTCAGTTACTGCAACAAACGCACATGAGTTACTGTAACAAACACACGTGAGTTACCGCAACCAACACACGTGAGTTACTACAACAAACACACGAATTACTACAACAAACACCCATGAGTTACGAGATACTACAGCAAACACCCATGAGTTAGTGCAACAAAGACACGTGAGTTACCGCAACCAACACACATGAGTTACTACAACAAACACACGAGTTACTACATCAAACACCCATGAGTTACCAGTTACGAGATACTACAGCAAACACACAGGAGCTACTACAACAAACACACGCGAGTTACGAGTTACTACAACAAACACACATGAGTTATCACAACAAACACACATGAGTTATGAGTTACTACAACAAACACATAAGAGCTACTGCAACAAACACACACGAGTTACCACAACAAACACATATGAATTACTATAACAAACACACATGAGTTACTACAACAAATACTCTTGGGTCATCACATTTACGACAACAAACACACATAAGACATTTACATAAACTTATCACATTTACCACAACAAACACACATAAGACAATACATAAACTTATCACATTTACCACAACAAACACACAACACATAAGACCATACATAAACTTATCACATTTACCACAACAAACACGCATGCAACAACACACTTACCCTCTCAAACACCGATACTCCAAGCCGCACACAGAACCGAAGATGTCAACCGAATACTGTAAACTGCCAGAACAGAACACGGAGAACCGATGCTGTCAACCGAACACTTTTAACTGCCAGAACAGAACACACTGAGCCGGTATCCGCTCATTCATCGGCAGCGGCAAGCGAATCAGCAACACACCTGGCGGGAGAAACCGCAGGCTCATTAGAAACACATCAACCAACCATATAGCGAGTCTCAACCAGGAGCTCGTGGGGGAAACGTGGATCTATTTTTATCCTACATCTCATCGATTCATCGCAGCGTGCAATTTCTACGATGAAAAGAAAACAAAAACAGACATTGTTGTCTCCCTGAAATTGTCGTACCATCATCGTGTTCCGTATCGGATATTGTTTGTTGTTGTAAATATACTATGTTGTCTCTAGATATTTATTTGCTGTTGTTGTAAATATACTATGTTTTCTCTAGATATTTATTTGCTGTTGTTGTAAATATGCTATGTTGTCTCTAGACATTTATTTGCTGTTGTTGTAAATATACTATGTTGTCTCTAGATATGTATTTGCTGTTGTTGTAAATATACTATGTTGTTTCTAGATATTTATTTGCTGTTGTTGTAAATATACTATGTTGTCTCTAGATATTTATTTGCTGTTGTTGTAAATATACTATGTTGTCTCTAGATATTTATTTGCTGTTGTTGTAAATATACTATGTTGTCTCTAGATATTTATTTGCTGTTGTTGTAAATATACTATGTTGTTTCTAGATATTTATTTGCTGTTGTTGTAAATATACTATGTTGTCTCTAGATATTTATTTTCTGTTGTAAATATACTATGTTGTCTCTAGATATTTATTTGCTGTTGTAAATATACTATGTTGTCTCTAGATATTTATTTGCTGTTGTTGTCAGTATACTATGTTGTCTCTAGATATTTATTTGCTGTTGTTGTAAATATACTATGTTGTCTCTAGATATTTATTTGCTGTTGTTGTAAATATACTATGTTGTCGCTAGATATTTATTTGCTGTTGTTGTAAATATACTATGATGTCTCTAGATATTTATTTGCTGCTGTTGTATACATACTATGATGTCTCTAGATATTTATTTGCTGCTGTTGTAAATATACTATGTTGTCTCTAGATATTTATTTGCTGTTGTTGTAAATATACTATGTTGTCTCTAGATATTTATTTGCTGTTGTTGTAAATATACTATGTTGTCTCTAGATATTTATTTGCTGTTGTTGTAAATATACTATGTTGTCTCTAGATATTTATTTGCTGTTGTTGTAAATATACTATGATGTCTCTAGATATTTATTTGCTGTTGTTGTAAATATACTATGATGTCTTTAGATATTTATTTGCTGTTGTTGTAAATATACTATGTTGTCGCTAGATATTTATTTGCTGTTGTTGTAAATATACTATGTTGCCTCTAGATATTTATTTGCTGTTGTTGTAAATATACTATGATGTCTCTAGATATTTATTTGCTGTTGTTGTAATTATACTATGATGTCTCTAGATATTTATTTGCTGTTGTTGTAATTATACTATGATGTCTTTAGATATTTGCTTGTAGTTGTACATTTACTCCTCCGTCCATAGAAGGTCGTTAAGTTGGCGTAGAAGTGTTGTGTCGTAATTTGCGCTAGAACTGTGATATTTGTGACTTACGGCCCAACACACCCAACTTCAGTTGATTATTTTTGGAAAATGATAGAAAATGTAAAACTGAATTAAACAACAGAATAAGAATGGCAAAAGGTAATTTTAATGCCATGAAAAATATACTATAAAGAAAAATATACTGGAAAGAAAAATATTCAGCGGAAGAGGTATGTCTACAGCACTCGGAAAAAATTGACAAATAATCAACAACAGAAAAATATATGGACCAAAGCAAGATCGAACCCGTACTCAGTGGCACAGCGCCTTGCCACGAAAAGCCAAACGCTAGGGAACAGTGCCCCACCCAGCTAACTAAAAAATTAGCTACCGTGAACAATGTCTTTTCGCGCAGGTGTTCCCATGACTATAGCATAAGGCTGCGACCACAGCTCGGAAATACATTGTGTATCTGTATTTTTTCCTGTTAAGACAAGTATCTCCCGCATAGGGTGGGGCTGAATACTTGCGTTGCAGCCAAACATTTAGGACGAAACAGCACGAATAGTAGTTTCCAGTGGTTTAGACTGGAGACATATAATAATAAATGAATATTATTATAGAGGGAAACTTCCGTGGCGATAATCAGCGAATCAATTCAGAGGAAGAGGTATGTTTACAGCACTCGGGAAAATTGACAAATAATCATCAGCAGAAAAAAATATGGACCAAAGCAGGATCGAACCGAATTACTGCAACGCTGAGAATAGCTCAGGACAAAATGGCACTTCAGAAAATGAAAAATATCTTATGCAACAAATCTATGTCAATAAAAATGAGAAAGAGAGTTCATCGGTGCTATATAGAACCAATTCTGACCTATGGAAGTTGTTCGCCTATGGAAGCGAATCATGGACAGTAGACAAACAAATGAAAAGACGATTAGAGGCCACAGAGATGGGACTTCTCAGAAGAATGTTGAAAGTTCCCTGGACAGCTAAAAAGACCAATGAGGAAGTTCTCAAAGAGGCCAACACAAAAAGGGAGCTCTTAAAAAACATCAGAAAGAAGCAATCAACATTTTTCGGGCACATCATGAGAAGAGGAAAGTTGGAATACTTGGTTACAACTGGCAAAATAAAAGGAAAGAGAGATCGCGGGCGACAAAGAGAGAAAATACTGGATAGCTTGGTGTCATGGCATGGAAAACAGTCAGCAACAGAACTGATACGATGCACTGTAGATAGAAGATTGTGGAGGGACATGATCACCTACGCCAACCGGTATGGCACATGATGATGATGAACACCATATTCCCTATACGCCACTTGGCGTGACGGGGGCTACTTTACTTGTTACTGTAACCAGAAAGACATAGAACTGGAAACTATAATAGTTGGATCACTATAGATCTCAACAGTATATTTGCCAAGAACTCAAGAACCACCCAACATTATATATGTCAGGGACGCCAGAACTCAACACGGACGTTGTGTGCTGAGCGCGCGAGAATTCAACAAGACTCTCTGGCTCTCGTGCAGTCCTAGCACGTCATCGGTAAGGGTCGCGAGCACTTAACTTATGTAGGTCAAAGATCTGCCAGGCTGAGTCATGAATCATTAGCTTCAGGGGGAATCTGCTTCTTCTTCTTCTTCATCTCTTACTCCTCCTCCTCCTTCTTCATCTTCCATTAGCTCTCTTCTTTTTTATTTTTCTCCTCCTCCAAGCCTTCTGCTTCTTCTTCTTCTCTTCTTTCTCTTCCTCGTCCATCTTCTTCTTCTCCATCTTTTCCCCCTCCTCGTTCTTCTTCCTCGTCTTCATCTTCTTTTTCTACTTCCTTTTCTTCTTCCTCTTCTTCTCCGTCTCGTTCTCCTCCTCATCATTCTTCTTCTTCTTCTTCTTCTTCTTCTTCTTCGTGCTCTTACTTTTTCCGTCTTCTCCTCCCCCTCCTCCTACCCCTTCCTTTGTTCTCCACCTTCTCCTCCCCCTCCTCCTACCCCTTTCTTTGTTCTCCACCTTCTCCTCCCCCTCATCCTACTCCTTCCTTTGTTCTCCACCTTCTCCTCCCCCTCCTCCTACCCCTTCCTTTGTTCTCCACCTTCTCCTCCCCCTTCCTTTGTTCTCCACCTTCTACTGCCCCTTCCTTTGTTCTCCACCTTCTCCACCCCCTCATCCTACTCCTTCCTTTGTTCTCCACCTTCTCCTCCCCCTCCTCCTACTCCTTCCTTTGTTCTCCACCTTCTCCTCCCCCTCCTCCTACTCCTTTCTTTGTTCTCCACCTTCTCCTCCCCCTCATCCTACTCCTTCCTTTGTTCTCCACCTTCTCCTCCCCCTCATCCTACTCCTTCCTTTGTTCTCCACCTTCTCCTCCCCCTCATCCTACTCCTTCCTTTGTTCTCCACCTTCTCCTCCCCCTCCTCCTACTCCTTCCTTTGTTCTCCACCTTCTCCTCCCCCTCCTCATACCCCTTCCCTTGTTCTCCACATTCTCCTCCCCCTCCTCCTACTCCTTTCTTTGTTCTCCACCTTCTCCTCCCCCTCCTCCTCCCTCTTCCTTTGTTCTCCACCTTATCCTCCCCCTCCTCCTACCCCTTCCTTTGTTCTCCCCCTCTTCCTACTCCTTCCTTTCTTCTCCACTTTCTCCACCCCCTTCCTTTGTTCTCCACCATCTCCTCCCCCTCCTCCTACTCCTTCCTTTGTTCTCCACCTTCTCCTCCCCCTCCTCCTTCCTTTGTTCTCCACCTTCTCCACCCCCTTCCTTTGTTCTCCACCTTCTCCACCCCCTTCCTTTGTTCTCCACCTTCTCCTCCCCCTCCTCCTTCCTTTGTTCTCCACCTTCTCCACCCCTTCCTTTGTTCTCCACCTTCTCCTCCCCCTCCTCCTTCCTTTGTTCCCCACCTTCTCCACCCTCTTCCTTTGTTCTCCACCTTCTCCTCCCCCTCCTCCTTCCTTTATTCTCCACCTTCTCCACCCCTTCCTTTGTTCTCCACCTTCTCCTCCCCTTCCTTTGTTCTCCACCTTCTCCACCCCCTTCCTTTGTTCTCCACCTTCTCCTCCCCCTCCTCCTTCCTTTGTTCTCCACCTTCTCCACCCCCTTCCTTTGTTCTCCACCTTCTCCTCCCCTTCCTTTGTTCTCCACCTTCTCCACCCCCTTCCTTTGTTCTCCACCTTCTCCTCCCCCTCCTCCTTCCTTTGTTCTCCACCTTCTCCTCCCCCTCCTCCTTCCTTTGTTCTCCACCTTCTCCTCCCCCTCCTCCTTCCTATGTTCTCCACCTTCTCCTCCCCCTCCTCCTTCCTTTGTTCTCCACCTTCTCCACCCCCTTCCTTTGTTCTCCACCTTCTCCACCCCTTCCTTTGTTCTCCACCTTCTCCACCCCCTTCCTTTGTTCTCCACCTTCTCCTCCCCCTCCTTCCTTTGTTCTCCACCTTCTCCTCCCCTTCCTTTGTTCTCCACCTTCTCCACCCCTTCCTTTGTTCTCCACCTTCTCCACCCCCTTCCTTTGTTCTCCACCTTCTCCACCCCCTTCCTTTGTTCTCCACCTTCTCCACCCCTTCCTTTGTTCTCCACCTTCTCCACCCCTTCCTTTGTTCTCCACCTTCTCCACCCCCTTCCTTTGTTCTCCACCTTCTCCTCCCCCTCCTCCTTCCTTTGTTCTCCACCTTCTCCACCCCTTCCTTTGTTCTCCACCTTCTCCTCCCCTCCTCCTTCCTTTGTTCTCCACCTTCTCCACCCTTCCTTTGTTCTCCACCTTCTCCACCCCTTCCTTTGTTCTCCACCTTCTCCACCTTCTCCACCCCCTTCCTTTGTTCTCCACCTTCTCCTCAATGATGATGACCCGCAAATAACTTAATGCTCGTTTAAAAAAAAATGAACGGTTGGCAAATCTGAGAGCTTATGTGAATATAATATCCATTTTTTAAAGCACAAATGGTTTTACATGTTAAGATAGAGCTGCTTTTAATTACTTTGAATGAATAATACAAGAAGCATATGCATTTTATCTCAATGGATGGGCATACATGTGTAAATTACTGAAGTATGGCCACGAGAGGAGACAAAGTTCATGACACAAAGAGACTTGAACAAACATTACGAGAACACCAGACTCAATGACCGACCACGAAAAAGATGGGTTCATGAAATATTAGAAACACCAGGAAACATAACAGCAGCAGATGTCAAAAGAAGAGCAAAATATCACAAATTATATCTCCCATCGACGCTGAAAGGCACATGAGGAAAGAAAGAAAGAGCACCAAAGTATCAATATTACACAATTGTGTTTATAATGAATCATGTAAACAGCGAGCGATAACCCAATTTGAGCATTCAATCCAAGTTACAAACTCCGTATCTTCAGTTCGCCCTAAGGCTTTTATTTAAAAAAAAAAATTAAAGGGAAAGTTAAAAAAAAAAAAAGGAAATGTGTTTATCGTTTCCGGTACTTTATTTTAAAGCCGGATCCAGGTGGTCAAATGCCCAACCCTATTCACGTGACAGTTTCTATTTTTAGCAGCACATGCAATAAACAAACTGTGTTGCTGAACTGGCCAGCAACTCAAGAGAAACGTGTTTTGCTAACATTAGGTCTTAAGTGCAATAACCTCTTGGCTGGGTACATGTATGATTTCTTTTCTATTTAAAGCCACGTGGAGAGTGATTGTTTTCCCCAGTAATTCCTGGTCTCAAGGTAAATGGGATTATTATGTAATCGGTAAAGATAGATACATAGCACAACGATATGCGGATGAAAGTCTTAAGAACAGAGACAGAGAATGAACTACAGAAATGATATACATAATAGCTAAAGATGGCAACAAGAAGGGTCTCAGTCTGAATAGTAAGAAACAGAAGTAATGGTTATATAGAAGAAACAATCACCACCATCATGCAGCATAAAAATAAACAGGACAAATGTGAAACAAGTCCAACGTTTTAAATACTTTGGCACAATAATAACATCAGATGGAAGATGCACCACAGAAATAAATGGCAGAATACCTCAGACCAAAATAGCATTTCAGAAAATGAAAAACATCTTATGCAATAAATCTACGTCAATAGAAGTGAGAAAGAAAGTTCATCGGTGCTATATAGAGCCAATTCAGACCTGTGGAAGCGAATCATGGACAGTTTTATATTCGTCATCTTTCGTCACTGGCGAAGTCCCTAGAGACTAGGAACAGAATGTTGCATGATAATCCGTTTTTCTCTGTCACCCTTTTGCACAGGGGTCCCTCGCCGCACAGGCAGATGAATCCGCCTTCTGAGATACTCATATATTTTTCCGTCGGAGTAATTGACTTTTGAAGTCAAACCTGGCTGCTGAGACCAGGGGTGGTTGCCGCAGAGAGAAATCATAAATAAAAATCCCAACTGGTTCAATGGGGATTTGAACTCACAACCTTTCTATCTCGAGATCGACGTCTTGTCTCGAGACCACTGACTTGCTAGTATTGTGCCACATTTTCTTCATGACATTTACTTCCTGTGTTGCTATCGCTAGTCAGCAGTTAACCAGTTTTATTCAATTATCTGCGAACTCTTGGCCCGTGTTCCGGGGCCATTGGAAAATAGAGAGTAAGATTATAGGACTAGAGAGAAGCTTGTGAGTTCTTGACTCTATAATCAGGACTCAACATAGAGTCGTGTTCGTCGACAAATATCAGCATGGCAGAAACTAAGAATGGCAAAATGTTACATCTTCTCAGTATTCCTGTATGGTGCAGAAACATGGACATTAGACAAGAAAACAGAACAGAAAATTGAAGCCTTTGAAATGTGGATTTATAGAAGAGTAGGTAGAATTGGATGGAAACAAAAGATAACAAACGATGAAGTTTTAAAACAACTAGAAATAAAAAGAGCACTACTAAATACAATTAAGACAAGACAAATGAAATTTTTGGGCATGTTAAAAGACACAACAGTCTACTAAAAGTAATATTGGAAGGGAAAATACAAGGTAAAAGAGGCAGAGGTAGACCAAGACTAACATGGACCAGAAACATCAAAAGATGGACAAGTCAATCTATGACAGCCTGCACCATCAAAGCAAGAAACAGAGTAGAATGGCGATCCATGGTAGCCAACCTTCGTTGCGGAGAGGGCACTCGATGATGATGAACATAGAGTCGTACGTTAATCAAGCTGGTACAAGTCTGTGACAAATAACTCATTGCTGCCTTCTGGATCATTTAATCAAAATCTATGAACGTTTTACTCCACGTCCCAGTGGTACCTCTGGAAACTGACTAACTAGTATGTCTAATCAATTAGCGAATAAATCTGCATGCTACAATATTCTCATAAGATTTATGACTTATCACACTGATCATCATCATCATAATGTACCGGGCCTACTGGCGTAGGTGATCATGTCTCTCCACAACTTTCGATCTCGGCAGCTATTTATCATTTCTGTTGTTAATCTTCTGCCAAGGCATTCTCTTAAGTTGTCTGTTATTTTTCACTTTGCTTTCCTCTATCTCTTCGTCCCTCAATTTTTCCAGTTGTTACAATATATTCCAGTTGTTCTCTTCTCATTACATGGCCAAAAAATAATGATTGTTTCTTCCTAATATTGGATATTAGCTCTCTTTTTGCTTTGACATCTTTCAGAACATCTTCATTACTCTTCTTATCTGTCCATGGTACTCTCAACATTCTTCTGTAAAACCACATTTCTACAGACTCCAGTGATTTTCTTGTCTGTTGTCCATGATTCGCATCCATATGTTAAGACTGGCTCAACATAACATTTAAGAACTCATTTTCTTGTTTCTATTGTCAAAAATGGATTGCATAGTATCTTCCTCATTTTTTGGAAAGCTGCTTTTGCCTGAGCCATTCTGTATCTCACCTCTTTTGTACATCTTCCTTCTGAGGTTAGCAAAGTTCCCAAATATTTAAATTCATTTACCTGTTTTAATATTGTTCCACTTGTCTTTATTTTGCACTGAGGTGATGTCTTTTTCTTTGTTGTTACCATTACCTCTGTCTTTTGCTATTAAGGCTGAATCCTTTATTTTACTTATCATTCACACTGATATGTCATTGAGATCAAACAATATCTACATATTCTGTACCCAGGCAGAGTAGGCAAAGTGAAACGAGGAAGAAATTACCAATGTGTAAACTTGGCTCATGGAACGTAAAAACCACTGGACTTGTGAAAGTTAACACACCGAAAGAAGGGCAAATTAGAACAACACCACTCATAGACAAAGTTTATGTATTAATCACTTTGAAAGATTGTCCTCTTGAGTCAGTTCAGAAATTCACGTATCTTGGATTCACAATTACGTCAACCATTGCTCTTGATGATGAGATAAACAGTCGAATTGGTAAGGCAGCTACGACTTTCGGCAAACTCGCAGAAAGGGACTGGAACAACACGAAACTAACACTGAAGCCCAAACTCTTAATATATCAAGCTTCTGTGCTTAGCAAACTATTATATGGATCTGAAACCTGGACAACATACTCAAATCCTGAAAAAAAGACTAAATATCTTCCACGTGCGATGTCTCTGCGGAATAATGCACATCAAATGGCAGGACAAAATAACCAACTTAACTGTCCTGCAACGTGCTAAGACCCCCAACAGTCATGTCGATGCTCAGATGTCCAAGGTTAAGATGGCTGGGGCACGTCCAGCGAATGGAAAAAAAAACTGCATTCCTAAGCAGATACTAAATGATGAACTAATACACGGAAAAAGCACAAATAGGCAGACCTAAACTACGATATAGAGATATCTGTAAATCATCTCTGAATGACTTCTCATTCTATGAAAATGATTGGGAACATCAGGCAAGTGATCGCACATCATGGAGAGCATGTATAAGGAATGGTATAAAATCATTTAAGACTGTGATAAGGCAAAACTTAGAAGAGAAAAGACTCATGAAAAAAGATGGGAAACCCTGTGGTTCAGTGGGCCTGACTTGTTCATTCTGTGACCGTGTGTGTTTGTCAAACATTGGTAGAATTAGCCACGAGAGAAGCTGTTCGACAAAAACAAAACCTCAAAATACACAATAGACTCCACTAAACCGTCTGACAAGACGAAAAGGGCAATATACGCAATAGACTCAACTAAACCGTCTGACAAGACAAAAAGGGCAATATACACAATAGCCTCTACTAGACCGTCTAACAAGACGAAAAGGGCCATATACACAATAGACTCCACTAGACCGCCTGACAAGACAAAAAGGGCAATATACACAATAGCCTCTACTAGACCGTCTGACAAGACGAAAAGGGCCATATACACAATAGCCTCTACTAGACCGTCTGACAAGACGAAAAGGGCCATATACACAATAGCTTCCACTAGACCGTCTGACAAGACGAAAAGGGCCATATACACAATAGCCTCTACTAAACCATCTGACAAGACAAAAAGGACCATATACACAATAGCCTCTACTAAACCATCTGACAAGACAAAAAGGACCATATACACAATAGCCTCTACTAGACTGTCTGACAAGACAAAAAGAGTCATATATTAGCTACTGATATGATATTTCACAAATCATTCGCTTATGACTCTCACTTTGCACAACTTATTTGCCCATTAAATATTTGACCTTTTTTTTTCTCTTATGGCTCTAGTATTTGACAACTTATTTGCCCATGACTCTAATATTTGACAACTTATTTGCCCATGACTCTAATATTTGACAACTTATTTGCCCATGACTCTAATATTTGATTACTTATTTGCCCATGACTCTAATATTTGACAACTTATTTGCCCATGACTCTAATATTTGACAACTTATTTGCCCATGACTCTAATATTTGACAACATATTTGCCCATGACTCTATTATTTGACAACTTTTTTGCCCATGACTATAATATTTGACAACTTATTTGCCCATGACTCTAATATTTCTCATGGCACTAGTATTTGACAACGTTTTTTTTCTCTTATGGCTTTGGTATTTGACAACGTTTTTTTTTCTCTTATGGCTCTAGTATTTGACAACGTTTTTTTTCTCTTATGGCTCTAGTATTTGACAACGTTTTTTTTCTCTTATGGCTCTAGTATTTGACAACGTTTTTTTTCTCTTATGGCTCTAGTATTTGACAACGTTTTTTTTCTCTTATGGCTCTAGTATTTGACAACGTTTTTTTTTCTCTTATGGCTCTAGTATTTGACAACGTTTTTTTTCTCTTATGGCTCTAGTATTTGACAACGTTTTTTTTCTCTGATGGCTCTAGTATTTGAATACTTATTTGCCCATGACTCTAATATTTGACAACTTATTTGCCGATGCTCTAGTATTTGACAACGTTTTTTTTTTTTCTCTTATGGCTCTAATATTTGACAACTTTTTTGCCCATGACTCTAATATTTGACAACTTATTTGCCCATGACTCTAATATTTGACAACTTTTTTGCCCATGACTCTAATATTTGACAACTTATTTGCCCATGACTCTAATCTTTGACAACTTATTTGCCCATGACTCTAATATTTGACAACTTTTTTGCTCATGGCTCTAGTATTTGAGAACGTTTTTTTTCTCTTATGGCTCCAGTATTTGGCAACGTTGCCATGGCACTAGTATTTGACAACTTATTTGCCCATGACTCTAGTATTTGACAACTTATTTGCCCATGGCTCTAGTATATATGACAACTTATTTGCCCATGGCTCTAGTATATGACAACTTATTTGCCATGGCTCTAGTATATGACAACTTATTTGCCCATGGCTCTAGTATATGACAACTTTATTTCCCCATGGCTCTAGTATTTGACAACTTATTTGCTCATGGCTCTAGTATTTGACAACTTATTTCCTCATGGCTCTAGTATTTGACAACGTTTTTTTTCTCTTATGGCTCTAGTATTTGACAACTTATTTGCCCATGGCTCTAGTATATGACAACTTATTTGCCCGTGGCTCTAGTATATGACAACTTATTTGCCCATGGCTCTAGTGTTTGACAACTTATTTGCCCATGGCTCTAGTATTTGACAACTTATTTGCCCATGGCTCTAGTATTTGACAACTTATTTGCCCATGGCTTTAGTATATGACAACTTATTTTCCCATGGCTCTAGTATATGACAACTTATTTCCCCATGGCTCTAGTATATGACAACTTATTTCCCCATGGCTTTAGTATATGACAACTTATTTGCCCATGGCTCTAGTATATGACAACTTATTTCCCCATGGCTTTAGTATATGACAACTTATTTGCTCATGGCTCTAGTATATGACAACTTAGTTCCCCATTGCTCTAGTATATGACAACTTATTTCCCCATGGCTCTAGTATATGACAACTTATTTGCCCATGGCTCTAGTATATGACAACTTATTTGCCCATGGCTGTAGTATATGACTTATTATTTGCCCATGGCTCTAGTATATGACAACTTTATTTCCCCATGGCTCTAGTATTTGACAACTTATTTGCTCATGGCTCTAGTATTTGACAACGCTTTTTTCTCTTATGGCTCTAGTATTTGACAACTTATTTGCTCATGGCTCTAGTATTTGACAACGTTTTTTTCTCTTATGGCTCTAGTATTTGACAACTTATTTGCCCATGGCTCTAGTATTTGACAACTTATTTGCTCATGGCTCTAGTATTTGACAACGTTTTTTTCTCTTATGGCTCTAGTATTTGACAACTTATTTCCCCATGGCTCTAGTATATGACAACTTATTTGCCCGTGGCTCTAGTATATGACAACTTATTTGCTCATGGCTCTAGTATTTGACAACGTTTTTTTCTCTTATGGCTCTAGTATTTGACAACTTATTTGCCCATGGCTCTAGTATTTGACAACTTATTTGCTCATGGCTCTAGTATTTGACAACGTTTTTTTCTCTTATGGCTCTAGTATTTGACAACTTATTTCCCCATGGCTCTAGTATATGACAACTTAATTGCCCGTGGCTCTAGTATATGACAACTTATTTGCTCATGGCTCTAGTATTTGACAACGTTTTTTTCTCTTATGGCTCTAGTATTTGACAACTTATTTGCCCATGGCTCTAGTATTTGACAACTTATTTGCTCATGGCTCTAGTATTTGACAACGTTTTTTTCTCTTATGGCTCTAGTATTTGACAACTTATTTCCCCATGGCTCTAGTATATCACAACTTATTTGCCCGTGGCTCTAGTATATGACAACTTATTTGCCCATGGCTCTAGTATTTGACAACTTATTTGCCCACGGCTCTAGTATTTGACAACTTATTTGCCCATGGATCTAGTATTTGACAACTTATTTGCCCATGGCTCTAGTATTTGACAACTTATTTGCCCATGGCTTTAGTAGATGACAACTTATTTTCCCATGGCTCTAGTATATGACAACTTATTTCCCCATGGCTCTAGTATATGACAACTTATTTGCCAATGACTCTAGTATATGACAACTTATTTGCCCATGGCTCTAGTATATGACAACCTATTTGCCCATGGCTCTAGGATATGACAACTTATTTGCCCATGGTTCTAGTATATGACAACTTATTTGCCCATGGCTCTAGTGTATGAAATGATTTAGAAAAATCATTTATGTCAACCACGAGTTTGGAACACCGTACATCGGCTCTAATGTTTCACAACATATTCTTTCATGACCTTGATATTTCACAATCTATTCTCTCATGACCTTGATATTTCACAACCTATTCTCTCATGACCTTGATATTACACAACCTATTCTCTCATGACCTTGATATTTCACAACCTTTTCTCTCACGGCCCTGATATTTCACAACCTATTCTCTCATGGCCATGATATTTCACAACCATTTCTCAACATATTCTCTTATGTCCCTGATTTTGCAAGCCATTGACTCAAAAAGCTACCAGCATATTCACTCATTCTTGTATGATTTGATTTGACAGACGTCTCTGATGGCTCTTGAATCTGCCAGTTCACTCATTCAAAGCCTGGAGTCTTACATCTTGTGCCTTAACCAATGGAAGTCCACTTGTCTTCCTTTGTCTAGTTTTGAGGTAATTTAATCGCGCCAGGACAAACATCATATCTGACGTATGAATAGATGGGTTCATGCCTGACTACACAAACTAAGAATATATGGTGGATGTATACATTTAATGGTTTTACTACGGTTTGAAAGGATGGATAACAATGGGGGCAGAAACGTAAATGGTGTCGTCATTTTGTACGATATGCCTGAAGACAAATTTTTTGAATATTTAGGCCAGTTTTATTTGTCGTTCTGTTATGTTGGAAATTTCACACTTTCGAATTCCGATTTTGGCCAAAAGTTTTATTTGTCGTTCTGTTATATTGGGAATTTCACACTTACGAATTCCGATTTTGGCCAAAAAGTTTTATTTGTCGTTCTGTTATATTGGGAATTTCACACTTACGAATTCCGATTTTGGCCAAACAGTTTTCTTTGTCGTTCTGTTATGTTGGGAATTTCACACTTACAAATTCCGATTTGGCCAAACCGACAGCTAGCGCCTGGACTAAAGGTTGTCGGAGACTCAAAGTGGACTGCCTGTGTCAGAATCAGTGATCCAACACTTATCACGATATTGTAGTTGTACGACATCCCCATGTTGGTTGTTGAAATAGACTAACATGTCTGGCCAAGCGAGTCGGGAAGGAAACCTGGTGACCAAAAATTTCGTGCTGAAGTCGGATGAGTCGGGCCGATGTGCACAAATATCTCTGCTTGCTGTAAACCACAACACATGGCCTCTACCCCTGATTGACGATCGCTTAAGAGCGAACGATGAGGAAGAATCGTTGGGTGGAGAATACAGTAGATGAACACACCGATTTCAATAATCGATTTCACTGTGGCTACAAGGTTCTTCAAAAAACCAAATACGATATCATTCATAGTCATGTAAGGAGGTCGCGAAGGCCTAAGATTGTCGCGAAGATCTAAGATAGTCGCGAAGGTTTAAGATGGTTGCGAAGATCTAAGATGGTGGCGAAGGTTTAAGATGGTTGCGAAGATCTAAGATGGTCGCGAAGGTCTAAGATGGTCGCGAAGGTCTAAGATGGTCGCGAAGGTCTAAGAAGGTCGCGAAGGTCTAAGATGGTCGCGAAGGTCTAAGATGGTCGCGAGGTACCAAGAATTTGTCGTTCACTACGCCAGTGTGGTTATCGGGGCCATAATTATGGTCAGGAAGAAAACTACAGAACTACTGTCACATTGTCACACATGTCGTAACTACTGTCATCTGTCACACATGTTGTAAATATTGTCACCTGTCACACATGTCGTAACTATTGTCACCTGTCACACCTGTCGTAACTACTGTCACCTGTCACACATGTCGTAACTATTGTCACCTGTCACACATGTCGTAACTACTGTCATCTGTCACACATTTTGTAACTATTGTCACCTGTCACACATGTCGTAACTACTGTCACCTGTCACACCTGTCGTAACTACTGTCATCTGTCACACCTGTCGTAACTACTGTCACCTGTCACACATGTCGTAACTATTGTCACCTGTCACACCTGTCGTAACTAGTCACCTGTCACACATGTCGTAACTACTGTCACCTGTCACACATGTCGTAACTACTGTCACACCTGTCGTAACTACTGTCACCTGTCGTAACTACTGTCACCTGTCGTAACTACTGTCACCTGTCACACCTGTCGTAACTACTGTCACCTGTCGTAACTACTGTCACCTGTCGTAACTACTGTCACCTGTCGTAACTACTGTCACCTGTCACACCTGTCGTAACTACTGTCACCTGTCACACATGTCGTAACTACTGTCACCTGTCACACATGTCGTAACTACTGTCGTAACTACTGTCACCTGTCGTAACTACTGTCACCTGTCGTAACTACTGTCACCTGTCACACATGTCGTAACTACTGTCACCTGTCACACATGTCGTAACTACTGTCATCTGTCACACCTGTTGTAACTATTGTCACCTGTCACACATGTCGTAACTACTGTCACCTGTCACACCTGTCGTAACTACTGTCACCTGTAACACATGTCGTAACTACTGTCACCTGTCACACCTGTCGTAACTACTGTCACCTGTCACACATGTCGTAACTACTGTCACCTGTCACACATGTCGTAACTACTGTCACACCTGTCGTAACTACTGTCACCTGTCGTAACTACTGTCACCTGTCACACCTGTCGTAACTACTGTCACCTGTCGTAACTACTGTCACACCTGTCGTAACTACTGTCACCTGTCGCAACTACTGTCACCTGTCGTAACTACTGTCACCTGTCACACCTGTCGTAACTACTGTCACCTGTCACACCTGTCGTAACTACTGTCACCTGTCACACATGTCGTAACTACTGTCACCTGTCACACATGTCGTAACTACTGTCACACCTGTCGTAACTACTGTCACTTGTCGTAACTACTGTCACCTGTCGTAACTACTGTCACCTGTCGTAACTACTGTCACCTGTCACACATGTCGTAACTACTGTCACCTGTCGTAACTACTGTCACCTGTCACACATGTCGTAACTACTGTCACCTAGTCACACATGTCGTAGCTACTGTCACCTGTCACACATGTCGTAACTACCGTCACCTGTCACACATTTCGTAACTACTGTCACCTGTCACACATGTCGTAACTACTGCCACATGTCACCAATGTCGTAGTAGGCGACAAAGGATGGTGAGAGATAAGTACTGTCATGGAACCCCCAGGGAAAGAGAAAGCCAGGGAGCTCATGAATACATGGAGTAGGGAAGCCATGGAATTCCTCAAGAACATTGCCCTAGACTGGATAGAAGTAGATAAAATGTCTAAAAATTAGAATGGGTGGACAGACCTTCTCCGTGGCCTATGTTCCAATAAGGGATCTAAAGGGCGTTGATATGTTGTCATTTTTTGGGGTGGGTTGTGGAGGGGAAGCTGTAGCATTGATGTTGAGGTGCATCTTAAAACGAGAAGGCACCCAGTTCGAATACGTTTGGAGAGATATGCTTATTTTCTTCAGTGCCCTTTGATGTGAAATCGAGTACCTAGTCCTATAGGAAACGAGCAAGTTAAAAGGAGACTATGTCTTGAAGATGAGAACGTAAAAAAACCATTAGCAGTTTAAAATAGAAAATGTCTAAGATGGAAAAAGTAAAGCGGAATACGTATAACTTGTCTCAATATTTAATCTCTTTATACTAACAAGAAAACACTGGAGGCTGTAGAAATGTGGATTTACAGAAGAGTGTTGACAATACCATGGACAGCTAAGAAGAGTAAAGAAAAGAGGCCAAAGCAAAAAGAGAGCTAATTTCCAATATTAGGAAGAAACAATCATAATTTTTTTTCGGTAATGTAATGAGAAGGGAATAGCTGGGATATATTGTAACAACTGGGAGAATTGAGGGACGAAGAGATAGAGGGAAGCAAATAGAAAAGAAACCAGACAGCTTAAGAGAATGGCTTGTTAGAAGGCCAACAACAGAAATGATAAATAACTGTCGAGATCGAAGGTTGTGGAGAGACATGATCACCTACGCCAGCAGGCATCTTATATGATGATGATGCTGATTGGGATTCAAGAAAATTTAGGATTCTCAAACCTCTACCTTTTAAAATTATAATTATTTATTGATGCTTCGATGTCTCACGTAGCAGCGGTGGGCCACAGATCTTCAATCCAGCCTCATCAGTTCCCTCTTCGTGTCAGCTGACAGTGACTCTATTCTCCCTTGAGCCTGGTCAGACCCTGGTAGCCACTCGGACGACACGACCACCTACGTCAGTAAACGTGGTATGCTTGCTGGCTTGCGTTAGCCTAATGACTAAATGAGTACACCTCTTCTTCATCCGCCCTTAAAAGGACGTTAAGTGGGCGTGTCTGCGTTGTGGTGTGGTTTACAGTATAAAAAAGTAAAGTGCCAAGTGGCGTTTAGGGAATATGGTGTTAGTGACCATACATTTTACAGACCTTCAGCACATGGTTTTTGGGGTAATGTGGTCGGTATTACGCCCGTGCCGCTTTATTTTCCCTGAAAAAATATCCGGTACCCATTTAAGTCTGGATGAACCCGGAAGCCGTCGGTTGGGATCGAACCCTACCTCTTGTCCTTTGTGGTCCAGTTCACTAACCACTGAGTTATCGCGGCTCCCGGTTTACGGTATAACTGTGGTCTTTGCGTTCTCGGCCCAACACATCCGACTTCAGCATGCCTTTTTGAGTACCGGGTTGTCATCCCACTTCGATCCCTACTCGCTTGGCCAGACTAGACAGGTTAGTCTGTTACTAGAAGCACCACGGAGATGTGGAACAGGGTCTGGGTGGTTCTGGTTCACCGATCTGGCGCAAGCCATCAGCTGTGGGTCGCTGACAACTTCCAGCTCTGGTGCTGTGAGGCGCGCCTTCGCCTCCAAACGCGGTATTAAAGGAGTAAGATAATTGCATGATCCCTATCTATCGTTACGACACTTATTACCATTGCTGGTGTATGTCGGGGAGCTCACGATAGAACCAGAGGGATAAAGGCCGCTTGGTCAAATCAGTCGCCACAACTTGTGAGACTCCGGTTTTTTTTTTTATTTCACCCCTGATAGAAACAAATCCGTTCTGTCTACCTCGGATTTCGAACAACCTCTAACATGGACATAAATTCTGATTTCTCCAGCAGAATCAGGGAAATAAAAAAGCCAACGCAACCCAAGATAACTTTTCTACTGGGTCTCGGAAGAAAAACGGCTTGCGTCGACACCGTTGTTTTATAACAATAAATAAATATAATCTGGCGGAGTCGAGACCTGTCCATTTATCGATGTTGATGTTCCATTTCTGTCTGCCTTCGATATTTGCTTGTTCCACAACTCTCTGGCGGAGTCGAGACTTGTCCATAATGTTGATATCTCAGATCTTTCTCTGTCTGCCTCCGCTCTTGGCTCATTCTACAACTCTAGCAAAGTCGAGACTTGTCCATAATGTTGATATCTCAGATCTTTCTCTGTCTGTCTTCGCTCTTTGCTCGTTCTACAACTCTAGCAAAGTCGAGACTTGTCCATAATGTTGATATCTCAGATCTTTCTCTGTCTGTCTTCGCTCTTTGCTCGTTCTACAACTCTAGCAAAGTCGAGACTTGTCCATAATGTTGATATCTCAGATCTTTCTCTGTCTTCCTTCGCTCTTGGCTCGTTCTACAACTCTAGCAAAGTCGAGACTTGTCCATAATGTTGATATCTCAGATCTTTCTCTGTCTGCCTCCGCTCTTGGCTCGTTCTACAACTCTAGCAAAGTCTAGACTTGTTCATTCCTCGGTGTTGATATCCCATTTATTTCTCTATCTTGGCTGTTTACTTGTTCCACAGCTCTCTAACTACTTTGTGGTAGATAGAAGGAGCACGTAATGTGATCGCACCGTCTCATCCTTCATTACTTCCCGGTAGTAACTTGATTCGATGAAGGTCATCTGATGTAATTTTGAGGGTCATTTCAACACATCATTATCACGTGCCGTGCTGCATCTAACCAATAAAATAGGTATTATGCAATTCATTTGACGCCCCAGAGGCTGAACAGATAGTGCGCTCGTTAATGAGTAGAGGTTGTTCAGGTTTAGTTCCCAGATGTTGCAAGTTCTTTCTTTCTTTCTTTCTTTCTTTCTTTCTTTCTTTCTTTTTCTTTCTTTCTTTCTTCCTTCTTTCTTTCTTTCTTTCTTTCTTTTCTTTCTTTCTTTCTTTCTTTCTTTCTTTTCTTTCTTTCTTTCTTTCTTTCTTTCTTTCTTTCTTTCTTCCTTCCTTCCTTTCCCTCCCTCCCTTTCTTTCTTTCTTTCTTTCTTGTTCTTTCTACTTTTTTCTCTCTCTCTATCTCTTTATTTTTCTTTTTTCTTTTCTTTCTTTTTCTATCTACACTGCCCTCGGAGACGACCCAACCATTGAAAACAGGTACAAGATAGATATTTATTTTATTAGGAAAGTGGGGCCGCTTGCTTGACCCTGACCACGTAATTTAAAAACTTCTGTTGCTGGTCATGCACACATATGGGCATGTACACAATATGGTCATGTACACAATATGGGCACTAACGCAATGTTGCCCATTGACATCAGAAGTCGTGGAGAAATTTACATTCGTCCAGGGATTTCATTTGTAAATGTTATTTATGTGCTATATAGAACCAATCCTGACACATAGATGCGAATCATGGACAGAGGCTAAGGTGTCGTACAGCGACACAGCTGAGAGCTGTCAACAAATCATAGCGGCGAGGGACCCCTGTGCACACGGCTGCCAGGGAAAAATGGATTAAACACACAAAATTCAGTTCCTAGTCTCTAGGGACTTCGTCAGAGGTAAAAGCTGGCGAACGAAAAAAACAAATCATAGCTGATGGATGACTCAAGCCATGAGCAACCGCACCTACACAAGTATGTATATTTGTCTGCACGTGTATTGGCACATTTGTATACCTTCGGGTTTTCTTTTGTGTGATTTGTGACAATATATACAGACTTATGCTTTTACGCATGTATGGTTGTGCACGCATGCTTTTTTTGCACATCTTTTCCGTGTACATGCACACCCATAGTTGAATAAACACAATTTTATACGTAACTTGTAACCACTTGTACCAAGAAAAAGAGTTCTTAAATGTTATGTAGAGCCAGTCTTAACATATGTATGTGAATCATGGACAATGGGACAACAGACAAGAAAATCACTGGAGTCTGTAGAAATGTGGTTTTACAGAAGAATGTTGAGAATACCATGGACAGCTAAGAAGAGTAATGAAATGTTCTGAAAGAGGCCAAAGCAAAAAGAGAGCTAATTTCCAATATTAGGAAGAAACAATCATCATTTTTTGACCATGTAATGAGAAGAGAACAACTGGAATATATTGTGACAACTGGAAAAATTGAGGGACGATGAGATAGAGGGAAGCAAAGAGAAAGATACCAGACGGCTTATGAGAATGGCAGGAACCGCGATAGCTTAGTGGTTAGTGAACTGGACTACAAATGACAAGAGGTAGGGTTCGATCCCAACCGTCGGCTTCCAGGTTCACCCAGCCTTTAATGGGTACTGGATTTTTTTCTGGGACAGACGCGGCACGGGCGTAATACCGACCACATTACCCCAAAAATCATGTGTCGAAGGTCTGTAAAATTTATGGTCACTAACACCATATTCCCTATACGCCACTTGGCGTGACGGGGGTACTTTACTTTTTTTTTAAAACCTTTAATGAGAATGGCTTGGCAGAAGGTCAACAACCGAAATGAAATAACTGTCGGGATCGAAAGTTGTGGAGAGACATGATCACCTATACCAGCAGGCCCGGTACTTGATGATGATGTACCCACCTCCTCCCAATATTTTTAGAACCATTGCCATTTATTTCTCACCTGACTGCCTGGTTAACCCACCTACCAGTTTTAGTTCAGTCAGTGCCTGACCAAGCTCTGACCGCAGGGAGATAACCTTTTTCCTTTTTGAGAATCTAGTAAATGTCTATGTAGTTCGATTTTTTACATTTGAATGTACCAGTCACATACCAGTGGATAAAGAGATACAGTGAATACGATGGCGCTGGATAGGACACACACTGTGGAAGCCAACTGAGAGTATTACACGACAGGCCCTTGTTTGAAATCCCCAGGGAAAAGACAAAGAGGAAGACCAAGAAATTCTTGACGAAGACAGACAGAAGCAGAGGTGAAGCTGATGGGGAAGACATGGAATGATCTTAAAAGAATGGCAAGAAACAGAACGACGTGGAAAGTGTTTGTTGAAGGCCTATGCTCCACAGGGAGCTGAAAGGTAGAAGAGAGAGAGAGAGGGAGAGTTAGATGTGTGTATATCTATATACATACATACATATATATATATGGAGGCTACTGTGTATTTTTTTTAAGGTTTTGTTTTTGTCGAACAGCTTCTCCCGTGGCAAATTCTACCAATGTTTGACAAACACACAGAATGAACAAGTCAGGCCCACTGGTCAACAGGGTTTTCCATCCTTTTTCATGAGTCTTTTCTCTTCTAAGATTTGCCATAGAACAGTCTCAAATGATGTTATTCCATTCCTTATACATGCTCTCCATGATGTGCGATCACTTGCCTGATGTTCCCATATATATATATTATATATATATATATATATATATATATATATATATATATATATATATATATATATATTGTTGTTTATTGCTCCAGCTGAAGGGCTACTTGGCCGAAACGTCGTTCGACTTTTGTTTTGTTTTTCACCTACGTAAAGCTTTTACCATACCACTTTTTTTTCTCTTGTTTTATAAATTTTCATTTCGACCCACATCTACTCAGATCCAACTCCATACCATCACAGTACCCCTAGAAATAGACTAACAAGCTAGTCTAGCCAAGTGAAATAGAGATCGAGAGGGAAGGCAGCCCGGTACTAAAAAGTATTGTGCTGAAGTCGGATGTATTGGGACGGGACAGGCGTAAATATCACAGTTCTATTGCTAACCACAAAATAACGTTTCTCACGAACACTTAACGCCCTTTTAAGGTCGGATGGGAAAGAGGGAATCTTGTGTCAAGATCGGTGACCAAAGCTATCAAGGAGATCAACAGTTCCTTTAGTCTTTCAGTGAGTGCAAGCAAGCGGCAATCAATCAATCAATCAATCAATCAATCAATCAATCAATCAACCAATCAATCATTCAACCAATCAATCAACCAATCAATCATTCAACCAATCAATCATTCAACTAATCAATCAACCAATCAATCATTCAACCAATCAATCAATCAACCAATCAATCATTCAATCAATCAATCAATCAATCAACCAATCAATCATTCAACCAATCAATCATTCAACTAATCAATCAACCAATCATTCAACTAATCAATCAACCAATCAATCAACTAATCAATCAATCAACCAATCAATCAATCAATCAATTAGTTAATTAATCAAGCATGAGATCACGAGTCATTGGGAAAATAACCCTTATATTTTCACAAAAAAATATCTTCTACTTCAACAAAATAACCCTTATATTTCCTCACAAATAACCCTTACATTTCCTCACAAATAACCCTTATATTTCTTTACAAATAACCCTTATATTTCCTCACAAATAACCCTTATATTTCCTCACAAATAACCCTTATATTTCCTCACAAATAACTCTTACATTTCCTCACAAATAACCCTTACATTCCTCACAAATAACCCTTACATTTCCTCACAAATAACCCTTACATTTCCTCACAAATAACCCTTACATTTTTCTCACAATAACCCTTACATTTTCTCACAAATAACCCTTAAATTTCCTCACAAATAACCTTACATTTCATCACAATTAACCCTTATATTTCCTCACAAAAAAACCCTTATATTTCCTCACAAAAAAACCCTTATATTTCCTCACAAGTAACTCTTATATTTCCTCACACAAAAAAACCTTTACATTTCCTCACAAAAAGCCTTACATTTCGTCACAATTACTTATATTTCCTCACAAAAAACCCTTACATTTCCTCACAAAAAAACCCTTATATTTCCTCACAAGTAACTCTTATATTTCCTCACAAGTAACTCTTATATTTCCTCAAAAAAAAACCTTAAATTTTCTCACAAATAACCCTTATATTTCCTCACAAAAAACCTTTAAATTTCTTCACAAAAAAACCCTTATATTTCTTCACAAAAAACCCTTATATTTCTTCACAAAAAACCCTTAAATTTCCTCACAAATAACCCTTATATTTCCTCACAAAAAACCCTTAAATTTCTTCACAAAAAACCCTGATATTTCTTGACATAAAACCCTTATATTTCCTCACAAATAACCCTTATATTTCTTCACAAAAAAACCTTATACTTCCTCACAAGTAACCCTTATATTTCTTCACAAAAAAACCCTTATATTTCCTCACAAGTAACCCTTATATTTCCTCACAAAAAACCCTTATACTTCCTCACCCAAAAAACCCTTATTAAAAAACATTAAAAAACCCTTACATTTCTACATAAAAACCCCATACATTTCTACATAAGAAACACTTACATTTGTACATAAAAAAACACATTTCCACATTTAAAAAAACCATCACATTTCCACATTAAAAACCTTTACATTTCTACAAAAAAAAACCTTACATTTCCACATTAAAAAATCCTTCCATCTCTACATCATTTCCACATTAAAAAACCCTTCCATCTCTACATCATTTCCACATTAAAAAACCTTCCATTTCTACATAAAACATCCTTACATTTCTCAATAAAAACCTCTACATTTCAACACAAAAACCTTATAATTCCACACAAAAACCCTTACATTTCCACACAAAACCCCTTACATTTCCATACAAAATCCCTTACATTTCCAAATTAAAAAAACTTTATATTTCCACTGAAATAACCCGTATGTGTTTTATACAAATAACCCACATAATTCAAAATAATAACCGCTATATTTGTAAATAAATCAACTTGTTTCTTGGTAAAGTCTTTGTATTCTGCCCCCTACCTTTTTTATCATAAAGTGGTACGATATCAGCGGTTGCTGAGTTGTTAGACCAGAAACGATTTAGGTTCAATTTCCAAAAATGACAATTTTTTTTTTTGGCCAACACAACGTAGGGCTCCCTCATTCAGCCTCTGAAAATAGGTACCAGATATTTTAATGTTGAAAACTACTGCGGCTTGGCGTGGCACCGACCACACCACCCATGCAATGTGGTCTTATTCATTGAAAGACGACGTTCTCAAAGAGGCCAACAAAAAATGGGAGCGCTAAAAAAAAAAAAACACCAGAAAGAAACAATCAACATTTTTCGGGCACATCGTGAGAAGAGGAAAGTTGGAATACTTGGTTCTCTTCTTCTACCTTTCAGCTCCTGTGGGAGCATAGGTCTTCAACAAACACTTCAGCTCCCTGTGGAGCATAGGTCTGAACAAACACTTTCAGCTCCCTGTGGAGCATAGGTCTTCAACAAACACTTTCAGCTACCTGTGGAGCATAGGTCTTCAACAAACACGTCAGCCCATGTGGAGCATAGGTCTTCAACAAACACTTTCAGCTCCTGTGGAGCATAGGTCTTCAACAAACACTTTCAGCTCCCGGGAGCAAGGTTTTCAATAAACACTTTCAGCTCTCTGTGGAGCATAGGTCATCAACAAACACTTTCAGCTCCCTGTGGAGCATAGGTCTTCAACAAACACGTCAGCTCCATGTGGAGCATAGGTCTTCAACAAACACGTCAGCTCTCTGTGGAGCATAGATCTTCAACAAAACACTTTCAGCTCCCTGTGGGCATAGGTCTTCAACAAACACTTTCAGCTCCCTGTGGAGCATAGGTCTTCAACAAACACTTTCAGCTCCCCGTGGAGCATAGGTTTTCAATAAACACTTTCAGCTCTCTGGGAGCATAGGTCTTCAACAAACACTTTCAGCTCCCTGTGGAGCATAGGTCTTCAACAAACACGTTCAGCTCCATGTGGAGCATAGGTCTTCAACAAACACTTTCAGCTCCCTGTGGAGCATAGGTCTTCAACAAACACTTTCAGCTCCCTGTAGAGCATAGGTCTCAACAAACAATTTCAGCTCCCTGCGGAGCATAGGTCTTCAACAAACACTTTCAGCTCCTGCGGAGCATAGGTCTTCAACAAAAACTTCAGCTCCCTGCGGATCATAGGTCTTCAACAAACACTTTCAGCTCCCCGTGAACATAGGTCTTCAACAAACACTTTCAGCTCCCTGTGGAACATAGGTCTTCAACAAACGCTTTCAGCTCCCTGTGGAGCATAGGTCTTCAACAAACACTTTCAGCTCCCTGTGGAACATAGGTCTTCAACAAACACTTTCAGCTCCCTGTGGAACATAGGTCTTCAACAAACACTTTCAGCTCCCTGTGGAGCATAGGTCTTCAACAAACACTTCAGCTCCTGTGGAGCATAGGTCTTCAACAAACACTTTCAGCCCCCGTGGAGCATAGGTCTTCAACAAACACTTTCAGCTCCCCGTGGAGCATAGGTTTTCAATAAACACTTCAGCT
Organism: Megaustenia siamemsis; assembly: GCA_032433765.1. Lineage (NCBI taxonomy): Eukaryota > Metazoa > Mollusca > Gastropoda > Stylommatophora > Ariophantidae > Megaustenia > Megaustenia siamemsis. Next base: position 13,759,552 of record JAVIAB010000104.1, read on the forward strand.
CTCTGTGGAGCATAGGTCTTCAACAAACACTTTCAGCTCCCTGTGGAGCATAGGTCTTCAACAAACACGTTCAGCTCCATGTGGAGCATAGGTCTTCAACAAACACGTTCAGCTCTCTGTGGAGCATAGATCTTCAACAAACACTTTCAGCTCCCCGTGGGCATAGGTCTTCAACAAACACTTTCAGCTCCATGTGGAGCATAGGTCTTCAACAAACACTTTCAGCTCCCCATGGAGCATAGGTCTTCAACAAACACTTTCCAGTCGTTCTGTTTCTTGCATTCTTTTAAGATAATTCAGTGTCTTCCCCATCATCTTCATCTCTGCTTCTATCTGTCTTCTCAAGAATTTCTTTGCCTCCTATTTGTCTTTTCCCCGGGGATTCCAAAAAGGGCCTGTTGTGTAATAATATCAGTTGGCTTACGCAGTGCGTGTCCTATCCAGCGCCATCATTTTCACTGTATTATTATCCCTGGTATTTGACTGGTACATTTCCATAATTCTGTGTTAGTGATTTTGTCCTGCCATTTCCATCCTTTTATTCTGCGTAAGCATCCATTAATGAAAGTCTGTATCTTCATGAATGTCAGGCAATTTTGTTGTTCCCCACACCACCCATATAATGTGGTCTTACTCATTGAAAGATGACGTTCTCAAAGAGGCCAAAACAAATTGGGAGCGCCTAAAAAAAAAACACCAGAAAGTAACAATCAACATTTTTTTCGGGCACATTATGAGAAGAGGAAGTTGGAATACTTGTACTTTGTTACAACTAGCAAAATGCTGGGAAGGAGAGATCGCGGACTACAAAGATAGAAGGGCAGGAAAACACTCAACAGAACTGATACGATGCACGGTGGATAGAAGATTGTGAACGAACACGATCGCTACGCCAACCGATATGGCAGATGATATTGAGACAGTAAAAAAATACTGACACTCAAACCACATTCCCAATACGTCCTTTTAATTGTCCAGTATTACTTACTTTCATAAAAATGTCACAAACAATACAAATGTAATACTGTAAGCGGTTACATCAAGCTTGTCAGACCGCAAATGTTGATGTAACAGTTCTGAAGCAGTTTCGTCAGAGGCTAGATTTAGCGCTGGGTAATCCTGTGTAGTCAACTATCTAGGGCAAGCACATGTTTTTGTATTCAAAGTAAAAATTGACCTTTGCACCCTGACCTCGAGAGGTCAGAACACGTTGGCAATGCCAGGTTGTTAAACCGGTCACTGTCATGACTTTTGAAAATATCATCATTCTTCTTCTTCTTCCTTCTTCCTCCTCTTCTTCTTCTTCTTCTCCTTCTTCTTCTTCTTCTTCTTCTTCTTCTTCTTCTTCTTCTTCTTTTCTTCTCTTCTTCTCTTCCTCTTCTTCTTCTTCATATTCTCCTCCTTATTCTGCTTTGTCCTCCTACTCTCCTCCACTTTTTTTCCTTTTCCTTCTTCTCCTTCTGTTCTTTTTTCCCTTCTTCATCTCCTTTTCCTTCTCTTCTTTTCCCCTTTCACTCCCTCTTTTTCTGTCCTCGTCGACTCTTCATCATCGGTCCTTCTTTAATCAGTGACGCTGCATGGGGCACAAATAAGTTCTGCTATTGTTTACAGCAATCCGCAATATGTGTATCCTTTCGGCCCAACGTATCCGACTTTAACACATTATTTTACGCACGAGATTGCCTGCCCTGTTTATTTCGTGCTCGCTTGACAAGATTGGCTAGAAGGAGAATGATCTTCATCACTTTTCACTCACTGAACCTGATGTAAACATTCAGCTATGAGTCGCTGAACGGTTTCAGCCCTGGTGTTTTTGGGGAGGTTTAATTTCAGAGCAGTGGGTATCATAAAAGGGGGGGGGGGGTGGAAGGCTGAGGGTTTGCTGCCACAAGCGCAGAATTTTTGGGGTGCAAAATTGTCAAAGAAACATCGCCTACCCACCCCCCCCCCCAACCCCACAGCAACAACAACAAAAGTAACATAATAATCTTAATTATAAATAGTGACATAACAAAATAAAAATGAAAAGAAGAAAAAAAATATGAACAATATAAAATAGTAAACAATACAAAATAATAACAATACAAAAATAGTAACAATACAAAAATAGTAACAATAAAAATATTAACAATACACACATATTAACAATACAAAAAAGTAATAATAAAAAAAAATTAACAATACAAAAAAGTAATAATAAAAAAAATATTAACAATACAAAAAAGTTATAATAAAAAATATTAACAATACAAAAAAGTAATAATAAAAAAATATTAACAATACAGAAATATTAACAATAAAAGTAGAAACAGTCAAAAAAATATTAATTAGAAATATTAACAATAGAACAATATTAACAATACAGAAATATTAACAATACAATATAGTAACAATGCAGAAAATATTAACAAACCAATATAATAACAATGCATAGATATTAACAATACAGAAATATTAACAATACAATGTAGTAAATACAAAATAGCAGGTTCATAAGGTACATTGCTTGCCTAATATCGGGCACTGGTAATCTGCTATTAAATAATGACAAATCTGAAACAAGCCAGGACAATAAAATGGAGAGAGTGACATGTAAAATATGAGCCAGAACATGACAGCCTAAACAAACTGAGCAGACATGAGCAGACCAAGATATTCAGATTTAAACAGGTTACTGTGGCATCAGGTCACACCTACACAAGATAGGACTCAGTGACTTAGTGAAATGTGACTAAGGAGCATCCAGACAGACTCCAGGACATATCCTATATGATTGTAACACTCTCAACACCCTACAATACATCTCAACACCCTACAATACATCTCAACACCCCTCAACACCATTCAACACCCCTCAACACCATTCAACACCATTCAAACCCTCAACACCATTCAACACCCCTCAACACCACTCAAGACAACTCAAAACTCTTCACTTCAACACTCTTCAACACCTTAAACACTCTTCAACTTCCCCCCCCCCAAGTCCCCTCAATACCATTCAATACCCCTCAACAACACCCTCAACACCCTCAAGACCACTCAACACTTCACTTAAACACCCTCAAGACCAATCAACACTCTTAACTTCAACACCCCTCAAGACCACTCAACACTCTTCAATTCAACACTCCTCAACACCCTTAAACACTCTTCACTTCAAACCCCCCCCCCAGTCCCCTCAATACCATTCAATACCTCTCAACAACACCCCTCAACACCCTTAAAGACCACTCAACACTCTTCACTTCAACACCCCCCAAGACCAATCAACACACCACAACAACACCCAACATCCCTTAACAACACCCAACATCCCTCAGCACCGCTCAACAACATCCAACACCCCTCAAGACCACTCAACACTCTTCAATACCCTTCAACAACACACCTCAAGACCACTCAATACTTCAACACCCCTCGACACCCCTCAACAACATCCCAACACCCCTCAAGACCACTCAACACTCTTCAACACCCCTCAAGACCACTCAACATTATTCAACACCCCTCGACACCCCTCACAACACCCAACACCCCTCAAGAACACTCAACACTATTTAACACCCTTCAAAACACCAACACCCTCAACAAACACCACACCCCTCAACACCCCTAAAGACCGCTCTACAACCCTCAATAACACCCAACACCCCTCAACAATACCCAAACACCATTCAACAACACCGAACACCCCTCAAGAACACTTAACACTTTTCAACACCCCTCGAAACCCCCAACAACACCCAACACCCTCAAGACCACTCAACACTCTTCAGCACCCCTTAATAACACCCAACACCCCTTCAAGAACACTCAACACTCTTCAACACCCCCACAACACTCAACACCCCTCAAGACCACTCAACACTCTTCACCCCCCCCCCCCAACAAACCCAACACCCCCTCCCTCAAAACCACTCAACACTCCTCAATAACGCCCAACACCTCTCAACAACACCCAACATAACTCAACACCCTCAACAACAACCAACACCCCTCAACACCCAACATCCCTCAACACCCAAACCCACATGGCCGACAGGTACAGCTCTGCATGACAAGACAACCGGTGATGAGCACAAGAGCACCGTTCGTGAGCCATGCAGTATAAACAAATACCTAGCTGAAGTCATCGCCGAAGTAACCAGACGATTGATCTTACCACAGGGCGCTGACAATCTACGCTACGCCACTGATTCTGAGGTCCCAACTATATAGGTACATAGCTGATTGTGCACACCCGTAGTTGCACATATACACAGATTTATGTGTTATGGTTATGGTTAGTTAAAGGCCCCGGTATCACTGTAAATAAATTAAGATCCATAATTGCTCAGCCGCACGTGCCAGTGGAATCATCCGAATTGAAACTCATCTCCGTACTGAAGTCGGATATGTTGGGCCGAAAGGCACAAATATCACAGTTATACTGCAAACCACAACACAACGCAGACACGCCCACTTAACGTCCTTTTAAGGGCGAATGACGAAGAGGGGGTACTCCTTTAGTCATCGAGCGACCCCAAACAAGCAAAACTCATCTCATTGAATGATCCAAACAAAGAAAGGCAGCTGTAGTCCCTGCCATAGCAGCTACAGCACACGCCAGAAGAATTATTTGGATATTTATTCTATAAGATTTATGTATTCGCTTGGATACGTAAAATAATTGTTCCACGTGGATGACCTTATAGGGAATCAACTCATATAAACGTTTTCAGTAATAGTAGAGTCTGAGATATTGTGCCCACCTCCACATATTTTTAGAACCCTTTCCCTTTTACTGTATTTCACACCTGTGTCCAGCCGGCCAGATCAGTTTCAGTCAAGTCAGTAAAGTTCCAGACACAGGGAAGCGACTTTTTTTTCAATTGTTTGAGAATCTAGCGTATTATCGCCATTGTAGTTAGATGTCTGTGTATATCCTTATATATATGTGTGTTGTTTGTTATTCCAGCTTCCGGTCAATATGGCGGATAGGCAACAGGGAACTTTTGAGGCGCTGTCTGAAAAGATTCCTTGTTGCAATTTCCTCATATTGCAAGTCCGGCTTGCAGACGGAGTTACTGCGATTATGCTCTGTGCACACTGTGAGATGTGTGTTTCATCGGATGGCGTTTCTATATTCAGATTGTACGGTTAATGATGATATCGTACGGCGAAGGACAGCTCAGATGCGTTCACTGTTAGTGCTAATACGCCTTATGTCTTTTGACGTGTGCTGTGTTTGCTTTGATGGGGACTGCAACTGCCTTCTTTGTTTGGATATTCGATGAGATGTTAATTCGGATGATTCACTGGCACGGGCGGTGAGCAAATATGGATCTCCATTCGTTTGCAGTGATACCGACGCCTTCTAATAACTAACGGTTCTAGCTGAAGGCCTTCTTGGCCGAAACGTTGTTCCTATTTTTTTCTCACCTACGTAAAGCATTTACCATACCACTTTTTTCTTTTTTGTTGTTGTTAAATTTCTACTATTATCATCAGCTTTACATTAGCTTTACATCAGCTTTACATCAGCTTCACATTTCTATACATCTTGATGCCTTTACCACTTTGTATAGACCTGTCCGGGGGGCAGAACATAATTAGGAAAACACCCCAACCATCATGACGTTTTCAGCTTAGCCAGCAGGGGCGATTGTGAGTAGAATGACGTCAGTCGTCTATAGCTCCTACAACTAAAAGAAACGTCACATTAGTTGTGGTGTTTTCCGATTGTAATTTATGCCGCCGGGCCTTCTATATAGCTTGCTGTGCCTAACGTTGAAGCACTTTAATCTGTTATGACCTTACGGGAGCTGGAATATTCTCAGTTGTTTCCCCTTGTTGAGATGGTGGTGTATGGTCTGTCTTGTCAAGTAAAAACTGTTCTGTTCTATTCTGTTCTATTATGTCCTATAATGTTCTATTCTATTATATTATGTTCTATTTTATTATATTCTGTTCTATTCTATTACATTCTGTTCTATTCTGTTCCATTATATTCTGTTTCTATTATATTGTGTTCTATTATATTCTGTTCTATTATATTTTATTCTGTTTTATTCTGTTCTATTATATTTTGTTTCTATTCTATTATATTCTATTATGTTCTGTTTTATTATATGTTCTATTATATTCTGTTCTATTCTATTCCATTCTGTTCTATTCTATTCTGTTCTATTAATTATATTCTATTATATTCTATTATATTCTGTTTTATTATATTCTATTATATTCTGTTCTATTCTGTTCTGTTCTATTCTATTCTGATCTTTTATAGTATGTTCTGTTCATGAAATCAGTTTCACTACAGTCGGGGTATCCCCCATATCCACTCCACCGCAGTATTTTCCAAAGCTTATTGAGACTGACTACTTCTAACTTTACGACTGTATCCTATTTCTGATTTCTAGGGTCTGCACGCCGGAATGGAAGAGGGGAGGGGGGGGGGGGAATATATATGAATGATCAGAGAATATAGGCCGCGTGTCCAGTGCAGTCATCGCGAGGCGTTCGAGTTTGAATGTTATTTCACCCCCCCCCCCCTTTCCCTCTTTTGTCCTCATCCAATCCAGATTTTAAAAAAAAATGTACCCACTGTGGTTCGAACCCGCGTTCTCCAGTTTGAAGAACGAGAAGTTACCGCTGCCCTGTATGTCTTGTGTAGCTTTGAAAGATAATCAACAAGCTTTGTCTTCTCTTCGAGCAGTCTGTGTCCATTATTTGCATGTTGCCCCATGTATGTCCTGCTGTTCATCATTGGCTTCACTGCCCTACGCCGATAAACGCCACTGCTAAAAGCAGAATCATAGAAGGAAGAAGTATGTGTTAGCACTCAGAAAAAAATGACAAATAAACAACAGAAAAAAAAAACAAAGAACAATATAGGTCCGAAGCAGGATCGAACCCGTACTCCATGGCACTGCGCCTTGCCACGAGAAGCCGAACGCTTGGTACACTGCCACGCAGCTAATTAAAAAATTAGCTATTGTGAGCAGTGTCTTACACGAAGGCGTTCTCATGACTATAGCATAGGGTTACGATCACAGATCGGAAATAAATTGTATTTCTGCTAAAGCAGAACCCTGGACCTCTGGGACACCACCTTCATGTTTCCCCTCTCGTAAATTAGCAGCCTTCATGTTTACCCTCCAGTAACATATCAACCTTCATGTTTTCCCTCCAGTAACATGTCAGCCTTCATGTTTCCTCTCCAGTAACATATCAGCCTTCATGTTTCTCCTCCAGTAACATATCAACCTTCATGTTTCCCTCCAGTAACATATCAACCTTCATGTTTCCCCTCCAGTAACATATCAGCCTTCATGTTCCCCTCCAGTAACATATCAACCTTCATGTTTCCTCTCCAGTAACATATCAACCTTCATGTTTCCTCTCCAGTAACATATCAGCCTTCATGTTTCCCTCCAGTAACATATCAAACCTTCATGTTTCCCCTCCAGTAACATATCAACCTTCATGTTTCCCTCCAGTAACATGTCAGCCTTCATGTTTCCTCTCCAGTAACATATCAGCCTTCATGTTTCCCCTCCAGTAAAATATCAACCTTCATGTTTCTCCTCCAGTACATGTCAGCCTTCATGTTTCCTCTCCAGTAACATATCAGCCTTCATGTTTCCCCTCCAGCAACATATCAGCCTTCATGTTTCCCCTCTCGTAAAATTATCAGCCTTCATGTTTCCCCTCCAGCGACATATCAGCTTTCATGTTTCCCCTCCAGTAACATATCAGTCTTCATGTTTCCCCTCTCGTAAAATAGCAGCCTTCATGTTTCCCTCCAGTAACATATCAGCCTTCATGGTTCCCCTCCAGCGACATATCAGCCTTCATGTTTCCCCTCCAGCGACATATCAGCCTCATGTTTCCCCTCCAGCGACATATCAGCCTTCATGTTTCCCTTCCAGCGACATATCAGCCTTCATGTTTCCCTCCAGCGACATATCAGCCTTCATGTTTCCCCTCCAGCGACATATCAGCCTTCATGGTTCCCCTCCAGCGACATATCAGCTTCATGTTTCCCTCCAGCGACATATCAGCTTTCATGTTTCCCCTCCAGCGACATATCAGCTTTCATGTTTCCTTACTCTGAAATATCAACCTTCATGCTTCTCCTCCCTAAAATATCAGTCTTCATGTTTCCACTCCAGTGAAATGTTAACACTCTTGTTTTCATTCCTTGAAATATCAGCTTTCGTGTTGCCAATCAAGTGAAATATCAACTTTTCTGTTTCCCCTCTCCTGAAATACTAGCCTCCTTTTTTCCCCTTCTGTGAATATCAACCTTTATGTTTCCCCTCCTGTGAAATGTTAATCTTCATGTTTACTCTCTCCTGAAATATCAGCCATCAATTTCCCCCTCCAGTGTAATATCAACTTTCATGTTTTCCCCCCTGAAATATTAGCATTCATGTTTCCCATCCAGTGAAATATGAACCTTCGTATTTCTTTTTCAGTGATTTGTCAGCCTTCATGTTTTCTCTGCCCTGAAATATCAGCCTTCATATTCCCCTCCAGTGAAATATCAACCTTAATGTTTCCCCTCCCTGAAATATCAACCTTAATGTTTCCCCTCCCCTGAAATATCAACCTTAATGTTTCCCTCCCCTGAAATATCAACCTTCATGTTTCCCCTCCCCTGAAATATCAACCTTCATGTTTCCCCTCCCCTGAAATATCAACCTCATGTTTCCCCTCCCTTGAAATGTCAGCCTTCATGTTCCCCTCCAGTGAAATATCAACCTTCATGTTTCCCCCCCCTGAAATATCAGCCTTCGTATTGCCACCTTTTGTAAAATATCAACTTTCATGTATTCCTTCCAGTGAATTGTCAGCCTTTATGTTTCCCCTCCCTGAAATGTCAGCCTTCATATTTTCCCCTCAAGTGAATATCAGCCTCATGTTTTCCCTCCAGTGAAATAGCAACGTTCATGTTTCCTCTCCCCTGAAATATCACCCTTCATATTTTCCCTTCTGTATAATATCAGCTTTCATGTTTTCCCTCTAGTGACATATCACCCTTCATGTTTCCCTTCTGTAAAACATCAGCCTTCACGTTTCCCTCCCGTGGAATGAGCAGCTTTCACATGTTTCCCTCCCGCTGACCACTAACAGATAAATCTGCTTATAAGTCCAGATCCGGTGGTGTAGTAGTTAGTGCACTCGCCAACCGACCAGAAGGTTCGGAGTTCAACTGACATTTGAGGAAACTAAATTTACGACATAAAGGAATATCGGGCTCCACCCAGCCTCTTTAAAAGGGTGCCAGAGATATTCCCTTGAAGGGACGGCAGCGAGGAGTTGCACTGGCCACCTATAAAGCCGAAACTCAGCACTTTGAAGTCACTAACACTTCATTACCAAAAACAATTGCCATAGGACTACATTTAACTTACATGATAAGTCGTTCTTAATCGCTAAGAGTGAAAATGAGTTACAAGAAATGTTGGACATTATAGTGAAAGAAAGCAAAAATTAAGGACTCAGCCTTAATAGCAAAAAGACAGAGGTAATGGTAACAACAAGAAAAAGATATCACATCAGTGCAAAATAAAGACAAGTGGAACAATATTAAAGCAGGTAATGAATTTAAATACTGAATACGTATTTGGGAACTTGTTAACCTCAGACGGAAGATGTACACAAGAGGTGAGATGCAGAATGACTCGGGCAAAAGCAGCTTTCCAAAAAATAAGAAAGACACTATGCAATCCATTTTGACAATAGAAACAAGAAAAAGAGTTCTTAAATGTTATGTAGAGCCAGTCTTAACATATGGATGTGAATCATGGACAATAGGACAACAGACAAGAAAATCACTGGAGTCTGTAGAAATGGGTTTTACAGAAGAATGTGAGAATACCATGGACAGCTTAGAAGATTAATGAAAATGTTCTGAAAGAGGCCAAAGCAAAAAGAGAGCTAATTTCCAATATTAGGAAGAAACAATCATGCATTTTCTGGCCATGTAATGAGAAGAGAACAACTAGAATATATTGTAACAACTGGAAAAATTGAGGGACGAAGAGATAGAGGGAAGCAAAGAGAAAAAAAATACCAGACAGCTTAAGAGAATGGCTTGGCAGAAGGTCAACAACAGAAATGATAAATAACTGTCGAGATCGAAAGTTGTGGAGAGACATGATCACCTACGCCAGTAGGCCTGGTACTTGATGATGATAAGTCGTTTGCTATATTTTCTAAAGTTGTACTTGCCTCTGGCTGAGGCAATTTTTCTCATCTTTCTCATAGCCTGATCTCAACAAGGTCAAGAATACAAACAACTGGAATATAAATAAACATAAAATAGCTCATTTTCAGCTTCTCTTGCTCCTATATAACTCCTAACATACTCCTCAATCAATCTTCTATAGACAATGCAATGCACCTGAAGAACAAGGCATGCTTACAAAGGCATGCCAGTCTATACTTTCTTCATTCAGGTGAGACTCAGCAGCTATTCTCAGTTATGCGTCCATGTTAGTCTTGGTCTGCCTCTTTTACCTTGTATATTTCATTCCAAGATTACTTTTAGTAGGCTGCTGTGTCTTTTAACATGTCCAAAAAATCTCGTTTGAATTGTGCTTAGTAGTTCTTTTCGTTTTTAGTTGTTTTAAGACTTCATCATTTGTTTTCTTTTTTTTTTTCCATCTAATTCTTCCTATTCTTCTATAAATCCACATTTGAAAGGCTTCAATTTTCTGTTCTGTTTTCTTGTCTGATGTCCATGTTTCTGCATCATAAAGGAATATTGAGAAGATGCAACATTTTGCTATTCTTAGTTTTAGCCCTGGTGTTATTTGTTTTGATGTTAGTATGTTTTTCATGGCATTAAAATTACTTTTTGCCATTCCTATTCTTTTGTTTATTTCAGTTGTACATTTTCCATCACTGGTTATAGTATGTCCAAGGTAGTTGTAGCTCTGAACTGTCTCCAGGTCTATTCCTTCAACTTTGATATCCACTTGTAGGTTTTGAGTACTATCTTTTTGTATGAGCATAGTTTTTGTCTTTTTGATATTCATATCGAATCCATATTTTTCATTAATTAATTGTTGTAGATCTTTAGAATTTTCTGCTAGTAGTACAGTATCATGGGAGCCGCGATAGCTCAGTGGTTAGTGAACTGGACTACAAAGGACAAGGGGTAGGGTTCGATCCCAACCGACGGCTACCGGGTTCACCCAGCTTTTAATGGCTACCGGATTTTTTTTCTGGGAAAGTAAAGCGGCACGGGCGTAATACGACCACATTACCCCAAAAATCATGTGCTGAAGGTCTATACAATTTATGGTCACTAACACCATATTCCCTATACGCCGCCACTTGGCGTGACGGGGGTACTTTAATTTTTTTTTTTTTTTTTATAGTACAGTATCATCAGCATATCTTAGGTTATTGATTATCTCCATTTATGTTTAGGCCTGGCATCTCTGAGATGTTTTTAAAGATTGTATAGATGTATATATAAACAAGCTTGGTGATAGGATGCATCCTTGTCTTACTCCTCTTTTTATATCAATGGGTATAGAGTTCTCATTGTTATATTTTATTATTGCTGTTTGCTCCCAATATAAATTGCATATTAGTCGTATGTCATGAGATCTAGATGTACACCTTTCAGACAGTCTATACGTTGTTTATGGGGTATTCTATCAAAAGCTTTGGTGTAGACTATGAAGAAAGCATATATTAAACTAACAATGCCAGCTATGGTATTTGTCGTGCCAGTGTACGTATTGACCTGGAGTGAATGACCGGGAAGCCGCCGAGGTCAGCACGAACTGGCGAATCCTACTGCCCTTGACAGCAATGGCTCGTGTTGCGTTGGCACAGGTTTCACGATGGACGGAAAAAGGGGGGGGGGGTATATCGTAAATACTAATCACCTACAACGAAGAGTGTGTTCACACGCACACATACATGCACACACAACATACAAATGCCACAAAGCAACTATATTTACGACATTTTCCGATTACTACTAGTGGAGTGGGGGGGGTGTCTTATAGACCCGCGGAGATTAAGGGCCACTTGTTCAGTGCAGTTGCCTCGAGGTGTCTGGGTCATAGTTTTGATTTCACCCCCGGTAGAACAAACTTAGGACAGTACCGGGGTTCGATCCCGCTTTCTCTCAAAAGAAAGTCAGAGCTACAGAGATGCTTAAACCACGTGACCTGGAGATAGTGAGGGACATTTATGTCTGTCTGGTCAATCAATGGGGACATTTATGTCTGTCTGGTCATTCAATGGGGACATTTATGTCTTTCTGATCATTCAATGGGGACATTTGTGTCTGTGTGGTCATGCAAAGGGGACATTTATGTCTGTCTAGTCAGTCAATGGGACATTTATGTCTGTCTGGTCAGTCAATGGGGACATTATGTCTTTCTGATCATTCAATGGGGACATTTATGTCTGTCTGGTCAGTCAATGGGGACATTTATGTCTGTCTAGTCAGTCAATGGGGACATTTATGTCTTTCTGATCATTCAATGGGGACATTTATGTCTTTCTGATCATTCAATGGGGACATTTGTGTCTGTGTGGTCATGCAAAGAGGACATTTATGTCTGTCTAGTCAGTCAATGGGGACATTTATGTCTGTCTGGTCAGTCAATGGGACATTTATGTCTTTCTGATCATTTAATGGGACATTTATGTCTGTCTAGTCAGTCAGTGGGGACATTTATGTCTGTCTGGTCATTCAATGGGGACATTTATGTCTTTCTGATCATTCAATGGGGACATTTGTGTCTGTGTGGTCATGCAAAGGGGACATTTATGTCTGTCTGGTCAATCAATGGGGACATTTATGTCTGTATGGTCAGTCAATGGGGACATTTATGTCTGTCTGGTCATGCAAAGGGACATTTATGTCTGTCTGGTCAGTCAATGGGACATTTATGTCTGTCTAGTCAGTCAATGGGGACATTTATGTCTGTCTGGTCAGTCAATGGGGACATTTATGTCTTTCTGATCATTCAATGGGGACATTTATGTCTGTCTGGTCAGTCAATGGGGACATTTATGTCTTTCTGATCATTCAATGGGGACATTTATGTCTTTCTGATCATTCAATGGGGACATTTGTGTCTGTGTGGTCATGCAAAGAGGACATTTATGTCTGTCTAGTCAGTCAATGGGGACATTTATGTCTGTCTGGTCAGTCAATGGGGACATTTATGTCTTTCTGATCATTCAATGGGGACATTTATGTCTTTCTGATCATTCAATGGGGACATTTATGTCTGTCTAGTCAGTCAATGGGGACATTTATGTCTTTCTGATCATGCAAAGTGGACATTTATGTCTGTCTGGTCAGTCAATGGGGACATTTTATGTCTGTCTAGTCAGTCAATGGGGACATTTATGTCTGTCTGGTCAGTCAATGGGGACATTTATGTCTTTCTGATCATTCAATGGGGACATTTATGTCTGTCTGGTCAGTCAATGGGGACATTTATGTCTGTCTAGTCAGTCAATGGGACATTTATGTCTTTCTGATCATTCAATGGGGACATTTATGTCTTTCTGATCATTCAATGGGGACATTTGTGTCTGTGTGGTCATGCAAAGAGGACATTTATGTCTGTCTAGTCAGTCAATGGGGACATTTATGTCTGTCTGGTCAGTCAATGGGGACATTTATGTCTTTCTGATCATTCAATGGGGACATTTATGTCTGTCTAGTCAGTCAATGGGGACATTTATGTCTGTCTGGTCATTCAATGGGACATTTATGTCTTTCTGATCATTCAATGGGGACATTTGTGTCTGTGTGGTCATGCAAAGGGGACATTTATGTCTGTCTGGTCAATCAATGGGGACATTTATGTCTGTATGGTCAGTCAATGGGGACATTTATGTCTGTCTGGTCATGCAAAGGGGACATTTATGTCTGTCTGGTCAGTCAATGGGGACATTTATGTCTGTCTAGTCAGTCAATGGGGACATTTATGTCTGTCTGGTCAGTCAATGGGACATTTATGTCTGTCTGGTCATTCAATGGGGGCATTTATGTCTGTCTGGTCAGTCAATGGGGACATTTATGTCTGTCTGGTCAGTCAATGGGGACATTTATGTCTGCTTGATCAGTCAATGGGGACATTTATATCTGTCTGGTCAGTCAATGGGGACATTTATGTCTGTCTAGTCAGTCAATGGGGACATTTATGTCTGTCTGGTCAGTCAATGGGGACATTTATGTCTGTCTGGTCATTCAATGGGGGCATTTATGTCTGTCTGGTCAGTCAATGGGGACATTTATGTCTGCTTGATCAGTCAATGGGGACATTTATATCTGTCTGGTCAGTCAATGGGGACATTGTCTGATCATATAATTGAGTCATATACATCTATCTGGTCATATAATGGATACATTTATGTCTGTCTGGTCATGTAATGGAGACGTTTATGTCTGTCTGGTCATGTAATAGATACATTTATGTCTGTCTGGTCAAGTAATGGATACATTTATGTATGTCTGGTCATGTAATGGAGACGTTTATGTCTGTCTGGTCATGTAATGGAGACGTTTATATCTGTCTGGTCATGTAATGGAGACGTTTATATCTGTCTGGTCATGTAATGGAGACGTTTATGTCTGTCTGGTCATGTAATGGAGACGTTTATATCTGCCTGGTTAGCTAATGGAGACGTTTATGTCTGTCTCGTTTTGGAATGGGGACATTTATATATGTCTGGTTATATAATGGGAGCATTTTATGGGAGCAATTTATGTCTGCTTAGTCTTGTTATTACAGTGTGGAAGGAAAGGGCAGGAATAACGCAATAAACATCCTGAGAACATTGATATAAAAATCTACAGAAGTAAAGAAAGATCTATATATGGTGCTTTATAGACTACACAAAAGCATTTGACGAAGTAAAGCATGTGGAAATAATCAATGTGCTGGAGAAATTAAACATTGATGGCAAAGATCTGCGAATCATAAAAAAAAACATGAACTGGTAACAAACAGCAGCTACACGAATTAGCAACCAAACATGACAATTCCAATTTATAAAACAAGGAGCCAGACAAGGCTGTGTTCTGTCACCGGATTTGTTTTCACTTGACAGCGAATATATTATGAGATCAATAGTAGACAAAAAAGGAATTGAAAGAAGTCAACGGTCACAACATAAATAATTTGTAATATGCGGATGACACAGTCTTAATAGCAGAAACAGAGAATGAACGACAAGAAATGATAGACATAATAGTAAAAGAAAGCAACTAGAAAGGTCTCAGTCTGAATAGTAAGAAAACAGAAGTAATGGTTATATCAAAGAAACAATTACCACCATCATGCAGCATAAAAATAAACAGGACAAATCTGAAACAAGTGCAACGCGTCAAATGCTTAGGCACAAGGGAGCCGCGATAGCTCAGTGGTTAGTGAACTGGACTACAAGGACAAGGGGTAGAGTTCGATCCCAACCGACGGCTTCCGGGTTCACCCAGCCTTAAATGGGTACCGGATTTTTTTCTGGGAAAGTAAAGCGGCACGGGTGTAATACGACCACATTACCCCAAAAATCATGTGCTGAAGGTCTGTAAAATATAAGGTCACTAACACCATATTTCCCTATACGCTACTTGGCGTGACGGGGGCTCTTTACTTTACTTTTTACAATAATAACATCAGATGGGAGATGCACCACAGAAATAAAGCAGAATAGCTCAGGCCAAAATAGCATTTCAGAAAATGAAAAACGTCTTTTGCAACAAATCTATGTCAATAGAAGTGAAAAAGAGAGTTCATCGGTGCTATATAACCAATTCTGACCTATGGAAGCGAATCATGGACAGTAGACAAACAAATGAAAAGACGGTTAGAGGCCATAGAGATGGGATTTCTCAGAAGAATGTTGAAAGTTCCCTGGACAGCTAAAAAGACCAATGAGGAAGTTCTCAAAGAGGCCAACACTAAAAGGGAACTCTCTTAAAAAACATCAGAAAGAAGCAATCAACATTTTTTTGGTACATCACGAGAAGAGGAAAGTTGAATACTTGGTTACAACTGGCAAAATAAAAGGAAAGAGAGATCGCGGACGACAAAGAGAGAAAATACTGGACAGCTTGGTGTCATGGCATGGAAAACGGTCAACAACAGAATTGATACGATGCACTGTGGATAGAAGATTGTGGAGGGACATGATCGCCTACGCCAACCGGTATGGCACATGATGATTTATTTTTTAATATATTTAGTTATTTTATTTTGTTGGTTGGTGGAGAGGGAGAGGGGTACATGGTGATGAGTTATGTTATTGGGTCATATACATCTGTCTGGTCATGTAATTGAGCCATTTATGTCTGTCTGGTTATGTAACGGAGTCATTTATGTCTGTCTGGTCATGTAATGGGGCCATATAACTTATGTCTGTCTGGTCATGTAATGGGCCACATAACTTATGTCTGTCATTTTTTGTAAGGGGGTCACTTATGTCTCTCTGGTAATGTCTCTCTTTTGGTTAGTTGTGATCTGTTGTGGTTAGTTGTGATCCGTTGTGGTTAGTTGTAGTCTTGTGGGTAGTCTGTTGTGATATTTGTAGTTTGCTCTTGTGGGTAATTGTAGTCTGTTGTGATTAGTTGTTGTCTGTTGTGATATTTGTTATGATTTGTGAGTATTAGTTGCCTATTGTTGTGTTGTTCTTAGTTGTCTCTTATTGTGTTATTATAATTTGTCTGTTGTTGTGCTGCTATTAGTTGTCTGCTGGGATTATTAGTTTGTATGTTACTGTGTTGCTAATAAATTCTTTTGTTATGTTGTTATTAGTTGTCTGCTGGGATTATTAGTTTGTATGTTACTGTGTTGCTAATAATTGTCTTTTGTTATGTTGTTATTAGTTGTCTGCAGGGGATTATTAGTTTGTATGTTACTGTGTTGCTAATAATTGTATTTTGTTATGTTGTTATTAGTTGTCTGTTGGGATTATTAGTTTGTATGTTACTGTGTTGCTAATAATTGTCTTTTGTTATGTTGTTATTAGTTGTCTGCTGGGATTATTAGTTTGTATGTTACTGTGTTGCTAATAATTGTCTTTTGTTATGTTGTTATCAGTTGTCTACTGGGATTATTAGTTTGTATGTTACTGTGTTGCTAATAATTGTCTTTTGTTATGTTGTTATTAGTAGTCTGTTGGGATTATTAGTTTGTATGTTACTGTGTTGCTAATAATTGTCTTTTGTTATGTTGTTATTAGTTGTCTGCTGGGATTATTAGTTTGTATGTTACTGTGTTGCTAATAATTGTCTTTTGTTATGTTGTTATTAGTTGTCTGCTGGGATTATTAGTTTGTATGTTACTGTGTTGCTAATAATTGTCTTTTGTTATGTTGTTATTAGTTGTCTGCTGGGATTATTAGTTTGTATGTTACTGTGTTGCTAATAATTGTCTTTTGTTATGTTGTTATTAGTTGTCTACTGGGATTATTAGTTTGTATGTTACTGTGTTGCTAATAATTGTCTTTTGTTATGTTGTTATTAGTTGTCTACTGGATTATTAGTTTATATGTTACTGTGTTGCTAATAATTGTCTTTTGTTATGTTGTTATTAGTTGTCTGCTGGGATTATTAGTTTGTATGTTACTGTGTTGCTAATAATTGTCTTTTGTTATGTTGTTATTAGTTGTCTGTTGGGATTATTAGTTTGTATGTTACTGTGTTGCTAATAATTGTCTTTTGTTATGTTGTTATTAGTTGTCTACTGGGATTATTAGTTTGTATGTTACTGTGTTGCTAATAATTGTCTTTTGTTATGTTGTTATTAGTTGTCTACTGGGATTATTAGTTTGTATGTTACTGTGTTGCTAATAATTGTCTTTTGTTATGTTGTTATTAGTTGTCTGTTGGGATTATTAGTTTGTATGTTACTGTGTTGCTAATAATTGTCTTTTGATATGTTGTTATTAGTTGTCTGCTGGGATTATTAGTTTGTATGTTACTGTGTTGCTAATAATTGTCTTTTGTTATGTTGTTATTAGTTGTCTGCTGGGATTATTAGTTTGTATGTTACTGTGTTTGCTAATAATTGTCTTTTGTTATGTTGTTATTAGTTGTCTGCTGGGATTATTAGTTTGTATGTTACTGTGTTGCTAATAATTGTCTTTTGTTAGGTTGTTATTAGTTGTCTGTTGGGATTATTAGTTTGTATGTTACTGTGTTGCTAATAATTGTCTTTTGTTATGTTGTTATTAGTTGTCTGTTGGGATTATTAGTTTGTATGTTACTGTGTTGCTAATAATTGTCTTTTGTTATGTTGTTATTAGTTGTCTGTTGGGATTATTAGTTTGTATGTTACTGTTTTGCTAATAATTGTCTTTTGTTATGTTGTTATTAGTTGTCTACTGGGATTATTAGTTTGTATGTTACTGTGTTGCTAATAATTGTCTTTTGTTATGTTGTTATTAGTTGTCTGTTGGGATTATTAGTTTGTATGTTACTGTGTTGCTAATAATTGTCTTTTGTTATGTTGTTATTAGTTATCTGCTGGGATTATTAGTTTGTATGTTACTGTGTTGCTAATAATTGTCTTTTGTTATGTTGTTATTAGTTGTCTGTTGGGATTATTAGTTTGTATGTTACTGTGTTGCTAATAATTGTCTTTTGTTATGTTGTTATTAGTTGTCTACTGGGATTATTAGTTTGTATGTTACTGTGTTGCTAATAATTGTCTTTTGTTATGTTGTTATTAGTTGTCTGCTGGGATTATTAGTTTGTATGTTACTGTGTTGCTAATAATTGTCTTTTGTTATGTTGTTATTAGTTGTCTACTGGGATTATTAGTTTGTATGTTACTGTGTTGCTAATAATTGTCTTTTGTTATGTTGTTATTAGTTGTCTGTTGGGATTATTAGTTTGTATGTTACGGTGTTGCTAATAATTGTCTTTTGTTATGTTGTTATTAGTTGTCTGCTGGGATTATTAGTTTGTATGTTACTGTGTTGCTAATAATTGTCTTTTGTTATGTTGTTATTAGTTGTCTACTGGGATTATTAGTTTGTATGTTACTGTGTTGCTAATAATTGTATTGTGTTATGTTGTTATTAGTTGTCTGTTGGGATTATTAGTTTGTATGTTACTGTGTTGCTAATAATTGTCTTTGTTATGTTGTTATTAGTTGTCTGTTGGGATTATTAGTTTGTATGTTACTGTGTTGCTAATAATTGTCTTTTGTTATGTTGTTATTAGTTGTCTACTGGGATTATTAGTTTGTATGTTACTGTGTTGCTAATAATTGTCTTTTGTTATGTTGTTATTAGTAGTCTGTTGGGATTATTAGTTTGTATGTTACTGTGTTGCTAATAATTGTCTTTTGTTATGTTGTTATTAGTTGTCTGCTGGGATTATTAGTTTGTATGTTACTGTGTTGCTAATAATTGTCTTTTGTTATGTTGTTATTAGTTGTCTGCTGGGATTATTAGTTTGTATGTTACTGTGTTGCTAATAATTGTCTTTTGTTATGTTGTTATTAGTTGTCTGCTGGGATTATTAGTTTGTATGTTACTGTGTTGCTAATAATTGTCTTTTGTTATGTTGTTATTAGTTGTCTACTGGGATTATTAGTTTGTATGTTACTGTGTTGCTAATAATTGTCTTTTGTTATGTTGTTATTAGTAGTCTGTTGGGATTATTAGTTTGTATGTTACTGTGTTGCTAATAATTGTCTTCTGTTATGTTGTTATTAGTTGTCTGCTGGGATTATTAGTTTGTATGTTACTGTGTTGCTAATAATTGTCTTTTGTTATGTTGTTATTAGTTGTCTGCTGGGATTATTAGTTTGTATGTTACTGTGTTGCTAATAATTGTCTTTTGTTATGTTGTTATCAGTTGTCTACTGGGATTATTAGTTTGTATGTTACTGTGTTGCTAATAATTGTCTTTTGTTATGTTGTTATTAGTAGTCTGTTGGGATTATTAGTTTGTATGTTACTGTGTTGCTAATAATTGTCTTTTGTTATGTTGTTATTAGTTGTCTGCTGGGATTATTAGTTTGTATGTTACTGTGTTGCTAATAATTGTCTTTTGTTATGTTGTTATTAGTTGTCTGCTGGGATTATTAGTTTGTATGTTACTGTGTTGCTAATAATTGTCTTTTGTTATGTTGTTATTAGTTGTCTGCTGGGATTATTAGTTTGTATGTTACTGTGTTGCTAATAATTGTCTTTTGTTATGTTGTTATTAGTTGTCTGTTGGGATTATTAGTTTGTATGTTACTGTGTTGCTAATAATTGTCTTTTGTTATGTTGTTATTAGTTGTCTACTGGGATTATTAGTTTGTATGTTACTGTGTTGCTAATAATTGTCTTTTGTTATGTTGTTATTAGTTGTCTGCTGGGATTATTAGTTTGTATGTTACTGTGTTGCTAATAATTGTTTTTGTTATGTTGTTATTAGTTGTCTGTTGGGATTATTAGTTTGTATGTTACTGTGTTGCTAATAATTGTCTTTTGTTATGTTGTTATTAGTTGTCTACTGGGATTATTAGTTTGTATGTTACTGTGTTGCTAATAATTGTCTTTTGTTATGTTGTTATTAGTTGTCTACTGGGATTATTAGTTTGTATGTTACTGTGTTGCTAATAATTGTCTTTTGTTATGTTGTTATTAGTTGTCTGTTGGGATTATTAGTTTGTATGTTACTGTGTTGCTAATAATTGTCTTTTGTTATGTTGTTATTAGTTGTCTGCTGGGATTATTAGTTTGTATGTTACTGTGTTGCTAATAATTGTCTTTTGTTATGTTGTTATTAGTTGTCTGCTGGGATTATTAGTTTGTATGTTACTGTGTTGCTAATAATTGTCTTTTGTTATGTTGTTATTAGTTGTCTGCTGGGATTATTAGTTTGTATGTTACTGTGTTGCTAATAATTGTCTTTTGTTATGTTGTTATTAGTTGTCTGTTGGGATTATTAGTTTGTATGTTACTGTGTTGCTAATAATTGTCTTTTGTTATGTTGTTATTAGTTGTCTGTTGGGATTATTAGTTTGTATGTTACTGTGTTGCTAATAATTGTCTTTTGTTATGTTGTTATCAGTTGTCTGCTGGGATTATTAGTTTGTATGTTACTGTGTTGCTAATAATTGTCTTTTGTTATGTTGTTATTAGTTGTCTGTTGGGATTATTAGTTTATATGTTACTGTGTTGCTAATAATTGTCTTTTGTTATGTTGTTATTAGTTGTCTGTTGGGATTATAAGTTTGTATGTTACTGTGTTGCTAATAATTGTCTTTTGTTATGTTGTTTTTAGTTATCTACTGGGATTATTAGTTTGTATGTTACTGTGTTGCTAATAATTGTCTTTTGTTATGTTGTTATCAGTTGTCTGCTGGGATTATTAGTTTGTATGTTACTGTGTTGCTAATAATTGTCTTTTGTTATGTTGTTATTAGTTGTCTGTTGGGATTATTAGTTTGTATGTTACTGTGTTGCTAATAATTGTCTTTTGTTATGTTGTTATTAGTTGTCTACTGGGATTATTAGTTTGTATGTTACTGTGTTGCTAATAATTGTCTTTTGTTATGTTGTTATTAGTTGTCTACTGGGATTATTAGTTTGTATGTTACTGTGTTGCTAATAATTGTCTTTTGTTATGTTGTTATTAGTTGTCTGCTGGGATTATTAGTTTGTATGTTACTGTGTTGCTAATAATTGTCTTTTGTTATGTTGTTATTAGTTGTCTACTGGGATTATTAGTTTGTATGTTACTGTGTTGCTAATAATTGTCTTTTGTTATGTTGTTATTAGTTGTCTGTTGGGATTATTAGTTTGTATGTTACTGTGTTGCTAATAATTGTCTTTTGTTATGTTGTTATTAGTTGTCTGCTGGGATTATTAGTTTGTATGTTACTGTGTTGCTAATAATTGTCTTTTGTTATGTTGTTATTAGTTGTCTACTGGGATTATTAGTTTGTATGTTACTGTGTTGCTAATAATTGTCTTTTGTTATGTTGTTATTAGTTGTCTGTTGGGATTATTAGTTTGTATGTTACTGTGTTGCTAATAATTGTCTTTTGTTATGTTGTTATTAGTTGTCTGCTGGGATTATTAGTTTGTATGTTACTGTGTTGCTAATAATTGTCTTTTGTTATGTTGTTATTAGTTGTCTGCTGGGATTATTAGTTTGTATGTTACTGTGTTGCTAATAATTGTCTTTTGTTATGTTGTTATTAGTTGTCTGCTGGTATTATTAGTTTGTATGTTACTGTGTTGCTAATAATTGTCTTTTGTTATGTTGTTATTAGTTGTCTGTTGGGATTATTAGTTTGTATGTTACTGTGTTGCTAATAATTGTCTTTTGTTATGTTGTTATTAGTTGTCTGTTGGGATTATTAGTTTGTATGTTACTGTGTTGCTAATAATTGTCTTTTGTTATGTTGTTATCAGTTGTCTGCTGGGATTATTAGTTTGTATGTTACTGTGTTGCTAATAATTGTCTTTTGTTATGTTGTTATTAGTTGTCTGTTGGGATTATTAGTTTGTATGTTACTGTGTTGCTAATAATTGTCTTTTGTTATGTTGTTATTAGTTGTCTGTTGGGATTATAAGTTTGTATGTTACTGTGTTGCTAATAATTGTCTTTTGTTATGTTGTTTTAGTTATCTACTGGGATTATTAGTTTGTATGTTACTGTGTTGCTAATAATTGTCTTTTGTTATGTTGTTATTAGTTGTCTGCTGGGATTATTAGTTTGTATGTTACTGTGTTGCTAATAATTGTCTTTTGTTATGTTGTTATTAGTTGTCTGTTGGGATTATTAGTTTGTATGTTACTGTGTTGCTAATAATTGTCTTTTGTTATGTTGTTATTAGTTGTCTACTGGGATTATTAGTTTGTATGTTACTGTGTTGCTAATAATTGTCTTTTGTTATGTTGTTATTAGTTGTCTACTGGGATTATTAGTTTGTATGTTACTGTTTGCTAATAATTGTCTTTTGTTATGTTGTTATTAGTTGTCTGCTGGGATTATTAGTTTGTATGTTACTGTGTTGCTAATAATTGTCTTTTGTTATGTTGTTATTAGTTGTCTACTGGGATTATTAGTTTGTATGTTACTGTGTTGCTAATAATTGTCTTTTGTTATGTTGTTATTAGTTGTCTGTTGGGATTATTAGTTTGTATGTTACTGTGTTGCTAATAATTGTCTTTTGTTATGTTGTTATTAGTTGTCTGCTGGGATTATTAGTTTGTATGTTACTGTGTTGCTAATAATTGTCTTTTGTTATGTTGTTATTAGTTGTCTGCAGGGGATTATTAGTTTGTATGTTACTGTGTTGCTAATAATTGTCTTTTGTTATGTTGTTATTAGTTGTCTGTTGGGATTATTAGTTTGTATGTTACTGTGTTGCTAATAATTGTCTTTTGTTATGTTGTTATTAGTTGTCTGTTGGGATTATTAGTTTGTATGTTACTGTGTTGCTAATAATTGTCTTTTGTTATGTTGTTATCAGTTGTCTGCTGGGATTATTAGTTTGTATGTTACTGTGTTGCTAATAATTGTCTTTTGTTATGTTGTTATTAGTTGTCTGTTGGGATTATTAGTTTGTATGTTACTGTGTTGCTAATAATTGTCTTTTGTTATGTTGTTATTAGTTGTCTGCTGGGATTATAAGTTTGTATGTTACTGTGTTGCTAATAATTGTCTTTTGTTATGTTGTTATTAGTTGTCTACTGGGATTATTAGTTTGTATGTTACTGTGTTGCTAATAATTGTCTTTTGTTATGTTGTTATTAGTTGTCTGCTGGGATTATTAGTTTGTATGTTACTGTGTTGCTAATAATTGTCTTTTGTTATGTTGTTATTAGTTGTCTGCTGGGATTATTAGTTTGTATGTTACTGTGTTGCTAATAATTGTCTTTTGTTATGTTGTTATTAGTTGTCTACTGGGATTATTAGTTTGTATGTTACTGTGTTGCTAATAATTGTCTTTTGTTATGTTGTTATTAGTTGTCTACTGGGATTATTAGTTTGTATGTTACTGTGTTGCTAATAATTGTCTTTTGTTATGTTGTTATTAGTTGTCTGCTGGGATTATTAGTTTGTATGTTACTGTGTTGCTAATAATTGTCTTTTGTTATGTTGTTATTAGTTGTCTACTGGGATTATTAGTTTGTATGTTACTGTGTTGCTAATAATTGTCTTTTGTTATGTTGTTATTAGTTGTCTGTTGGGATTATTAGTTTGTATGTTACTGTGTTGCTAATAATTGTCTTTTGTTATGTTGTTATTAGTTGTCTGCTGGGATTATTAGTTTGTATGTTACTGTGTTGCTAATAATTGTCTTTTGTTATGTTGTTATTAGTTGTCTACTGGGATTATTAGTTTGTATGTTACTGTGTTGCTAATAATTGTCTTTTGTTATGTTGTTATTAGTTGTCTGTTGGGATTATTAGTTTGTATGTTACTGTGTTGCTAATAATTGTCTTTTGTTATGTTGTTATTAGTTGTCTGCTGGGATTATTAGTTTGTATGTTACTGTGTTGCTAATAATTGTCTTTTGTTATGTTGTTATTAGTTGTCTGCTGGGATTATTAGTTTGTATGTTACTGTGTTGCTAATAATTGTCTTTTGTTATGTTGTTATTAGTTGTCTGCTGGGATTATTAGTTTGTATGTTACTGTGTTGCTAATAATTGTCTTTTGTTATGTTGTTATTAGTTGTCTGTTGGGATTATTAGTTTGTATGTTACTGTGTTGCTAATAATTGTCTTTTGTTATGTTGTTATTAGTTGTCTGTTGGGATTATTAGTTTGTATGTTACTGTGTTGCTAATAATTGTCTTTTGTTATGTTGTTATCAGTTGTCTGCTGGGATTATTAGTTTGTATGTTACTGTGTTGCTAATAATTGTCTTTTGTTATGTTGTTATTAGTTGTCTGTTGGGATTATTAGTTTGTATGTTACTGTGTTGCTAATAATTGTCTTTTGTTATGTTGTTATTAGTTGTCTGTTGGGATTATTAAGTTTGTATGTTACTGTGTTGCTAATAATTGTCTTTTGTTATGTTGTTTTTAGTTGTCTACTGGGATTATTAGTTTGTATGTTACTGTGTTGCTAATAATTGTCTTTTGTTATGTTGTTATTAGTTGTCTGCTGGGATTATTAGTTTGTATGTTACTGTGTTGCTAATAATTGTCTTTTGTTATGTTGTTATTAGTTGTCTGTTGGGATTATTAGTTTGTATGTTACTGTGTTGCTAATAATTGTCTTTTGTTATGTTGTTATTAGTTGTCTACTGGGATTATTAGTTTGTATGTTACTGTGTTGCTAATAATTGTCTTTTGTTATGTTGTTATTAGTTGTCTACTGGGATTATTAGTTTGTATGTTACTGTTTTGCTAATAATTGTCTTTTGTTATGTTGTTATTAGTTGTCTGCTGGGATTATTAGTTTGTATGTTACTGTGTTGCTAATAATTGTCTTTTGTTATGTTGTTATTAGTTGTCTACTGGGATTATTAGTTTGTATGTTACTGTGTTGCTAATAATTGTCTTTTGTTATGTTGTTATTAGTTGTCTGTTGGGATTATTAGTTTGTATGTTACTGTGTTGCTAATAATTGTCTTTTGTTATGTTGTTATTAGTTGTCTGCTGGGATTATTAGTTTGTATGTTACTGTGTTGCTAATAATTGTCTTTTGTTATGTTGTTATTAGTTGTCTGCTGGGATTATTAGTTTGTATGTTACTGTGTTGCTAATAATTGTCTTTTGTTATGTTGTTATTAGTTGTCTGTTGGGATTATTAGTTTGTATGTTACTGTGTTGCTAATAATTGTCTTTTGTTATGTTGTTATTAGTTGTCTGTTGGGATTATTAGTTTGTATGTTACTGTGTTGCTAATAATTGTCTTTTGTTATGTTGTTATTAGTTGTCTGCTGGGATTATTAGTTTGTATGTTACTGTGTTGCTAATAATTGTCTTTTGTTATGTTGTTATTAGTTGTCTGTTGGGATTATTAGTTTGTATGTTACTGTGTTGCTAATAATTGTCTTTTGTTATGTTGTTATTAGTTGTCTGCTGGGATTATTAGTTTGTATGTTACTGTGTTGCTAATAATTGTCTTTTGTTATGTTATTAGTTGTCTGCTGGGATTATTAGTTTGTATGTTACTGTGTTGCTAATAATTGTCTTTTGTTATGTTGTTATTAGTTGTCTACTGGGATTATTAGTTTGTATGTTACTGTGTTGCTAATAATTGTCTTTTGTTATGTTGTTATTAGTTGTCTGCTGGGATTATTAGTTTGTATGTTACTGTGTTGCTAATAATTGTCTTTTGTTATGTTGTTATTAGTTGTCTGTTGGGATTATTAGTTTGTATGTTACTGTGTTGCTAATAATTGTCTTTTGTTATGTTGTTATTAGTTGTCTGCTGGGATTATTAGTTTGTATGTTACTGTGTTGCTAATAATTGTCTTTTGTTATGTTGTTATTAGTTGTCTGTTGGGATTATTAGTTTGTATGTTACTGTGTTGCTAATAATTGTCTTTTGTTATGTTGTTATTAGTTGTCTACTGGGATTATTAGTTTGTATGTTACTGTGTTGCTAATAATTGTCTTTTGTTATGTTGTTATTAGTTGTCTACTGGGATTATTAGTTTGTATGTTACTGTGTTGCTAATAATTGTCTTTTGTTATGTTGTTATTAGTTGTCTACTGGGATTATTAGTTTGTATGTTACTGTGTTGCTAATAATTGTCTTTTGTTATGTTGTTATTAGTTGTCTACTGGGATTATTAGTTTGTATGTTACTGTGTTGCTAATAATTGTCTTTTGTTATGTTGTTATTAGTTGTCTGTTGGGATTATTAGTTTGTATGTTACTGTGTTGCTAATAATTGTCTTTTGTTATGTTGTTATTAGTTGTCTGCTGGGATTATTAGTTTGTATGTTACTGTGTTGCTAATAATTGTCTTTTGTTATGTTGTTATTAGTTGTCTGCTGGGATTATTAGTTTGTATGTTACTGTGTTGCTAATAATTGTCTTTTGTTATGTTGTTATTAGTTGTCTGCTGGGATTATTAGTTTGTATGTTACTGTGTTGCTAATAATTGTCTTTTGTTATGTTGTTATTAGTTGTCTGTTGGGATTATTAGTTTGTATGTTACTGTGTTGCTAATAATTGTCTTTTGTTATGTTGTTATTAGTTGTCTGTTGGGATTATTAGTTTGTATGTTACTGTGTTGCTAATAATTGTCTTTTGTTATGTTGTTATCAGTTGTCTGCTGGGATTATTAGTTTGTATGTTACTGTGTTGCTAATAATTGTCTTTTGTTATGTTGTTATTAGTTGTCTGTTGGGATTATTAGTTTGTATGTTACTGTGTTGCTAATAATTGTCTTTTGTTATGTTGTTATTAGTTGTCTGTTGGGATTATAAGTTTGTATGTTACTGTGTTGCTAATAATTGTCTTTTGTTATGTTGTTTTTAGTTGTCTACTGGGATTATTAGTTTGTATGTTACTGTGTTGCTAATAATTGTCTTTTGTTATGTTGTTATTAGTTGTCTGCTGGGATTATTAGTTTGTATGTTACTGTGTTGCTAATAATTGTCTTTTGTTATGTTGTTATTAGTTGTCTGTTGGGATTATTAGTTTGTATGTTACTGTGTTGCTAATAATTGTCTTTTGTTATGTTGTTATTAGTTGTCTACTGGGATTATTAGTTTGTATGTTACTGTGTTGCTAATAATTGTCTTTTGTTATGTTGTTATTAGTTGTCTGCTGGGATTATTAGTTTGTATGTTACTGTGTTGCTAATAATTGTCTTTTGTTATGTTGTTATTAGTTGTCTGCTGGGATTATTAGTTTGTATGTTACTGTGTTGCTAATAATTGTCTTTTGTTATGTTGTTATTAGTTGTCTGCTGGGATTATTAGTTTGTATGTTACTGTGTTGCTAATAATTGTCTTTTGTTATGTTGTTATTAGTTGTCTGTTGGGATTATTAGTTTGTATGTTACTGTGTTGCTAATAATTGTCTTTTGTTATGTTGTTATTAGTTGTCTGCTGGGATTATTAGTTTGTATGTTACTGTGTTGCTAATAATTGTCTTTTGTTATGTTGTTATTAGTTGTCTACTGGGATTATTAGTTTGTATGTTACTGTGTTGCTAATAATTGTCTTTTGTTATGTTGTTATTAGTTGTCTGTTGGGATTATTAGTTTGTATGTTACTGTGTTGCTAATAATTGTCTTTTGTTATGTTGTTATTAGTTGTCTGCTGGGATTATTAGTTTGTATGTTACTGTGTTGCTAATAATTGTCTTTTGTTATGTTGTTATTAGTTGTCTGCTGGGATTATTAGTTTGTATGTTACTGTGTTGCTAATAATTGTCTTTTGTTATGTTGTTATTAGTTGTCTGCTGGGATTATTAGTTTGTATGTTACTGTGTTGCTAATAATTGTCTTTTGTTATGTTGTTATTAGTTGTCTGTTGGGATTATTAGTTTGTATGTTACTGTGTTGCTAATAATTGTCTTTTGTTATGTTGTTATTAGTTGTCTGTTGGGATTATTAGTTTGTATGTTACTGTGTTGCTAATAATTGTCTTTTGTTATGTTGTTATTAGTTGTCTGCTGGGATTATTAGTTTGTATGTTACTGTGTTGCTAATAATTGTCTTTTGTTATGTTGTTATTAGTTGTCTGTTGGGATTATTAGTTTGTATGTTACTGTGTTGCTAATAATTGTCTTTTGTTATGTTGTTATTAGTTGTCTGTTGGGATTATTAGTTTGTATGTTACTGTGTTGCTAATAATTGTCTTTTGTTATGTTGTTTTTAGTTGTCTACTGGGATTATTAGTTTGTATGTTACTGTGTTGCTAATAATTGTCTTTTGTTATGTTGTTATTAGTTGTCTGCTGGGATTATTAGTTTGTATGTTACTGTGTTGCTAATAATTGTCTTTTGTTATGTTGTTATTAGTTGTCTGTTGGGATTATTAGTTTGTATGTTACTGTGTTGCTAATAATTGTCTTTTGTTATGTTGTTATTAGTTGTCTGCTGGGATTATTAGTTTGTATGTTACTGTGTTGCTAATAATTGTCTTTTGTTATGTTGTTATTAGTTGTCTACTGGGATTATTAGTTTGTATGTTACTGTGTTGCTAATAATTGTCTTTTGTTATGTTGTTATTAGTTGTCTGCTGGGATTATTAGTTTGTATGTTACTGTGTTGCTAATAATTGTCTTTTGTTATGTTGTTATTAGTTGTCTGTTGGGATTATTAGTTTGTATGTTACTGTGTTGCTAATAATTGTCTTTTGTTATGTTGTTATTAGTTGTCTGTTGGGATTATTAGTTTGTATGTTACTGTGTTGCTAATAATTGTCTTTTGTTATGTTGTTATTAGTTGTCTGCTGGGATTATTAGTTTGTATGTTACTGTGTTGCTAATAATTGTCTTTTGTTATGTTGTTATTAGTTGTCTGCAGGGATTATTAGTTTGTATGTTACTGTGTTGCTAATAATTGTCTTTTGTTATGTTGTTATTAGTTGTCTGTTGGGATTATTAGTTTGTATGTTACTGTGTTGCTAATAATTGTCTTTTGTTATGTTGTTATTAGTTGTCTGTTGGGATTATTAGTTTGTATGTTACTGTGTTGCTAATAATTGTCTTTTGTTATGTTGTTATTAGTTGTCTACTGGGATTATTAGTTTGTATGTTACTGTGTTGCTAATAATTGTCTTTTGTTATGTTGTTATTAGTTGTCTGTTGGGATTATTAGTTTGTATGTTACTGTGTTGCTAATAATTGTCTTTTGTTATGTTGTTATTAGTTGTCTGCTGGGATTATTAGTTTGTATGTTACTGTGTTGCTAATAATTGTCTTTTGTTATGTTATTAGTTGTCTGCTGGGATTATTAGTTTGTATGTTACTGTGTTGCTAATAATTGTCTTTTGTTATGTTGTTATTAGTTGTCTACTGGGATTATTAGTTTGTATGTTACTGTGTTGCTAATAATTGTCTTTTGTTATGTTGTTATTAGTTGTCTGCTGGGATTATTAGTTTGTATGTTACTGTGTTGCTAATAATTGTCTTTTGTTATGTTGTTATTAGTTGTCTGCTGGGATTATTAGTTTGTATGTTACTGTGTTGCTAATAATTGTCTTTTGTTATGTTGTTATTAGTTGTCTGCTGGGATTATTAGTTTGTATGTTACTGTGTTGCTAATAATTGTCTTTTGTTATGTTGTTATTAGTTGTCTGTTGGGATTATTAGTTTGTATGTTACTGTGTTGCTAATAATTGTCTTTTGTTATGTTGTTATTAGTTGTCTGCTGGGATTATTAGTTTGTATGTTACTGTGTTGCTAATAATTGTCTTTTGTTATGTTGTTATTAGTTGTCTGCTGGGATTATTAGTTTGTATGTTACTGTGTTGCTAATAATTGTCTTTTGTTATGTTGTTATTAGTTGTCTGTTGGGATTATTAGTTTGTATGTTACTGTGTTGCTAATAATTGTCTTTTGTTATGTTGTTATTAGTTGTCTGTTGGGATTATTAGTTTGTATGTTACTGTGTTGCTAATAATTGTCTTTTGTTATGTTGTTATTAGTTGTCTACTGGGATTATTAGTTTGTATGTTACTGTGTTGCTAATAATTGTCTTTTGTTATGTTGTTATTAGTTGTCTACTGGGATTATTAGTTTGTATGTTACTGTGTTGCTAATAATTGTCTTTTGTTATGTTGTTATTAGTTGTCTGTTGGGATTATTAGTTTGTATGTTACTGTGTTGCTAATAATTGTCTTTTGTTATGTTGTTATTAGTTGTCTGCTGGGATTATTAGTTTGTATGTTACTGTGTTGCTAATAATTGTCTTTTGTTATGTTGTTATTAGTTGTCTGCTGGGATTATTAGTTTGTATGTTACTGTGTTGCTAATAATTGTCTTTTGTTATGTTGTTATTAGTTGTCTGCTGGGATTATTAGTTTGTATGTTACTGTGTTGCTAATAATTGTCTTTTGTTATGTTGTTATTAGTTGTCTGCTGGGATTATTAGTTTGTATGTTACTGTGTTGCTAATAATTGTCTTTTGTTATGTTGTTATTAGTTGTCTGTTGGGATTATTAGTTTGTATGTTACTGTGTTGCTAATAATTGTCTTTTGTTATGTTGTTATTAGTTGTCTGTTGGGATTATTAGTTTGTATGTTACTGTGTTGCTAATAATTGTCTTTTGTTATGTTGTTATTAGTTGTCTGCTGGGATTATTAGTTTGTATGTTACTGTGTTGCTAATAATTGTCTTTTGTTATGTTGTTATTAGTTGTCTGTTGGGATTATTAGTTTGTATGTTACTGTGTTGCTAATAATTGTCTTTTGTTATGTTGTTATTAGTTGTCTGCTGGGATTATTAGTTTGTATGTTACTGTGTTGCTAATAATTGTCTTTTGTTATGTTGTTATTAGTTGTCTGCTGGGATTATTAGTTTGTATGTTACTGTGTTGCTAATAATTGTCTTTTGTTATGTTGTTATTAGTTGTCTGCTGGGATTATTAGTTTGTATGTTACTGTGTTGCTAATAATTGTCTTTTGTTATGTTGTTATTAGTTGTCTGCTGGGATTATTAGTTTGTATGTTACTGTGTTGCTAATAATTGTCTTTTGTTATGTTGTTATTAGTTGTCTGTTGGGATTATTAGTTTGTATGTTACTGTGTTGCTAATAATTGTCTTTTGTTATGTTGTTATTAGTTGTCTGTGGGATTATTAGTTTGTATGTTACTGTGTTGCTAATAATTGTCTTTTGTTATGTTGTTATTAGTTGTCTGCTGGGATTATTAGTTTGTATGTTACTGTGTTGCTAATAATTGTCTTTTGTTATGTTGTTATTAGTTGTCTGTTGGGATTATTAGTTTGTATGTTACTGTGTTGCTAATAATTGTCTTTTGTTATGTTGTTATTAGTTGTCTGTTGGGATTATTAGTTTGTATGTTACTGTGTTGCTAATAATTGTCTTTTGTTATGTTGTTATTAGTTGTCTGTTGGGATTATTAGTTTGTATGTTACTGTGTTGCTAATAATTGTCTTTTGTTATGTTGTTATTAGTTGTCTGCTGGGATTATTAGTTTGTATGTTACTGTGTTGCTAATAATTGTCTTTTGTTATGTTGTTATTAGTTGTCTACTGGGATTATTAGTTTGTATGTTACTGTGTTGCTAATAATTGTCTTTTGTTATGTTGTTATTAGTTGTCTGTTGGGATTATTAGTTTGTATGTTACTGTGTTGCTAATAATTGTCTTTTGTTATGTTGTTATTAGTTGTCTGCTGGGATTATTAGTTTGTATGTTACTGTGTTGCTAATAATTGTCTTTTGTTATGTTGTTATTAGTTGTCTGCTGGGATTATTAGTTTGTATGTTACTGTGTTGCTAATAATTGTCTTTTGTTATGTTGTTATTAGTTGTCTGCTGGGATTATTAGTTTGTATGTTACTGTGTTGCTAATAATTGTCTTTTGTTATGTTGTTATTAGTTGTCTGTTGGGATTATTAGTTTGTATGTTACTGTGTTGCTAATAATTGTCTTTTGTTATGTTGTTATTAGTTGTCTGTTGGGATTATTAGTTTGTATGTTACTGTGTTGCTAATAATTGTCTTTTGTTATGTTGTTATTAGTTGTCTGCTGGGATTATTAGTTTGTATGTTACTGTGTTGCTAATAATTGTCTTTTGTTATGTTGTTATTAGTTGTCTGTTGGGATTATTAGTTTGTATGTTACTGTGTTGCTAATAATTGTCTTTTGTTATGTTGTTATTAGTTGTCTGTTGGGATTATTAGTTTGTATGTTACTGTGTTGCTAATAATTGTCTTTTGTTATGTTGTTATTAGTTGTCTGCTGGGATTATTAGTTTGTATGTTACTGTGTTGCTAATAATTGTCTTTTGTTATGTTGTTATTAGTTGTCTGCTGGGATTATTAGTTTGTATGTTACTGTGTTGCTAATAATTGTCTTTTGTTATGTTGTTATTAGTTGTCTACTGGGATTATTAGTTTGTATGTTACTGTGTTGCTAATAATTGTCTTTTGTTATGTTGTTATTAGTTGTCTGCTGGGATTATTAGTTTGTATGTTACTGTGTTGCTAATAATTGTCTTTTGTTATGTTGTTATTAGTTGTCTACTGGGATTATTAGTTTGTATGTTACTGTGTTGCTAATAATTGTCTTTTGTTATGTTGTTATTAGTTGTCTGTTGGGATTATTAGTTTGTATGTTACTGTGTTGCTAATAATTGTCTTTTGTTATGTTGTTATTAGTTGTCTGCTGGGATTATTAGTTTGTATGTTACTGTGTTGCTAATAATTGTCTTTTGTTATGTTGTTATTAGTTGTCTGCAGGGGATTATTAGTTTGTATGTTACTGTGTTGCTAATAATTGTCTTTTGTTATGTTGTTATTAGTTGTCTGCTGGGATTATTAGTTTGTATGTTACTGTGTTGCTAATAATTGTCTTTTGTTATGTTGTTATTAGTTGTCTGCTGGGATTATTAGTTTGTATGTTACTGTGTTGCTAATAATTGTCTTTTGTTATGTTGTTATTAGTTGTCTGTTGGGATTATTAGTTTGTATGTTACTGTGTTGCTAATAATTGTCTTTTGTTATGTTGTTATTAGTTGTCTGTTGGGATTATTAGTTTGTATGTTACTGTGTTGCTAATAATTGTCTTTTGTTATGTTGTTATTAGTTGTCTGCTGGGATTATTAGTTTGTATGTTACTGTGTTGCTAATAATTGTCTTTTGTTATGTTGTTATTAGTTGTCTGTTGGGATTATTAGTTTATATGTTACTGTGTTGCTAATAATTGTCTTTTGTTATGTTGTTATTAGTTGTCTGTTGGGATTATTAGTTTGTATGTTACTGTGTTGCTAATAATTGTCTTTTGTTATGTTGTTTTTAGTTGTCTACTGGGATTATTAGTTTGTATGTTACTGTGTTGCTAATAATTGTCTTTTGTTATGTTGTTATTAGTTGTCTGCTGGGATTATTAGTTTGTATGTTACTGTGTTGCTAATAATTGTCTTTTGTTATGTTGTTATTAGTTGTCTGTTGGGATTATTAGTTTGTATGTTACTGTGTTGCTAATAATTGTCTTTTGTTATGTTGTTATTAGTTGTCTACTGGGATTATTAGTTTGTATGTTACTGTGTTGCTAATAATTGTCTTTTGTTATGTTGTTATTAGTTGTCTACTGGGATTATTAGTTTGTATGTTACTGTGTTGCTAATAATTGTCTTTTGTTATGTTGTTATTAGTTGTCTGCTGGGATTATTAGTTTGTATGTTACTGTGTTGCTAATAATTGTCTTTTGTTATGTTGTTATTAGTTGTCTACTGGGATTATTAGTTTGTATGTTACTGTGTTGCTAATAATTGTCTTTTGTTATGTTGTTATTAGTTGTCTGTTGGGATTATTAGTTTGTATGTTACTGTGTTGCTAATAATTGTCTTTTGTTATGTTGTTATTAGTTGTCTGCTGGGATTATTAGTTTGTATGTTACTGTGTTGCTAATAATTGTCTTTTGTTATGTTGTTATTAGTTGTCTACTGGGATTATTAGTTTGTATGTTACTGTGTTGCTAATAATTGTCTTTTGTTATGTTGTTATTAGTTGTCTGTTGGGATTATTAGTTTGTATGTTACTGTGTTGCTAATAATTGTCTTTTGTTATGTTGTTATTAGTTGTCTGCTGGGATTATTAGTTTGTATGTTACTGTGTTGCTAATAATTGTCTTTTGTTATGTTGTTATTAGTTGTCTGCTGGGATTATTAGTTTGTATGTTACTGTGTTGCTAATAATTGTCTTTTGTTATGTTGTTATTAGTTGTCTGCTGGGATTATTAGTTTGTATGTTACTGTGTTGCTAATAATTGTCTTTTGTTATGTTGTTATTAGTTGTCTGTTGGGATTATTAGTTTGTATGTTACTGTGTTGCTAATAATTGTCTTTTGTTATGTTGTTATTAGTTGTCTGCTGGGATTATTAGTTTGTATGTTACTGTGTTGCTAATAATTGTCTTTTGTTATGTTGTTATTAGTTGTCTGCTGGGATTATTAGTTTGTATGTTACTGTGTTGCTAATAATTGTCTTTTGTTATGTTGTTATTAGTTGTCTGTTGGGATTATTAGTTTGTATGTTACTGTGTTGCTAATAATTGTCTTTTGTTATGTTGTTATTAGTTGTCTGTTGGGATTATTAGTTTGTATGTTACTGTGTTGCTAATAATTGTCTTTTGTTATGTTGTTATTAGTTGTCTACTGGGATTATTAGTTTGTATGTTACTGTGTTGCTAATAATTGTCTTTTGTTATGTTGTTATTAGTTGTCTACTGGGATTATTAGTTTGTATGTTACTGTGTTGCTAATAATTGTCTTTTGTTATGTTGTTATTAGTTGTCTGCTGGGATTATTAGTTTGTATGTTACTGTGTTGCTAATAATTGTCTTTTGTTATGTTGTTATTAGTTGTCTACTGGGATTATTAGTTTGTATGTTACTGTGTTGCTAATAATTGTCTTTTGTTATGTTGTTATTAGTTGTCTGTTGGGATTATTAGTTTGTATGTTACTGTGTTGCTAATAATTGTCTTTTGTTATGTTGTTATTAGTTGTCTGCTGGGATTATTAGTTTGTATGTTACTGTGTTGCTAATAATTGTCTTTTGTTATGTTGTTATTAGTTGTCTGCAGGGGATTATTAGTTTGTATGTTACTGTGTTGCTAATAATTGTCTTTTGTTATGTTGTTATTAGTTGTCTGTTGGGATTATTAGTTTGTATGTTACTGTGTTGCTAATAATTGTCTTTTGTTATGTTGTTATTAGTTGTCTGTTGGGATTATTAGTTTGTATGTTACTGTGTTGCTAATAATTGTCTTTTGTTATGTTGTTATTAGTTGTCTACTGGGATTATTAGTTTGTATGTTACTGTGTTGCTAATAATTGTCTTTTGTTATGTTGTTATTAGTTGTCTGTTGGGATTATTAGTTTGTATGTTACTGTGTTGCTAATAATTGTCTTTTGTTATGTTGTTATTAGTTGTCTGCTGGGATTATTAGTTTGTATGTTACTGTGTTGCTAATAATTGTCTTTTGTTATGTTATTAGTTGTCTGCTGGGATTATTAGTTTGTATGTTACTGTGTTGCTAATAATTGTCTTTTGTTATGTTGTTATTAGTTGTCTACTGGGATTATTAGTTTGTATGTTACTGTGTTGCTAATAATTGTCTTTTGTTATGTTGTTATTAGTTGTCTGTTGGGATTATTAGTTTGTATGTTACTGTGTTGCTAATAATTGTCTTTTGTTATGTTGTTATTAGTTGTCTGCTGGGATTATTAGTTTGTATGTTACTGTGTTGCTAATAATTGTCTTTTGTTATGTTGTTATTAGTTGTCTGCAGGGGATTATTAGTTTGTATGTTACTGTGTTGCTAATAATTGTCTTTTGTTATGTTGTTATTAGTTGTCTGTTGGGATTATTAGTTTGTATGTTACTGTGTTGCTAATAATTGTCTTTTGTTATGTTGTTATTAGTTGTCTGTTGGGATTATTAGTTTGTATGTTACTGTGTTGCTAATAATTGTCTTTTGTTATGTTGTTATCAGTTGTCTACTGGGATTATTAGTTTGTATGTTACTGTGTTGCTAATAATTGTCTTTTGTTATGTTGTTATTAGTAGTCTGTTGGGATTATTAGTTTGTATGTTACTGTGTTGCTAATAATTGTCTTTTGTTATGTTGTTATTAGTTGTCTGCTGGGATTATTAGTTTGTATGTTACTGTGTTGCTAATAATTGTCTTTTGTTTTGTTATTAGTTGTCTGCTGGGATTATTAGTTTGTATGTTACTGTGTTGCTAATAATTGTCTTTTGTTATGTTGTTATTAGTTGTCTACTGGGATTATTAGTTTGTATGTTACTGTGTTGCTAATAATTGTCTTTTGTTATGTTGTTATTAGTTGTCTGCTGGGATTATTAGTTTGTATGTTACTGTGTTGCTAATAATTGTCTTTTGTTATGTTGTTATTAGTTGTCTACTGGGATTATTAGTTTGTATGTTACTGTGTTGCTAATAATTGTCTTTTGTTATGTTGTTATTCAGTTGTCTGCTGGGATTATTAGTTTGTATGTTACTGTGTTGCTAATAATTGTCTTTTGTTATGTTGTTATTAGTTGTCTGTTGGGATTATTAGTTTGTATGTTACTGTGTTGCTAATAATTGTCTTTTGTTATGTTGTTATTAGTTGTCTACTGGGATTATTAGTTTGTATGTTACTGTGTTGCTAATAATTGTCTTTTGTTATGTTGTTATTAGTTGTCTACTGGGATTATTAGTTTGTATGTTACTGTGTTGCTAATAATTGTCTTTTGTTATGTTGTTATTAGTTGTCTACTGGGATTATTAGTTTGTATGTTACTGTGTTGCTAATAATTGTCTTTTGTTATGTTGTTATTAGTTGTCTACTGGGATTATTAGTTTGTATGTTACTGTGTTGCTAATAATTGTCTTTTGTTATGTTGTTATTAGTTGTCTGTTGGGATTATTAGTTTGTATGTTACTGTGTTGCTAATAATTGTCTTTTGTTATGTTGTTATTAGTTGTCTGCTGGGATTATTAGTTTGTATGTTACTGTGTTGCTAATAATTGTCTTTTGTTATGTTGTTATTAGTTGTCTACTGGGATTATTAGTTTGTATGTTACTGTGTTGCTAATAATTGTCTTTTGTTATGTTGTTATTAGTTGTCTGCTGGGATTATTAGTTTGTATGTTACTGTGTTGCTAATAATTGTCTTTTGTTATGTTGTTATTAGTTGTCTGTTGGGATTATTAGTTTGTATGTTACTGTGTTGCTAATAATTGTCTTTTGTTATGTTGTTATTAGTTGTCTGTTGGGATTATTAGTTTGTATGTTACTGTGTTGCTAATAATTGTCTTTTGTTATGTTGTTATCAGTTGTCTGCTGGGATTATTAGTTTGTATGTTACTGTGTTGCTAATAATTGTCTTTTGTTATGTTGTTATTAGTTGTCTGTTGGGATTATTAGTTTATATGTTACTGTGTTGCTAATAATTGTCTTTTGTTATGTTGTTATTAGTTGTCTGTTGGGATTATAAGTTTGTATGTTACTGTGTTGCTAATAATTGTCTTTTGTTATGTTGTTTTAGTTATCTACTGGGATTATTAGTTTGTATGTTACTGTGTTGCTAATAATTGTCTTTTGTTATGTTGTTATTAGTTGTCTGCTGGGATTATTAGTTTGTATGTTACTGTGTTGCTAATAATTGTCTTTTGTTATGTTGTTATTAGTTGTCTGTTGGGATTATTAGTTTGTATGTTACTGTGTTGCTAATAATTGTCTTTTGTTATGTTGTTATTAGTTGTCTACTGGGATTATTAGTTTGTATGTTACTGTGTTGCTAATAATTGTCTTTTGTTATGTTGTTATTAGTTGTCTACTGGGATTATTAGTTTGTATGTTACTGTTTTGCTAATAATTGTCTTTTGTTATGTTGTTATTAGTTGTCTGCTGGGATTATTAGTTTGTATGTTACTGTGTTGCTAATAATTGTCTTTTGTTATGTTGTTATTAGTTGTCTACTGGGATTATTAGTTTGTATGTTACTGTGTTGCTAATAATTGTCTTTTGTTATGTTGTTATTAGTTGTCTGTTGGGATTATTAGTTTGTATGTTACTGTGTTGCTAATAATTGTCTTTTGTTATGTTGTTATTAGTTGTCTACTGGGATTATTAGTTTGTATGTTACTGTGTTGCTAATAATTGTCTTTTGTTATGTTGTTATTAGTTGTCTACTGGGATTATTAGTTTGTATGTTACTGTGTTGCTAATAATTGTCTTTTGTTATGTTGTTATTAGTTGTCTGTTGGGATTATTAGTTTGTATGTTACTGTGTTGCTAATAATTGTCTTTTGTTATGTTGTTATTAGTTGTCTGCTGGGATTATTAGTTTGTATGTTACTGTGTTGCTAATAATTGTCTTTTGTTATGTTGTTATTAGTTGTCTGCTGGGATTATTAGTTTGTATGTTACTGTGTTGCTAATAATTGTCTTTTGTTATGTTGTTATTAGTTGTCTGCTGGGATTATTAGTTTGTATGTTACTGTGTTGCTAATAATTGTCTTTTGTTATGTTGTTATTAGTTGTCTGTTGGGATTATTAGTTTGTATGTTACTGTGTTGCTAATAATTGTCTTTTGTTATGTTGTTATTAGTTGTCTGTTGGGATTATTAGTTTGTATGTTACTGTGTTGCTAATAATTGTCTTTTGTTATGTTGTTATCAGTTGTCTGCTGGGATTATTAGTTTGTATGTTACTGTGTTGCTAATAATTGTCTTTTGTTATGTTGTTATTAGTTGTCTGTTGGGATTATTAGTTTATATGTTACTGTGTTGCTAATAATTGTCTTTTGTTATGTTGTTATTAGTTGTCTGTTGGGATTATAAGTTTGTATGTTACTGTGTTGCTAATAATTTTCTTTTGTTATGTTGTTTTAGTTATCTACTGGGATTATTAGTTTGTATGTTACTGTGTTGCTAATAATTGTCTTTTGTTATGTTGTTATTAGTTGTCTGCTGGGATTATTAGTTTGTATGTTACTGTGTTGCTAATAATTGTCTTTTGTTATGTTGTTATTAGTTGTCTGTTGGGATTATTAGTTTGTATGTTACTGTGTTGCTAATAATTGTCTTTTGTTATGTTGTTATTAGTTGTCTACTGGGATTATTAGTTTGTATGTTACTGTGTTGCTAATAATTGTCTTTTGTTATGTTGTTATTAGTTGTCTACTGGGATTATTAGTTTGTATGTTACTGTTTTGCTAATAATTGTCTTTTGTTATGTTGTTATTAGTTGTCTGCTGGGATTATTAGTTTGTATGTTACTGTGTTGCTAATAATTGTCTTTTGTTATGTTGTTATTAGTTGTCTACTGGGATTATTAGTTTGTATGTTACTGTGTTGCTAATAATTGTCTTTTGTTATGTTGTTATTAGTTGTCTGTTGGGATTATTAGTTTGTATGTTACTGTGTTGCTAATAATTGTCTTTTGTTATGTTGTTATTAGTTGTCTGCTGGGATTATTAGTTTGTATGTTACTGTGTTGCTAATAATTGTCTTTTGTTATGTTGTTATTAGTTGTCTGCAGGGGATTATTAGTTTGTATGTTACTGTGTTGCTAATAATTGTCTTTTGTTATGTTGTTATTAGTTGTCTGTTGGGATTATTAGTTTGTATGTTACTGTGTTGCTAATAATTGTCTTTTGTTATGTTGTTATTAGTTGTCTGTTGGGATTATTAGTTTGTATGTTACTGTGTTGCTAATAATTGTCTTTTGTTATGTTGTTATCAGTTGTCTACTGGGATTATTAGTTTGTATGTTACTGTGTTGCTAATAATTGTCTTTTGTTATGTTGTTATTAGTAGTCTGTTGGGATTATTAGTTTGTATGTTACTGTGTTGCTAATAATTGTCTTTTGTTATGTTGTTATTAGTTGTCTGCTGGGATTATTAGTTTGTATGTTACTGTGTTGCTAATAATTGTCTTTTGTTAAGTTATTAGTTGTCTGCTGGGATTATTAGTTTGTATGTTACTGTGTTGCTAATAATTGTCTTTTGTTATGTTGTTATTAGTTGTCTACTGGGATTATTAGTTTGTATGTTACTGTGTTGCTAATAATTGTCTTTTGTTATGTTGTTATTAGTTGTCTGCTGGGATTATTAGTTTGTATGTTACTGTGTTGCTAATAATTGTCTTTTGTTATGTTGTTATTAGTTGTCTACTGGGATTAATAGTTTGTATGTTACTGTGTTGCTAATAATTGTCTTTTGTTATGTTGTTATCAGTTGTCTGCTGGGATTATTAGTTTGTATGTTACTGTGTTGCTAATAATTGTCTTTTGTTATGTTGTTATTAGTTGTCTGTTGGGATTATTAGTTTGTATGTTACTGTGTTGCTAATAATTGTCTTTTGTTATGTTGTTATTAGTTGTCTACTGGGATTATTAGTTTGTATGTTACTGTGTTGCTAATAATTGTCTTTTGTTATGTTGTTATTAGTTGTCTACTGGGATTATTAGTTTGTATGTTACTGTGTTGCTAATAATTGTCTTTTGTTATGTTGTTATTAGTTGTCTGTTGGGATTATTAGTTTGTATGTTACTGTGTTGCTAATAATTGTCTTTTGTTATGTTGTTATTAGTTGTCTGCTGGGATTATTAGTTTGTATGTTACTGTGTTGCTAATAATTGTCTTTTGTTATGTTGTTATTAGTTGTCTGCTGGGATTATTAGTTTGTATGTTACTGTGTTGCTAATAATTGTCTTTTGTTATGTTGTTATTAGTTGTCTGCTGGGATTATTAGTTTGTATGTTACTGTGTTGCTAATAATTGTCTTTTGTTATGTTGTTATTAGTTGTCTGTTGGGATTATTAGTTTGTATGTTACTGTGTTGCTAATAATTGTCTTTTGTTATGTTGTTATTAGTTGTCTGTTGGGATTATTAGTTTGTATGTTACTGTGTTGCTAATAATTGTCTTTTGTTATGTTGTTATTAGTTGTCTGCTGGGATTATTAGTTTGTATGTTACTGTGTTGCTAATAATTGTCTTTTGTTATGTTGTTATTAGTTGTCTGTTGGGATTATTAGTTTGTATGTTACTGTGTTGCTAATAATTGTCTTTTGTTATGTTGTTATTAGTTGTCTGTTGGGATTATTAGTTTGTATGTTACTGTGTTGCTAATAATTGTCTTTTGTTATGTTATTAGTTGTCTGCTGGGATTATTAGTTTGTATGTTACTGTGTTGCTAATAATTGTCTTTTGTTATGTTGTTATTAGTTGTCTACTGGGATTATTAGTTTGTATGTTACTGTGTTGCTAATAATTGTCTTTTGTTATGTTGTTATTAGTTGTCTGCTGGGATTATTAGTTTGTATGTTACTGTGTTGCTAATAATTGTCTTTTGTTATGTTGTTATTAGTTGTCTACTGGGATTATTAGTTTGTATGTTACTGTGTTGCTAATAATTGTCTTTTGTTATGTTGTTATCAGTTGTCTGCTGGGATTATTAGTTTGTATGTTACTGTGTTGCTAATAATTGTCTTTTGTTATGTTGTTATTAGTTGTCTGTTGGGATTATTAGTTTGTATGTTACTGTGTTGCTAATAATTGTCTTTTGTTATGTTGTTATTAGTTGTCTACTGGGATTATTAGTTTGTATGTTACTGTGTTGCTAATAATTGTCTTTTGTTATGTTGTTATTAGTTGTCTACTGGGATTATTAGTTTGTATGTTACTGTGTTGCTAATAATTGTCTTTTGTTATGTTGTTATTAGTTGTCTGTTGGGATTATTAGTTTGTATGTTACTGTGTTGCTAATAATTGTCTTTTGTTATGTTGTTATTAGTTGTCTGCTGGGATTATTAGTTTGTATGTTACTGTGTTGCTAATAATTGTCTTTTGTTATGTTGTTATTAGTTGTCTGCTGGGATTATTAGTTTGTATGTTACTGTGTTGCTAATAATTGTCTTTTGTTATGTTGTTATTAGTTGTCTGCTGGGATTATTAGTTTGTATGTTACTGTGTTGCTAATAATTGTCTTTTGTTATGTTGTTATTAGTTGTCTGTTGGGATTATTAGTTTGTATGTTACTGTGTTGCTAATAATTGTCTTTTGTTATGTTGTTATTAGTTGTCTGTTGGGATTATTAGTTTGTATGTTACTGTGTTGCTAATAATTGTCTTTTGTTATGTTGTTATCAGTTGTCTGCTGGGATTATTAGTTTGTATGTTACTGTGTTGCTAATAATTGTCTTTTGTTATGTTGTTATTAGTTGTCTGTTGGGATTATTAGTTTGTATGTTACTGTGTTGCTAATAATTGTCTTTTGTTATGTTGTTATTAGTTGTCTGTTGGGATTATTAGTTTGTATGTTACTGTGTTGCTAATAATTGTCTTTTGTTATGTTGTTATTAGTTGTCTGTTGGGATTATTAGTTTGTATGTTACTGTGTTGCTAATAATTGTCTTTTGTTATGTTGTTATTAGTTGTCTACTGGGATTATTAGTTTGTATGTTACTGTGTTGCTAATAATTGTCTTTTGTTATGTTGTTATTAGTTGTCTACTGGGATTATTAGTTTGTATGTTACTGTGTTGCTAATAATTGTCTTTTGTTATGTTGTTATTAGTTGTCTGTTGGGATTATTAGTTTGTATGTTACTGTGTTGCTAATAATTGTCTTTTGTTATGTTGTTATTAGTTGTCTGCTGGGATTATTAGTTTGTATGTTACTGTGTTGCTAATAATTGTCTTTTGTTATGTTGTTATTAGTTGTCTGCTGGGATTATTAGTTTGTATGTTACTGTGTTGCTAATAATTGTCTTTTGTTATGTTGTTATTAGTTGTCTGCTGGGATTATTAGTTTGTATGTTACTGTGTTGCTAATAATTGTCTTTTGTTATGTTGTTATTAGTTGTCTGTTGGGATTATAAGTTTGTATGTTACTGTGTTGCTAATAATTGTCTTTTGTTATGTTGTTATTAGTTGTCTGTTGGGATTATTAGTTTGTATGTTACTGTGTTGCTAATAATTGTCTTTTGTTATGTTGTTATCAGTTGTCTGCTGGGATTATTAGTTTGTATGTTACTGTGTTGCTAATAATTGTCTTTTGTTATGTTGTTATTAGTTGTCTGTTGGGATTATTAGTTTGTATGTTACTGTGTTGCTAATAATTGTCTTTTGTTATGTTGTTATTAGTTGTCTGTTGGGATTATTAGTTTGTATGTTACTGTGTTGCTAATAATTGTCTTTTGTTATGTTGTTATTAGTTGTCTACTGGGATTATTAGTTTGTATGTTACTGTGTTGCTAATAATTGTCTTTTGTTA
The DNA here is from genome assembly GCA_032433765.1 of Megaustenia siamemsis. Classification (NCBI taxonomy): domain Eukaryota; kingdom Metazoa; phylum Mollusca; class Gastropoda; order Stylommatophora; family Ariophantidae; genus Megaustenia; species Megaustenia siamemsis. The sequence continues at coordinate 13,803,441 of JAVIAB010000104.1, forward strand.
TGTTGTTATTAGTTGTCTGCTGGGATTATTAGTTTGTATGTTACTGTGTTGCTAATAATTGTCTTTTGTTATGTTGTTATTAGTTGTCTGTTGGGATTATTAGTTTGTATGTTACTGTGTTGCTAATAATTGTCTTTTGTTATGTTGTTATTAGTTGTCTACTGGGATTATTAGTTTGTATGTTACTGTGTTGCTAATAATTGTCTTTTGTTATGTTGTTATTAGTTGTCTGCTGGGATTATTAGTTTGTATGTTACTGTGTTGCTAATAATTGTCTTTTGTTATGTTGTTATTAGTTGTCTACTGGGATTATTAGTTTGTATGTTACTGTGTTGCTAATAATTGTCTTTTGTTATGTTGTTATTAGTTGTCTGTTGGGATTATTAGTTTGTATGTTACTGTGTTGCTAATAATTGTCTTTTGTTATGTTGTTATTAGTTGTCTGCTGGGATTATTAGTGTGTATGTTACTGTGTTGCTAATAATTGTCTTTTGTTATGTTGTTATAAGTTGTCTGCAGGGGATTATTAGTTTGTATGTTACTGTGTTGCTAATAATTGTATTTTGTTATGTTGTTATTAGTTGTCTGTTTGGATTATTAGTTTGTATGTTACTGTGTTGCTAATAATTGTCTTTTGTTATGTTGTTATTAGTTGTCTGTTGGGATTATTAGTTTGTATGTTACTGTGTTGCTAATAATTGTCTTTTGTTATGTTGTTATCAGTTGTCTACTGGGATTATTAGTTTGTATGTTACTGTGTTGCTAATAATTGTCTTTTGTTATGTTGTTATTAGTAGTCTGTTGGGATTATTAGTTTGTATGTTACTGTGTTGCTAATAATTGTCTTTTGTTATGTTGTTATTAGTTGTCTGCTGGGATTATTAGTTTGTATGTTACTGTGTTGCTAATAATTGTCTTTTGTTATGTTGTTATTAGTTGTCTGCTGGGATTATTAGTTTGTATGTTACTGTGTTGCTAATAATTGTCTTTTGTTATGTTGTTATTAGTTGTCTGCTGGGATTATTAGTTTGTATGTTACTGTGTTGCTAATAATTGTCTTTTGTTATGTTGTTATTAGTTGTCTGTCGGGATTATTAGTTTGTATGTTACTGTGTTGCTAATAATTGTCTTTTGTTATGTTGTTATTTGTTGTCTGATGGGATTATTAGTTTGTATGTTACTGTGTTGCTAATAATTGTCTTTTGTTATGTTGTTATTAGTTGTCTGTTGGGATTATTAGTTTGTATGTTACTGTGTTGCTAATAATTGTCTTTTGTTATGTTGTTATTAGTTGTCTGCTGGGATTATTAGTTTGTATGTTACTGTGTTGCTAATAATTGTCTTTTGTTATGTTGTTATTAGTTGTCTACTGGGATTATTAGTTTGTATGTTACTGTGTTGCTAATAATTGTCTTTTGTTATGTTGTTATTAGTTGTCTGCTGGGATTATTAGTTTGTATGTTACTGTGTTGCTAATGATTGTCTTTTGTTATGTTGTTATTAGTTGTCTGTTGGGATTATTAGTTTGTATGTTACTGTGTTGCTAATAATTGTCTTTTGTTATGTTGTTATTAGTTGTCTGCTGGGATTATTAGTTTGTATGTTACTGTGTTGCTAATAATTGTCTTTTGTTATGTTGTTATTAGTTGTCTGCTGGGATTATTAGTTTGTATGTTACTGTGTTGCTAATAATTGTCTTTTGTTATGTTGTTATTAGTTGTCTGTTGGGATTATTAGTTTGTATGTTACTGTGTTGCTAATAATTGTCTTTTGTTATGTTGTTATTAGTTGTCTGTTGGGATTATTAGTTTGTATGTGACTGTGTTGCTAATAATTGTCTTTTGTTATGTTGTTATCAGTTGTCTGCTGGGATTATTAGTTTGTATGTTACTGTGTTGCTAATAATTGTCTTTTGTTATGTTGTTATTAGTTGTCTGCTGGGATTATTAGTTTGTATGTTACTGTGTTGCTAATAATTGTCTTTTGTTATGTTGTTATTAGTTGTCTGTTGGGATTATTAGTTTGTATGTTACTGTGTTGCTAATAATTGTCTTTTGTTATGTTGTTATTAGTTGTCTACTGGGATTATTAGTTTGTATGTTACTGTGTTGCTAATAATTGTCTTTTGTTATGTTATTAGTTGTCTGTTGGGATTATTAGTTTGTATGTTACTGTGTTGCTAATAATTGTCTTTTGTTATGTTGTTATTAGTTGTCTGTTGGGATTATTAGTTTGTATGTTACTGTGTTGCTAATAATTGTCTTTTGTTATGTTGTTATTAGTTGTCTGCTGGGATTATTAGTTTGTATGTTACTGTGTTGCTAATAATTGTCTTTTGTTATGTTGTTATTAGTTGTCTACTGGGATTATTAGTTTGTATGTTACTGTGTTGCTAATAATTGTCTTTTGTTATGTTGTTATTAGTTGTCTGTTGGGATTATTAGTTTGTATGTTACTGTGTTGCTAATAATTGTCTTTTGTTATGTTGTTATTGGTTGTCTGCTGGGATTATTAGTTTGTATGTTACTGTGTTGCTAATAATTGTCTTTTGTTATGTTGTTATTAGTTGTCTGCTGGGATTATTAGTTTGTATGTTACTGTGTTGCTAATAATTGTCTTTTGTTATGTTGTTATTAGTTGTCTGCTGGGATTATTAGTTTGTATGTTACTGTGTTGCTAATAATTGTCTTTTGTTATGTTGTTATTAGTTGTCTGTTGGGATTATTAGTTTGTATGTTACTGTGTTGCTAATAATTGTCTTTTGTTATGTTGTTATTAGTTGTCTGTTGGGATTATTAGTTTGTATGTTACTGTGTTGCTAATAATTGTCTTTTGTTATGTTGTTATCAGTTGTCTGCTGGGATTATTAGTTTGTATGTTACTGTGTTGCTAATAATTGTCTTTTGTTATGTTGTTATTAGTTGTCTGCTGGGATTATTAGTTTGTATGTTACTGTGTTGCTAATAATTGTCTTTTGTTATGTTGTTATTAGTTGTCTGTTGGGATTATTAGTTTGTATGTTACTGTGTTGCTAATAATTGTCTTTTGTTATGTTGTTATTAGTTGTCTACTGGGATTATTAGTTTGTATGTTACTGTGTTGCTAATAATTGTCTTTTGTTATGTTGTTATTAGTTGTCTGCTGGGATTATTAGTTTGTATGTTACTGTGTTGCTAATAATTGTCTTTTGTTATGTTGTTATTAGTTGTCTACTGGGATTATTAGTTTGTATTTTACTGTGTTGCTAATAATTGTCTTTTGTTATGTTGTTATTAGTTGTCTCCTGGGATTATTAGTTTGTATGTTACTGTGTTGCTAATAATTGTCTTTTGTTATGTTGTTATTAGTTGTCTGCAGGGGATTATTAGTTTGTATGTTACTGTGTTGCTAATAATTGTATTTTGTTATGTTGTTATTAGTTGTCTGTTGGGATTAGTAGTTTGTATGTTACTGTGTTGCTAATAATTGTCTTTTGTTATGTTGTTATTAGTTGTCTGTTGGGATTATTAGTTTGTATGTTACTGTGTTGCTAATAATTGTCTTTTGTTATGTTGTTATCAGTTGTCTACTGGGATTATTAGTTTGTATGTTACTGTGTTGCTAATAATTGTCTTTTGTTATGTTGTTATTAGTAGTCTGTTGGGATTATTAGTTTGTATGTTACTGTGTTGCTAATAATTGTCTTTTGTTATGTTGTTATCAGTTGTCTGCTGGGATTATTAGTTTGTATGTTACTGTGTTGCTAATAATTGTCTTTTGTTATGTTGTTATTAGTTGTCTGCTGGGATTATTAGTTTGTATGTTACTGTGTTGCTAATAATTGTCTTTTGTTATGTTGTTATTAGTTGTCTGTTGGGATTATTAGTTTGTATGTTACTGTGTTGCTAATAATTGTCTTTTGTTATGTTGTTATTAGTTGTCTACTGGGATTATTAGTTTGTATGTTACTGTGTTGCTAATAATTGTCTTTTGTTATGTTATTAGTTGTCTGTTGGGATTATTAGTTTGTATGTTACTGTGTTGCTAATAATTGTCTTTTGTTATGTTGTTATTAGTTGTCTGTTGGGATTATTAGTTTGTATGTTACTGTGTTGCTAATAATTGTCTTTTGTTATGTTGTTATTAGTTGTCTGCTGGGATTATTAGTTTGTATGTTACTGTGTTGCTAATAATTGTCTTTTGTTATGTTGTTATTAGTTGTCTACTGGGATTATTAGTTTGTATGTTACTGTGTTGCTAATAATTGTCTTTTGTTATGTTGTTATTAGTTGTCTGTTGGGATTATTAGTTTGTATGTTACTGTGTTGCTAATAATTGTCTTTTGTTATGTTGTTATTGGTTGTCTGCTGGGATTATTAGTTTGTATGTTACTGTGTTGCTAATAATTGTCTTTTGTTATGTTGTTATTAGTTGTCTGCTGGGATTATTAGTTTGTATGTTACTGTGTTGCTAATAATTGTCTTTTGTTATGTTGTTATTAGTTGTCTGCTGGGATTATTAGTTTGTATGTTACTGTGTTGCTAATAATTGTCTTTTGTTATGTTGTTATTAGTTGTCTGTTGGGATTATTAGTTTGTATGTTACTGTGTTGCTAATAATTGTCTTTTGTTATGTTGTTATTAGTTGTCTGTTGGGATTATTAGTTTGTATGTTACTGTGTTGCTAATAATTGTCTTTTGTTATGTTGTTATCAGTTGTCTGCTGGGATTATTAGTTTGTATGTTACTGTGTTGCTAATAATTGTCTTTTGTTATGTTGTTATTAGTTGTCTGCTGGGATTATTAGTTTGTATGTTACTGTGTTGCTAATAATTGTGTTTTGTTATGTTGTTATTAGTTGTCTGTTGGGATTATTAGTTTGTATGTTACTGTGTTGCTAATAATTGTCTTTTGTTATGTTGTTATTAGTTGTCTACTGGGATTATTAGTTTGTATGTTACTGTGTTGCTAATAATTGTCTTTTGTTATGTTGTTATTAGTTGTCTGCTGGGATTATTAGTTTGTATGTTACTGTGTTGCTAATAATTGTCTTTTGTTATGTTGTTATTAGTTGTCTACTGGGATTATTAGTTTGTATTTTACTGTGTTGCTAATAATTGTCTTTTGTTATGTTGTTATTAGTTGTCTCCTGGGATTATTAGTTTGTATGTTACTGTGTTGCTAATAATTGTCTTTTGTTATGTTGTTATTAGTTGTCTGCAGGGGATTATTAGTTTGTATGTTACTGTGTTGCTAATAATTGTATTTTGTTATGTTGTTATTAGTTGTCTGTTGGGATTAGTAGTTTGTATGTTACTGTGTTGCTAATAATTGTCTTTTGTTATGTTGTTATTAGTTGTCTGTTGGGATTATTAGTTTGTATGTTACTGTGTTGCTAATAATTGTCTTTTGTTATGTTGTTATCAGTTGTCTACTGGGATTATTAGTTTGTATGTTACTGTGTTGCTAATAATTGTCTTTTGTTATGTTGTTATTAGTAGTCTGTTGGGATTATTAGTTTGTATGTTACTGTGTTGCTAATAATTGTCTTTTGTTATGTTGTTATTAGTTGTCTGCTGGGATTATTAGTTTGTATGTTACTGTGTTGCTAATAATTGTCTTTTGTTATGTTGTTATTAGTTGTCTGCTGGGATTATTAGTTTGTATGTTACTGTGTTGCTAATAATTGTCTTTTGTTATGTTGTTATTAGTTGTCTGCTGGGATTATTAGTTTGTATGTTACTGTGTTGCTAATAATTGTCTTTTGTTATGTTGTTATTAGTTGTCTGCTGGGATTATTAGTTTGTATGTTACTGTGTTGCTAATAATTGTCTTTTGTTATGTTGTTATTAGTTGTCTGCTGGGATTATTAGTTTGTATGTTACTGTGTTGCTAATAATTGTCTTTTGTTATGTTGTTATTAGTTGTCTGCTGGGATTATTAGTTTGTATGTTACTGTGTTGCTAATAATTGTCTTTTGTTATGTTGTTATTAGTTGTCTGTTGGGATTATTAGTTTGTATGTTACTGTGTTGCTAATAATTGTCTTTTGTTATGTTGTTATTAGTTGTCTACTGGGATTATTAGTTTGTAAGTTACTGTGTTGCTAATAATTGTCTTATGTTATGTTGTTATTAGTTGTCTCCTGGGATTATTAGTTTGTATGTTACTGTGTTGCTAATAATTGTCTTTTGTTATGTTGTTATTAGTTGTCTGTTGGGATTATTAGTTTGTATGTTACTGTGTTGCTAATAATTGTCTTTTGTTATGTTGTTATTAGTTGTCTGCTGGGATTATTAGTTTGTATGTTACTGTGTTGCTAATAATTGTCTTTTGTTATGTTGTTATTAGTTGTCTGCTGGGATTATTAGTTTGTATGTTACTGTGTTGCTAATAATTGTCTTTTGTTATGTTGTTATTAGTTGTCTGCTGGGATTATTAGTTTGTATGTTACTGTGTTGCTAATAATTGTCTTTTGTTATGTTGTTATTAGTTGTCTGTTGGGATTATTAGTTTGTATGTTACTGTGTTGCTAATAATTGTCTTTTGTTATGTTGTTATTAGTTGTCTGTTGGGATTATTAGTTTGTATGTTACTGTGTTGCTAATAATTGTCTTTTGTTATGTTGTTATCAGTTGTCTTCTGGGATTATTAGTTTGTATGTTACTGTGTTGCTAATAATTGTCTTTTGTTATGTTGTTATTAGTTGTCTGCTGGGATTATTAGTTTGTATGTTACTGTGTTGCTAATAATTGTCTTTTGTTATGTTGTTATTATTTGTCTGTTGGGATTATTAGTTTGTATGTTACTGTGTTGCTAATAATTGTCTTTTGTTATGTTGTTATTAGTTGTCTACTGGGATTATTAGTTTGTATGTTACTGTGTTGCTAATAATTGTCTTTTGTTATGTTGTTATTAGTTGTCTGTTGGGATTATTAGTTTGTATGTTACTGTGTTGCTAATAATTGTCTTTTGTTATGTTGTTATTAGTTGTCTACTGGGATTATTAGTTTGTATGTTACTGTGTTGCTAATAATTGTCTTTTGTTATGTTGTTATTAGTTGTCTGCTGGGATTATTAGTTTGTATGTTACTGTGTTGCTAATAATTGTCTTTTGTTATGTTGTTATTAGTTGTCTACTGGGATTATTAGTTTGTATGTTACTGTGTTGCTAATAATTGTTTTTTTTATGTTGTTATTAGTTGTCTGTTGGGATTATTAGTTTGTATGTTACTGTGTTGCTAATAATTGTCTTTTGTTATGTTGTTATTAGTTGTCTGCTGGGATTATTAGTTTGTATGTTACTGTGTTGCTAATAATTGTCTTTTGTTATGTTGTTATTAGTTGTCTGCTGGGATTATTAGTTTGTATGTTACTGTGTTGCTAATAATTGTCTTTTGTTATGTTGTTATTAGTTGTCTGCTGGGATTATTAGTTTGTATGTTACTGTGTTGCTAATAATTGTCTTTTGTTATGTTGTTATTAGTTGTCTGTTGGGATTATTAGTTTGTATGTTACTGTGTTGCTAATAATTGTCTTTTGTTATGTTGTTATTAGTAGTCTGTTGGGATTATTAGTTTGTATGTTACTGTGTTGCTAATAATTGTCTTTTGTTATGTTGTTATCAGTTGTCTGCTGGATTATTAGTTTGTATGTTACTGTGTTGCTAATAATTGTCTTTTGTTATGTTGTTATTAGTTGTCTGTTGGGATTATTAGTTTGTATGTTACTGTGTTGCTAATAATTGTCTTTTGTTATGTTGTTATTAGTTGTCTGCTGGGATTATTAGTTTGTTTGTTACTGTGTTGCTAATAATTGTCTTTTGTTATGTTGTTATTAGTTCTCTGTTGTTGTGTTGTAAATAGTTTTCCGTTGTGTTGCTATCAGGTTTCCATTGTGCTATTATTAGTTCCCATTTGTCTTGTTATTAGTTGTCTGTTGTTATTTTGCTATCAATTGTCTGTTGTTGTGTTGTTATTAGTTTTCCCCTGTTGTGTTGTTATTAGTTGTCTGTTGTTGTGTTGCATCAGTTGTCTGTTGTTGTGTATTATTAGTTACCTGGATTTGTGTTGTTATTAATTGTCTTTTGTTGTGTTAATAGTTGTCAGTTATTGTGTTGTTGTTAGTTGTTTGTTGTTAGGATTATTAGTTGTCTCTTTTTGTTATTAGTTGTCTGTTATGTTGTTATCAGTTATCTGTTGTTGAGCTGTTATTAGCTATCTATTGTTGTAGTTAATAGTGCTCTGTTATAGTAATTATTAACAGGCGGTTGTTACGGTTATTAGAAATCTGTTGTTACGTGTTTGTTGTTTGTAGTTTGTGGGTTATTGTTAGCCTGCTGACGTGTTTGTTAATAGTCTGTTAATGTTGTTATTAAAAGTAGTAGTTATTTAGATATAAAAACTATATGTTTAGTAGTCAGTTGTTGTAGATATAAATACTATATATTTAGTAATTTTAGATATAAAAACTATATGTTTAGTAGTCAGTTGTTGTAGATATAAATACTATATGTTTAGTAGGCAGTTGTTGTAGATATAAAAACTATATGTTTAGTAGTCACTTGTTGTAGATATAAATACTGTATGTTTAGTAGTCAGTTGTTGTAGATATAAATACTATATGTTTAGTAGGCAGTTGTTGTAGATATAAATACTATATGTTTAGTAGGCAGTTGTTGTAGATATAAATATTATATGTTTAGTAGGCAGTTGTTGTAGATATAAATACTATATGTTTAGTAGTCACTTGTTGTAGATATAAATACTATATGTTTAGTAGGCAGTTGTTGTAGATATAAATACTATATGTTTAGTAGGCAGTTGTTGTAGATATAAATACTATATGTTTAGTAGGCAGTTGCAGCCTGGATATTGTTGTGTGCAGTGGCTCCTAGAAGCTAACCAAGATACCCTAGCTATACTACATGGAAGCTAACTAGGATACGCTAGATAAACTACATGGAAGCTAACCAGGATATCTGATCTATACTACATGGAAGCTAACGAGGATATCCTAGCTATACTACATAGAAGCTAACTAGGATACCCTAGTTATACTACATAGAAGCTAACTAGGATACCCTAGCTATACTACATGGAAGCTAACTAGGATATCATAGCTATACTACATAGAAGCTAACTAGGATACCCTAGCTATACTACATGGAAGCTAACTAGGATATCCTAGATATACTACATGGAAGCTAACTATGATATTCTAGCTATACTACATGGAAGCTAACTAGGATATCCTAGATATACTACATGGAAGCTAACTAGGATATCCTAGCTATACTACATGGAAGCTAACTAGGATACCCTAGCTATACTACATGGAAGCCAACTAGGATATCCTAGCTATACTACATGGAAGCCAACTAGGATATCCTAGCTATACTACGTGGAAGCTAACTAGGATATCCTAGCTATACTACATGGAAGCTAACTAGGATACCCTAGACCATCTGCAAGCTAACTAGGATACTCTAGCTAGATCATCTGGAAGCTAACTAATGCTAACCAGGATACTCGATCTAGGTCATATGAAAGCTAACCTCAAGCTAACCATTAGTACTCTAGTTAGATCATCTAAAAGTTAACCAGGATCCTCTCTCTAGCCCATCTAGAAGCTAACCGTATACTCTATCTAGCCCATCTAGAAGCTAACCGTATACTCTATCTAGCCCATCTAGAAGCTAACCGTATACTCTATCTAGCCCATCTAGAAGCTAACCATATACTCTATCTAGCCCATCTAGAAGCTAACCATATACTCTATCTAGCCCATCTAGAAGCTAACCGTATACTCTATCTAGCCCATCTAGAAGCTAACCATATACTCTATCTAGCCCATCTAGAAGCTAACCATATACTCTATCTAGCCCATCTAGAAGCTAACCGTATACTCTATCTAGCCCATCTAGAAGCTAACCATATACTCTATCTAGCCCATCTAGAAGCTAACCATATACTCTATCTAGCCCATCTAGAAGCTAACCATATACTCTATCTAGCCCATCTAGAAGCTAACCATATACTCTATCTAGCCCATCTAGAAGCTAACCGTATACTCTATCTAGCCCATCTAGAAGCTAACCATATACTCTATCTAGCCCATCTAGAAGCTAACCATATATTCTATCTAGCCCATCTAGAAGCTAACCGTATACTCTATCTAGCCCATCTAGAAGCTAACCATATATTCTATCTAGCCCATCTAGAAGCTAACCGTATACTCTATCTAGCCCATCTAGAAGCTAACCATATACGCTATTTAGACCATCTGGAAGCCAATAAAGATATCCTAGACCATCTGGAAGCCAATAAAGATATCCTAGACCATCTGGAAGCCAATAAAGATATCCTAGACCATCTGGAAGCCAATAAAGATATCCTAGACCATCTGGAAGCCAATAAAGATATCCTAGACCATCTGGATGCTAACCACGTTATCCTATCTAGACCATCTAGAAGCTAAACAATATATTCTATCAAGTTCAACTGAACACTAAACATGATACCCTAGACAATCTGGAGGTTACCTAGAGTACGCTATACCATCTGGAAGCTAACCAGTATCATCATCATCATCATCAAGTACCGGGCCTACTGGCGTAGGTGATCATGTCTCTCCACAATTTTCGATCTCGGCAGCTATTTATAATTTCTGTTGTTGGCCTTCTGCCAAGCCATTCTCTTAAGCTGTCTGTTATTTTTTTCTCTTTGCTTCCCTCTATCTCATCGTCCCTCAATTTTCCCAGTTGTTACAATATATTCCAGTTGTTCTCTTCTCATTACATGGCCAAAAAATGATGATTGTTTCTTCTAATATCGGAAATTAGCTCTCTTTTTGCTTTGACCTCTTTCAGAACATCTTCATTACTCTTCTTAGCTGTCCATAGTACTCTCAACATTCTTCTGTAAAACCATATTTTTTACAGACTCCAGTGATTTTCTTGTCTGTTGTTCTATTGTCCATGATTCGCATCCACATGTTAAGACTGGCTCTACATAACATTTAAGAACTCTTTTTCTTGTTTCTATTGTCAAAAATGCATAGTATCTTCCTCATTTTTTGGAAAGCTGCTTTTACTGAGCCATTCTGCATCTCACCTCTTTTGTACATCTTCCATCTGAGGTTAACAAAGTTCCCAAATATTTAAATTCCTTTACCTGTTTTAATAGTGTTCCACTTGTCTTTATTTTGCACCGAGGTGATGTCTTTTTCTTTGTTGTTACCATTACCTCTGTCTTTTTGCTTTTAGGGCTGAGTCCTTTATTTTTGCATTCTTTCACTATAATGTCCAACATTTCTTGTAACTCATTTTCACTCTTAGCGATTAAGACTGTTTCATCAGCATACCTTAGATTATTTATATTATGACCTCCAATTGTTATTCCAGGCATGTCATTAATGGATCTTAAAAAGATTTCACTATAAATATTAAACAAATCTGGTGACAGCACACAACCTTGTCTAACACCCTGTTTTATTTGTTGAAACATTCCCAATTGGTTTCCAGTTCTTATGGCCGCTGTTTGTTGCCAGTAAAATTTTTAAAAAAGTAAAGTACCCCAGTCACGCCAAGTGGCGTATAGGGAATATGGTGTTAGTGACCATAAATTTTACAGACCTTCGGCACATGATTTTTGGGGTAATGAGGTCAGTATTGAAAAAAATCCGGTACCCATTAAAGGCTGGGTGAACCCGGAAGCCGTCGGTTGGGATCTAACCCTACCTCTTGTCTTTTATAGTCCATTTCACTAACCACTGAGCTATCGCGGCTCCTTATTTGTTGCCAGTACATGTTCTTTATTATTCTTAGATCTTTGCTGTCTACGGTTATGCTTTCTAAAATTGTGATTATTTCTTGGTGCTTTACTTTGTCAAATGCCTTGGTGTAATCTATGAAACATAGGTATAGATCTGCTAGAGTTAACCAGTATACCTTACAATATATAGAAGTAAACATGGATACTCTCGCTAGACTATCTTCAAGCTAACCATGTATCTATCTACACCGCCTAAATGCTAACAAGGGTACCTTAGACCATCTAGACTCTAGACCATGTGGAAGCTAGCCTGTATATCTTAAACTATCTGGAAGTTAACCAGTATACATTAGACTCTAGACTATCTGGGAGCTAACCAAGATACTCTAGACCATCTGGGAGCTAACCAAGATACCCTAGACTATCAGGGAGCTAACCAAGATACTCTAGACTATCTGGGAGCTAACCAAGATACCCTAGACTATCTGGGAGCTAACCAAGATACTCTAGACTATCTGGGAGCTAACCAAGATACTCTAGACCATCTGGGAGCTAACCAAGATACTCTAGACTATCAGGGAGCTAACCAAGATACTCTAGACTATCTGGGAGCTAACCAATATACTCTAGACTATCTGGGAGCTAACCAAGATACTCTAGACTATCAGGGAGCTAACCAAGATACCCTAGACTATCAGGGAGCTAACCAAGATACTCTAGACTATCAGGGAGCTAACCAAGATACTCTAGACTATCTGGGAGCTAACCAAGATACTCTAGACTATCAGGGAGCTAACCAAGATACCCTAGACTATCAGGGAGCTAACCAAGATACTCTAGACTATCTGGGAGCTAACCAAGATACTCTAGACTATCTGGGAGCTAACCAAGATACTCTAGACTATCTGGGAGCTAACCAAGATACTCTAGACTATCAGGGAGCTAACCAAGATACTCTAGACTATCAGGGAGCTAACCAAGATACTCTAGACTATCTGGGAGCTAACCAAGATACTCTAGACCATCTGGGAGCTAACCAAGATACCCTAGACTATCAGGGAGCTAACCAAGATACTCTAGACTATCTGGGAGCTAACCAAGATACTCTAGACTATCTGGGAGCTAACCAAGATACTCTAGACCATCTGGAAGCTAACCACGATACTCTAGACTATCTGGGAGCTAACCAAGATACCCTAGACTATCTGGGAGCTAACCAAGATACCCTAGACTATCTGGGAGCTAACCACGATACTCTAGACTATCTGGGAGCTAACCAAGATCCCCTAGACTATCTGGGAGCTAACCACGATACCCTAGACTATCTGGGAGCTAACCACGATACTCTGGACTATCTGGGAGCTAACCAAGATACTCTAGACTATCTGAGAGTTACACCAGGATAGCCTAGACTATATGTGATCTAAACCAGAATAGTCTAGACTATATGGAAGCTAACCAAGATACCCTAGACTATCTGGGAGCTACACCAGAATATTCTAAACTATATGGGACCTAACCAGAATACCTAGACTATATGGAAGCTAACCAAGATACCCTAGACTATCTGAGAGTTACACCAGGATAGCCCAGACTATATGTGATCTAAACCAGAATAGTCTAGACTATCTGGGAGCTACACCAGAATAGCCTAGGCTATCTGGGAGCTAACCAGAATAGCCTTGACTATATGGGAGCTACACCAGAATAGCCTAAACTATATGGGAGCTAAACCAGAATAGCCTAGACTATGTGGGAGCTAAACCAGAATAGCCTAGACTATCTGGGAGCTAAACCAGAATAGCCTAGACTATCTGGGAGCTAAACCAGAATAGCCTAAACTATATGGGAGCTAAACCAGAATAGCCTAGACTATGTGGGAGCTAAACCAGAATAGCCTAGACTATCTGGGAGCTAAACCAGAATAGCCTAGACTACCTGGAAACTAACTAGGATACTCTAGACCATCTTGAAACTATCCAGGATAATCTAGCTAGATCGTTACCTTATCTTCTCGTGGGGCGTACATGGATGCACAGAACAGCCAGCAGTGAGCACAATCTGTGATCTAGGACTGGCCATATGACACCTTTAAAATAAGCATGTTTACTCCCTGTGGTCTTATCTAGTTTCATTAACACACCCTTTCCTTTTCCACTCTCTTTTTTCACTCTCTCTCTCACTCTCTCTCTCTCTCTCTCTCTCTTTCTCATTCCCATTTTCATTCTTTCTCTCCCCCTTTCTTTTTAATCTCGGTTCATCTCTCTTTTTCTCTCACTCCATCTTATTTCTTACGCTACCCGTCTTCTCTCTCTCTCTCTCTCTCTCTCTCTCTCTCTCTGTCTCTATTTTTTTCTTTTCTCCCTCTTTCTCTTATTGCTTTCTCTTTAAACGCTCTCTGTCCAGCAATTATCTTTCTCTTTTTTTCCAATAATTCTCACATTTTCTCCCCCCCCCCATTCTCCTTTCTCTTTATTTCCTTCTTCTTACTCTTTCTCTCTCTCTCTCTCTCTCTCTCTCTCTCTCTTTCTCTATGTCTTCCACTCTCTTCCCTTCTCTGCCATTCTGTCTTTCCTCTTCTTTTCATCCATTTTTTTCCCTTCTTCACTTTCCTCCCTCCATCTCAATCGTCCTACCCCGTCCTCTCCTTTATACCATCTCACGATATGACTCTCTCGCTCCTCTCTCTCTCGTTAAATAATCTCACAGACACCCCACATCAAAAGCCGCATCCAACAGGAGATCAATAACCGAGCTGCTATCGATAGAAATTTTTCCACTCATGCAAATTGTGAATGTGTATCTCTCGGTGTGAGAGAGTGTGAGAGAGAGAGTGAGAGAGAGAGTGGGAGGGGTGGGATAAAAACGCAAAAAAAAAAAAATAAGAAAACACTCTGCAAGCCTCGGGCTCTCGCTGTCGTTTTGTGGAAGAATTTTTCGTTCATGGAAAAAGGGGAGGAGAGAGAGAGAGAGAGCGAGAGAGAGAGAGCGAGAGAGAGAGAGAGAGAGAGAGAGAGAGCGTAGGCCCGTAAGCAAAGGCCGTAGTCCGTTGAGTCGTCACGGTATTGAAGCACCAGGTGCGTGTGCATTCTCTGGAGCTGGCTGGTTACGGGAAATGGCGATACGTGGGGAGATCCCCTTTCTCTCTCTCCTCTCTTTCTTTTTGTCTCTCTCTCTCTCTCTCTCCTCCCCCATCCTCACAACAGGCTAGGTCGTCGACGAGTCTGGACACACGAATACACCTTCCAGCTGCCAGCTCACCTCGTGCGTGTTCTGTCCCTGACACGAGCATAGAGAACGTGCTGCTATAGAAAATGCATTACAGGTCGCGTGCAGGTCAGCGTGTGGACTTTTCTCCCTGCCAAGTCTTGTACCAGCCCTCGACAGCTACCTCCATGTTAGTTGGCTACAGTCTTTCTTTCAACTCTTGTGAGTAGATGTGGGGCACAAGACGAGCACAGGTCGAGGACTGACTCAGTGTCAACAGCGAGGGACTGTACTGCCAGGACAGCTTAAGAGAATGGCTTGACAAAATCAACAACAGAAATGATAAATAACTCGAAATCGAAAGTTGTGGAGAGACATGATCTGCCAGCAGGCCCAGTATTATGAGATTAACCATGAATGTTTAGATTTGATCAAGGTATTAGATTTCACCAAACAAAGATGATACAAACACGTTTCACGTCAAATATGAAGTACACTGTCGAACGGAAAGAGGAGTTTATGATGGTCTTAGTCCCATGATGGCGTGAGTAACGGTGCTCTACTTTCACGTGTCGGTCGTAAAATAAGATAGTCGGTTTAAGGAACTTGAACTCGAGCAACTGAACAAGAGATGTCCGCTCGGTAAGTGATTGTTTCTGATAAACAAGTGACCTCCCCTGTTTGACCGCACGGGTATCAACCGCTGCTAGTTTTTGTGTGTTCGTTTAGTATTAGGTTTAGGGCGCTAGATAGGTTTTTCTTAGAGTTAGGTGTAGAGATAGGTTTAGTTTAGAATTAGGCAGGTTTAAGGTTTAGGTTTAGCGTAACCCTAACCTAGCAAACAATTTCAGATTAATTACAGCACTGAAAAAAACACAAACAATCAACAACAGAAAAGAAAACAAAGAACAATATATGGTCCGAAGAAGGATCGAACCCGTACTCCTTGGCACTGCGCCTTGCCACGAGGAACCAACGCTTGAGCACACGACCATCTCAGCTTAAGCTATCTTTTACTAGTGTGTGCTCTACGGTTTGGTCTTGTTCGACCCTTCTTGACCATATATTGTTCTTTGCTTTCTTTTTCTGTTGTTGATTATGAGTGATTTTTTTCCACCCTCGTCAAACACTACAGACCTCGGCACATGATAATGTGGCGGTATTACGCCCGTGCCGCTTTACTTTCCCAGAGCACCCTTAAGTGGGTGAACCCGGAAGCCGTCGGTTGGGATCGAACCCTACTCTTGTCCTTTGTAGTCCAGTTCACTAACCACTAAGCTATCGGGGTGAGTGCTGTGAACATACCTCCTCCCTGAAATTATTCGCTGATTATCGCCTCGGAAGTTTCCCTCTAGAATAATATTCTTTTATTATTATTTGTCTCTAAACCCTAACCCAACCGTCTTATATTGACCGATTAGAGAACGAACCGAATAAAGTGCAAGGGGATATTATTCCGAGCAGAAATAATTTAGGTATCTAAACTAGTATTACCATACGCTCGCTCTAATGAATGTGTGTGTGGAAATGTTAGTCCAATTAATATTACCAGCATATCATCATCATGTGCCATACCAGTTGGCATAGTGATCTTGACTTTCCACAATTCTCTTTCCACAGTGCACCGTTTCAATTCTGTTGTTGACTGTTTTCCATGTCATGACACCGAGCTATCTATATAGTATCTCTCTTTGTCGTCCGCGATCTCTATTTCCTTTTATTTTGCCAGTTGTAACCAAGTATTCCAACTTTCCTCTTGTCGTGATGTGCGCGCAAAATATCAGTTGTTTCTTTCTGATGTTTTTTAGGAGCTCCCCTTTTGTGTTGCCTCTTTTGAGAACTTCTTCACTAGTTTTTTTTTATTTAGCTGTCCAGAGAATTCTCATCATATTCTTTGTGTAGGTATGTATTTCTCTTACTTTTACTAGAATTATTATATTTCTCTTGATATATAGGAGCTGTGTTAATTCTGTGAGATGAAAGGAAGTATAGTTAGTGGTGTTTTCAGTTAAAGAAGAATTTATTCTTTTGTTTACATCTTGTTCCTTCTTCTTTCCTTCCTCATTTCCTTTCAGCGTCGATGGGAGATATAATTTATGGTCTTTTTCCTCTTCTGTTCTCCTGTGCTGCTGTTATGTTTTCCTAGTGTTTCGATCCTTGTGTCTTCAGCGTTTATTGAAGGCTAGTTGTGTTGTGTTTTGATCATTTGTATTTCTTGTTCCTAGATTCAGTGTTATCTATATTTTAAAGAAAGGCTATATGGAACATGAATGGATAAAATTAGTAATGAGGTTATAGAAGAAAGAAATGGAACAGAACTCACTTAAAATTATTATGTCATAATCATCATCATCATCATCATCATCATTAAGTACGGGTCTGCTGGCGTAGGTGATCATGTCTCTCCACAACTTTCGATCTCGACAGTTATTTATCATTTCTGTTGTTGACCTTCTGCCAAGACATTCTCTTAAGCTGTCTGGTATCTTTTCTCTTTGCTTCCCTCTATCTTTTCGTCCCTCAATTTTTCCCACTTGTTACAATATATTCCAGTTGTTCTCTTCTCATTACATGGCCAAAAAAATGATGATTGTTTCTTCCTAATATTGGAAATTCGATCTCTTTTTGCTTTGGCCTCTTTCAGAACGTTTTCATTACTCTTCTTAGCTGTCCATGGTATTCTCAACATTCTTCTGTAAAACCACATTTCTACAGACTCCAGTGATTTTCTTGTTTGTTGTCCTATTGTCCATGATTCACATCCATATGTTAAGACTGGCTCTACATAACATTTAAGAACTCTTTTTCTTGTTTCTATTGTCAAAAATGAATTGCATAGTATATTCCTCATTTTTGGAAAGCTGCTTTTGCCCGAGCCATTCTGCATCTCACCTCAGCTGTACATCTTCTGTCTGAGGTTAACAAAGTTCCCAAATATTTAAATTCATTTACCTGTTTTAATATTAATAAAGTGGAACAATATTAAAACAGGTAAATGAAATTATTATGTACAAAGACAAAATGACAAATGGAAAGGTCCCTCGCACAGGCCTCCCAAGCATCTACACACTGCTCAATGAAGGTTACGCTGGCTTGGCCACTTAGAACCGTATGAAAGATAGCCGAATAGCAAAAGATTTACTCTATGACAACTTCTTCTACCTTTCAGCTCCCTGTGGAGCATAGGTCTTCAACAATCACTTTCCAAGTCGTTCTGTTTCTTGCCATTCTTTAAGATCATTCCATGTCTTCCCCATCATCGTCATCTCTGCTTCTGTCTGTCTTCTCCAGGAATTTCTTGGTCTTCCTCTTGTCTTTTCCCCTGGGGATTCCAAAAAAGGGCCTATTGTGTAATACTCTCAGTTGGCTTCCGCAGTGTGTGTCCTATCCAGCACCATCATCTTTGCTGTATCTCTTTATCCACTAGTATTTGACTGGTGCATTTCCATAATTCTATGTTAGTGAATTTATCCTGCCATTTCCATCCTTTTATTCTGCGTAAGCATCCATTAACCGCGATAGCTCAGTGGTTAGTGAACTGGACTACAAAGGACAAAAGGTAGGGTTCGATCCCTACCAACGGCTGCCGGGTTCACCCATCTTTAATGGATACCGGATTTTTTTCTGGGAAAGTAAAGCGGCACGGGCGTAATACCGACCACATTACCCCAAAAATCATGTGCTGAAGGTCTGTAAAATTGATGGTCACTAACACCATATACCCTATACGCTACTTGGCGTGACAGGGGTTCTTTTTTTTCTTTTAAGCATCCATTAATGAAACTGTATTTTCATGATTGTCAATTGTGTTGTTCTCCATATTTCACCGCCATATAATAGGACTTACTTAACATTGAAGTTGAACATTTTTATTTTTGTATTTAACCTAATTTCTTTGAACTTCCATATGTTTCCCAGTGCAACAAAATCTCCTCTTGCTTTTGATATCCTTATTTTGGTATCATTTTCTGTTCCTCCCTCATTATCTATATTACTACCCAGATATATGTAAGAGTGTACGTCTAGTAGAGGTATTTCTCCAAATGTTTTCACACAATCACATATTAACAATAGGGCGGACGGACGGACGGACGGATAATATATATTAATAAAGGACATATCTTCTCCATTTTCTTACCTCCCTCATTTCCTTTTCACTCAAAGAGAAATATCATTTGCGATCTTATTCTATTCTGTTGGACAGTCATTATACAAATATTTTCAATGTCTCATCAAATAAGACTACGGGTGACTGGTTGGTCTCGTGGCAAGACGCCGGCCCGAGACAGAGAGATTGTGGGTTCAAATCCCTGCTACACCGGCTGGAATTTTTATTTATGATCTCTATCTGCGGCAACTACCCCTGGTCTCATCAGCGAGGCCCGGCTTGAAACGTCAATTACACATGGACGGAAAAAAATATAAGTCTCCGAAGTCGTAGTATGTGAGTCGGAAACCTCAGAGTTATCTGCCTGTGCGGCGAGGGGCCCCTGTGCACACGGCTGCCAGGTAAAAATGGATTAACACGCAAATTCAGTTCCTAGTCTCTAGGGACTTTCGTCAGAGATGAAAGCTGGCGAACGCAAATAAAAAATAAAAAAATAAAAAGACTACACTTTATATCATAGGACACGCATTTCAGTGTTAAATGAAAAAAGTTGGTTATTAATTATCCTAGGAAGACACGTTCCTGTGAAACAAAATAATTCTAGCTTTAATATTTATAACAGAAAGACACTATCCTTCATAATCCTTCAATAATTGTCACATAATAACACTTTACTATTTATTTAATAAATAATTCAATAATTGTCACAGAATAACACTTTACTATTTATTTAATAACATAATTCAATAATTGTCACAGAATAGCACTTTACTATTTATTTAATAAAATAATTCAATAATTGTCACAGAATAACACTTTACTATTTATTTAATAAAATAATTCAATAATTGTCACAGAATAACACTTTACTATTTATTTAATAAAATAATTCAATAATTGTCACATAAGTCATAATAACACTTTACTATTTATTTAATAAAATAATTCAATAATTGTCACAGAATAGCACTTTACTATTTATTTAATAAATAATTCAATTATTGTCACAGAATAGCACTTTACTATTTATTTAATAAAATAATTCAATAATTGTCACAGAATAGCACTTTACTATTTATTTAATAACATAATTCAATAATTGTCACATAATAACACTTTACTATTTATTTAATAAAATAATTCAATAATTGTCACAGAATAGCACTTTACTATTTATTTAATAACATAATTCAATAATTGTCACAGAATAACACGTACTATTTATTTAATAAAATAATTCAATAATTGTTACAGAATAACACTTTCCTGTGTAATAAAAATAAAATCAATTTTATAATTAAAAGAGAAGACACTCCCTCCCTGTGTAATAGATAAACACTTTAATAATTGAAACGAAATGAAACTGACTTGTGTAATAAAAATGATCCTTTAAAATTGTTACAGAAAGACACTTCTCTGGGTAATGAAATAATTTTCTCCTAGTTGTAAGAGAGAGACACATCCCTGTGTAATGAAATAATTCCCTCCTAGTTGTAAGAGAGAGAAACATCCCTGTGTAATGAAATAATTCTCTCCTAGTTGTAAGAGAGAGGAACTTCCATGTGTAACGAAATAATTCTCTCCTAGTTGTAAGAGAGAAACAATTCCATGTGTAATGAAATAATGTTCTCCTAATTGTAACAGAGAGAGAGAGACTTCCCTGTGTAATGAAATAATGTTCTCCTAATTGTAACAGAGAGAGAGACTTCCCTGTGTAATGAAATAATGTTCTCCTAATTGTAACACAGAGAGAGACTTCCCTGTGTAATCAAATAATGTTCTCCTAATTGTAACAGAGAGACTTCCCTGTGTAATGAAATAATATTCTCCTAATTGTAACAGAGAGACTTCCCTGTGTAATGAAATAATGTTCTCCTAATTGTAACAGAGAAACTTCCCTGTGTAATGAAATAATGTTCTCCTAATTGTAACAGAGACACTTCCCTGTGTAATGAAATAATATTCTCCTAATTGTAACAGAGAAACTTCCCTGTGTAATGAAATAATATTCTCCTAATTGTAACAGAGACACTTCCCTGTGTAATGAAATATATTCTCCTAATTGTAACAGAGACACTTCCCTGTGTAATGAAATAATATTCTCCTAATTGTAACAGAGAATCTCCCTGTGTAATGAAATAATATTCCCCTAATTATAACAGAGAATCTCCCTGTGTAATGAAATAATATTCCCCTAATTGTAACAGAGAATCTCCCTGTGTAATGAAATAATATTCTCCTAATTGTAACAGAGAATCTCCCTGTGTAATGAAATAATGATCTCCTAATTGTAACAGAGAGAGAGACACTTCCCTGTGTAGCGATTGCCCCTCTGAGTGGCATTATTGATTAGCTAAAAGTGGCAACAGGTCGATAGGGCTCTGTAGATGATGGCCGACTCGGTTATCTCCCTGCAAGGTGATTCTGCCAGAGCTAGGGTTTGTTGTTTAGAGAATCAGAGGATGGGAGTGGAGGGGGCACATCAAACAAAACGTGCTCTCTTAGTGTGTTCTCGACGTGTTCTTGTATGTAGGTAAATGTCGTAAGTGTGTTGTTGGTGTCTTCTTGTATGCAGGTGAGTCTAGTAGGTGTGTTGTTAGTGTCTTATTGTATGTAGGTGAATATGGTAGGTGTGTTGTTAGTGTCTTATTGTATGTTGGTAAGTCTAGTAGGTGTGTTGTTAGTGTCTTATTGTATGTTGATAAGTCTAGTAGGTGTGTTGTTAGTGTCTTATTGTAGGTAAGTCTAGTAGATGTGTTGTTAGTGTCTTATTGTAGGTAAGTATAGTAGATGTGTTGTTAGTGTCTTATTGTAGGTAAGTCTAGTAGGTGTGTTGTTAGTGTCTTATTGTAGGTAAGTCTAGTAGATGTGTTGTTTGTGTCTTATTGTAGGTAAGTCTAGTAGATGTGTTGTTAGTGTCTTATTGTAGGTAAGTCTAGTAGGTGTGTTGTTAGTGTCTTATTGTAGGTAAGTCTAGTAGATGTGTTGTTTGTGTCTTATTGTAGGTAAGTCTAGTAGATGTGTTGTTTGTGTCTTATTGTAGGTAAGTCTAGTAGATGTGTTGTTAGTGTCTTATTGTAGGTAAGTCTAGTAGATGTGTTGTTTGTGCCTTATTGTAGGTAAGTCTAGTAGGTGTGTTGTTAGTGTCTTATTGTAGGTAAGTCTAGTAGATGTGTTGTTAGTGTCTTATTGTATGTTGGTAAGTCTAGTAGGTGTATTGTGAGTGTCTTATTGTATGTAAGTATGTCTAGTAGGTGTATTGTGAGTGTATTATTGTATGTAGGTGAGTCTTGTGAGTGTGTTGTGACTGTTTCATTGTATGTACGTAAGTCTAGTAGGTGTGTTGTTAGTGTCTTATTGTATGTAGGTAAGTCTAGTAGGTATATTGTGAGTGTCTTATTGTATGTAAGTATGTCTAGTAGGTGTATTGTGAGTGTAATATTGTATGTAGGTGAGTCTTGTGAGTGTGTTGTGACTGTTTCATTGTATATACGTAAGTCTAGTAGGTGTGTTGTTAGTGTCTTATTGTATGTAGGTAAGTCTGCTAGGTGTGTTGTTAGTGTCTTATTGTATGTAGGTAAGTCTAGTAGGTGTGTTGTTAGTGTCTTATTGTATGTAGGTAAGTCTGCTAGGTGTGTTGAAGTGTCTTATTGTATGTAGGTAAGTCTGCTAGGTGTGTTGTTAGTGTCTTATTGTATGTAGGTGCATCTATTAGGTGTGTTGTTAGTGTCTTATATAACTTATTGTATGTAGGTAAGTCTGCTAGGTGTATTGTTAGTGTCTTATTGTATGTAGGTAAGTCTGGTAGGTGTGTTTTTAGTGTCTTATTGTATGTAGGTAAGTCTGGTAGGTGTGTTGATAGTGTCTTTATTGTATGTCGGTGAGTCTATAAGGTGTGTTGTTAGTGTCTTATTGTATGTAGGTAAGTCTGGTTGGTGTGTTGTTAGTGTCTTATTGTATGTAGGTAAGTCTGGTAGGTGTGTTGTTAGTGTCTTATTGAATGTAGGTGAGTCTATTAGGTGTGTTGCTAGTGTCTTATTGTATGTAGGTAAGTCTAGTAGGTGTGTTGTTAGTGTCTTATTGTATGTAAGTATGTCTGGTAGGTATATTGTTAGTGTCTTATTGTACGTAGTTATGTCAGGTTGGTGTATTATTAGTGTCTTATTGCATGTAAGTAAGTCTGGTAGGTGTGTTCCCTATGTCTTATTGTATGTAGGTAAATCTGGTAGGTGTATTATTAGTGTCTTATTGTATGTAAGTAAGTCTGGTAGGTGTGTTGTTAATGTCTTATTGTATGTAGGTGATTCTGGTAGATGTGTTGTGAGTGTCTTATTGTATGTAGGTAAGTCTGGTAGGTGTGTTATGAGTGTCTTATTGTATGTAGGGTAAGTCTGGTAGGTGTATTATTAGTGTCTTATTGTATGTAGTTGAGTCTGATAGGTGTGTTGTAAGTGTCTTATTGTATGTAGGTAAGTCTGGTAGGTGTGTTGTTAGTGTCTTATTGTATGTAGTTGAGTCTGATAGGTGTGTTATAAGTGTCTTGTTGTATGTAGGTAAGTCTGATAGGTGTGTTGTAAGTGTCTTATTGTATGTAGGTGAGTCTGATAGGTGTGTTGTTAGTTTCTTATTCTATGTAGTTGAGTCTCATAGGTGTGTTGTGAGTGTCTTATTGTATGTAGGTAAGTCTGGTAGGTGTGTTGTTAGTGAATTATTGTACGTAGATATGTCTGGTAGGTATGTCTGGTAAGTGTGTTATTAGTGAATAATTGTATGTAGGTAAGTCTGGTAGATGTGTTTGTTACTGTCTTTATGGATGTAGATGTTTTGTTACTGTCTTCATGGATGTAGATGTGTTGTTAGTGTCTTCATGGATATAGATGTGTTGTTACTGTCTTCATGGATGTAGATGTGCTGTTACTGTCTTCATAGATGTAGATGTGCTGTTAGTGTCTTCATGGATGTAGATGTGTTGTTAGTGTCTTCATGGACGTAGATATGTTGTTAGTGTCTTCATGGATGTAGATGTGTTGTTAGTGTCTTCATGGATGTAGATGTGCTGTTAGTGTCTCCATGGATGTAGATGTGTTGTTAGTGTCTTCATGGATGTAGATGTGTTGTTAGTGTCTTCATGGATGTAGATGTGTTGTTAGTGTTTTCATGGATGTAGATGTGTTGTTAGTGTCTTCATGGATGTAGATGTGTTGTTAGTGTCTTCATGGATGTAGATATGTTGTTAGTGTCTTCATGGATGTAGATGTGCTGTTAGTGTCTTCATGGATGTAGATGTGTTGTTAGTGTCTTCATGGTTGTAGATGTGCTGTTAGTGTCTTCATGGATGTAGATGTGTTGTTAGTGTCTTCATGGATGTAGATGTATTGTTAGTGTCTTCATGATGTAGATGTATTGTTAGTGTCTTCATGGATGTTGATGTGTTGTTACTGTCTTCATGGATGTAGATGTGTTGTTAGTGTCTTCATTGATGTAGATGTGTTGTTATTGTCTTCATGGATGTAGATGTGGTGTGTGTGTCTTCATGGATGTAGATGTGTTGTTAGTGTCTTCATGGACGTATATGTGCTGTTAGTGTCTTCATGGATGTAGATGTGTTGTTAGTGTCTTCATGGATGTAGATGTCTTGTTAGTGTCTTCATGGACGTAGATGTGTTGTTAGTGTCTTCATGGATGTAGATGTGTTGTTACTGTCTCCATGGATGTAGATGTGTTGTTACTGTCTTCGTGGATGTAGATTTGCTGTTACTGTCTTCATGGATGTAGATGTGTTTTTTGTGTCTTCATTGATGTAGATGTGCTGTTAGTGTCTCCATGGATGTAGATGTGTTTTTTGTGTCTTCATGGATGTAGATGTGTTGTTACTGTCTCCATGGATGTAGATGTGTTGTTAGTGTCTTAATGGACGTAGATGTGCTGTTAGTGTCTTCATGGATGTAGATGTGTTGTTAGTGTCTTCATGGATGTAGATGTATTGTTAGTGTCTTCATGGATGCAGATGTATTGTTAGTGTCTTCATGGATGTTGATGTGTTGTTACTGTCTTTATGGATGTAGATGTGTTGTTAGTGTCTTCATTGATGTAGATGTGTTGTTATTGTCTTCATGGATGTAGATGTGGTGTGTGTGTCTTCATGGATGTAGATGTGTTGTTAGTGTCTTCATGGACGTATATGTGCTGTTAGTGTTTTCATGGATATAGATGTGTTGTTAGTGTCTTCATGGATGTAGATGTCTTGTTAGTGTCTTCATGGACGTAGATGTGTTGTTAGTGTCTTCATGGATGTAGATGTGTTGTTACTGTCTCCATGGATGTAGATGTGTTGTTACTGTCTTCATGGATGTAGATATGCTGTTACTGTCTTCATGGATGTAGATGTGTTGTTACTGTCTTCATGGATGTAATGTGTTGTTACTGTCTTCATGGATGTAGATGTGCTGTTACTGTCTTCATGGTTGTAGATGTGCTGTTACTGTCTTCATAGATGTAGATGTGCTGTTACTGTTTTCATGGATGTAGATGTGGTGTTACTGTCTTCATGGGTGTAGATGTGCTGTTACTGTCTTCATGGATGTAGATGTGCTGTTACTGTCTTCATGGATGTAGATGTACTGTTACTGTCTTCATGGATGTAGATGTGCTTTTACTGTCTTCATGGATGTAGATGTGGTGTTACTGTCTTCATGGATGTAGATGTGGTGTTACTGTCTTCATGGATGTAGATGTGCTGTTACTGTCTTCATGGATGTAGATGTACTGTTACTGTCTGCATGGATGTAGATGTGATTTTACTGTCTTCATGGATGTAGATGTGGTGTTACTGTCTTCATGGATGTAGATGTGCTGTTACTATCTTCATGGATGTAGATGTACTGTTACTGTATTCATGGATGTAGATGTGCTGTTACTGTTTTCATGGATGTAGATCTACTGTTACTGTCTTTATGGATGTAGATGTGCTTTTTCTGTCTTCATAGATGTAGATGTGGTGTTACTGTCTTCATGGATGTAGATGTGCTGTTACTGTCTTCATGGATGTAGATGTGCTGTTACTGTCTTCATGGATGTAGATGTGCTGTTACTGTCTTCATGGATGTAGATGTGCTGTTACTGTCTTCATGGATGTAGATGTGCTTTTACTGTCTTCATGGATGTAGATGTGGTGTTACTGTCTTTATTGGATGTAGATGTGGTGTTACTGTCTTCATGGATGTAGATGTGCTGTTACTGTCTTCATAGATGTAGATGTATTGTTACTGTCTTCATGGATGTAGATGTGCTGTTACTGTCTTCATGGATGTTGATGTGCTGTTACTGTCTTCATGGATGTAGATGTACTGTTACTGTCTTCATGGATGTAGATGTGCTGTTACTGTCTTCATGGATGTAGATGTGTTGTTACTGTCTTCGTGGATGTAGATGTGCTTTTACTGTCTTCATAGATGTAGATGTGGTGTTACTGTCTGCATGGATGTAGATGTGCTGTTACTGTCTTCATGGATGTAGATGTGCTGTTACTGTCTTCATGGATGTAGATGTGCTGTTACTGTCTTCATAGATGTAGATGTGGTGTTACTGTCTGCATGGATGTAGATGTGCTGTTACTGTCTTCATGGATGTAGTTGTGCTGTTACTGTCTTCATGGATGTAGATGTGCTGTTACTGTCTTCATGGATGTAGATGTGCTTTTACTGTCTTCATGGATGTAGATGTGGTGTTACTGTCTTTATTGGATGTAGATGTGGTGTTACTTCTTCATGGATGTAGATGTGCTGTTACTGTCTTCATGGATGTAGATGTGTTGTTACTGTCTTCATGGATGTAGATGTGTTGTTACTGTCTTCATGGATGTAGATGTGTTGTTACTGTCTTTATTGGATGTAGATGTGTTGTTACTGTCTTCATTGATGTAGATGTGGTGTTACTGTCTTTATTGGATGTAGATGTGGTGTTACTGTCTTCATGGATGTAGATGTGCTGTTACTGTCTTCATGGATGTAGATGTGCTGTTACTGTCTTCATGAATGTAGATGTGTTGTTATTGTTTCATGTTCGTAGGTAATCCGTATACCTGTCTTGTTAGTTTCTTCTTAGACTCGTATAAATGTACATGTGTGATAAATTAGTTTCTTTCTAGATGTAGGTAATTCGTGTATGTGTGTTAGTAGTGTCTTTCTTTATGTAGTTAAGATTGTGTGTGTATGTGTAATGAAATACTTCAGCAATAAGATCTTTGCTTATCTGCTTTAGTGCCTGAATATATATATGTGTGTGTGTGTGCGTGCGTGCGTGCGTGCGTGCGTGTGTGTGTGTGTATGTGTGTGTGTGTTCTGAAAGACTCCAGCAAGAATATCTTTGCTTTTATCTAAAGAGTTTGTGATTGTGTTCGTGTATTAGTATTTAACGTGATTACGGTAAGTATTAGGTCAAACTTAGCACATACCAATACTGGTCAATTTTCACCTTTTTTTACCGGGAGTGAAATAAGAACTCGGATCAGAACACTTCGCAGCGACTGCACTGTGTAAGTGGCCTTTATTATCTGGTCTTACAAGTCACCACGCCCATCTCAACCCGGCAGACCCTAGAAATAGTAAACTAGCATAAAGATCATTAGTGTTTATGCATCTGATCTACCCATTTGACACGTGACAAATGTTACTCCCACGTTGTACTGACATAACACATCTTTTGTATTAATTAGGAGAGAGATGTATACATTAATTAGGAGAGAGATGTATAAATTAATTAGGAGAGAGATGTATACATTAATTAGGAGAGAGATGTATAAATTAATTAGAAGATTGCTGTATAAATTAATTAGGAGAGAGAGATGTATAAATTAATTAGGAGAGAGATGTATAAATTAATTAGGAGAGAACTGTATAAATTAATTAGAAGAGAGCTGTATAAATTAATTAGGAGAGAAATGAATAAATTAATTAGGAGAGGGATGTATAAATTAATTAGGAGAGAGATGTATAAATTAATTAGAAGATTGCTGTATAAATTAATTAGGAGAGAAATGAATAAATTAATTAGGAGAGGGATGTATAAATTAATTAGGAGAGAGATGTATAAATTAATTAGAAGAGACCTGTATAAATTAATTAGGTGAGAGATGTATAAATTAATTAGAAGAGAGCTGTATAAATTAATTAGGTGAGAGATGTATAAATTAATTAGAAGAGAGCTGCATAAATTAATTAGGTGAGAGATGTATATATTTATTTGGAGAGGGATGTATAAATTAATTAGGAGAGGGCTGTATAAATTAATTAGGAGAGGGCTGTATAAATTAATTAGAAGAGAGCTGTATAAATTAATTAGGAGAGGGATGTATATATATATTAATTAGGAGAAGGCTGTATAAATTAATTAGGAGAGGGCTGTATATATTAATTAGGAGAGAGCTGTATAAATTAATTAGGAGAGGGATGTATAAATTAATTAAGAGAGGGATGTATCAATTAATTAAGAGAAGGCTGTATAAATTAATTAGGAGAGGGCTGTATATATTAATTAGGAGAGGATTGTATACATTAATTAAGAGAGGGCTGTATAAATTAATTAAGAGAGGGCTGTACACATTAATTAAGAGAGGGTTGTATACATTAATTAAGAGAGGGTTGTATACATTAATTAAGAGAAGGTTGTATACATTAATTAAGAGAGGGCTGTACACATTAATTAAGAGAGGGTTGTATACATTAATTAAGAGAGGGTTGTATACATTAATTAAGAGAGGTATGTATACATTAATTAGGAGAGAGTTGTATACATTAATTAGGAGAGGGCTGTATAAAATTGACTTAGGACAGACCTGTATAAAAACGTTTGCACATGTTCAGCCGGGGCATACCATGAGTGCATTAATTGAACAATGGAGAATAGACGATATAATGCTAAAGGCGCTACTAAAAAAAAAAAAAAAAAAGAAGAAGAAAAGTGGTATGGTGACAGCTTTACGTGGCAATGGACTAAACAAAAGTCGACGTTTCGGCCAAGTAGGCCTTCATCTGGACATCTCTTGATGCCTTTACCTCTGATATAATGCTAAACTGGGCTGGACTGGCTGTTTTAAAAAAAAAAACGTGTGGGTCTTGGAAAAGAGTTTAGAAACATGTCAGTGGGCAACGACGAGGTAGATGAGTGTTGAGATTTCATTAGAGATTAGTTTTTGATGACAAGACTTTAGTCTAGATTTTAAATGTTGATGTTTAATCTCTATTTGAGAATCTTGTTCTGGATTTTGCAAATGAGCCTCTTTTTCTTCTTCTTTCTTTAAGCGCCCTGTGGAGCTTAGGTCGTCAACAAATACTTTCAGCTCCCTGTGGAGCTTAGGTCGTCAACAAATACTTTCAGCTCCTGTGGAGCTTAGGTCGTCAACAAATACTTTCAGCTCCCTGTGGAGCTTAGGTCGTCAACAAATACTTTCAGCTCCCTGTGGAGCTTAGGTCGTCAACAAACACTTTCAGCTCCATGTGGCGCTTAGGTCGTCAACAAACACTTTCAGCTCCCTGTGGCGCTTAGGTCGTCAACAAACACTTTCAGCTCCCTGTGGCGCTTAGGTCGTCAACAAACACTTTCAGCTCCCTGTTGAGCAAAGGTCGTCAACAAACACTTTCAGCTCCCTGTTGAGCAAAGGTCTTCAACAAACACTTTCAGCTCCCTGTGGCGCTTAGGTCGTCAACAAACACTTTCAGCTCCATGTGGCGCTTAGGTCGTCAACAAACACTTTCAGCTCCCTCAAGAGCAAAGGTCTTCAACAAACACTTTCAGCTCCCTGTGGCGCTTAGGTCGTCAACAAACACTTTCAGCTCCATGTGGCGCTTAGGTCGTCAACAAACACTTTCAGTTCCCTGTTGAGCAAAGGTCGTCAACAAACACTTTCAGTTCCCTGTTGAGCAAAGGTCGTCAACAAACACTTTCAGCTCCCTGTTGAGCAAAGGTCGTCAACAAACACTTTCAGCTCCCTGTGGAGCAAAGGTCTTCAACAAACACTTTCAGCTCCCTGTGGAGCTTAGGTCGTCAACAAACACTTTCAGCTCCATGTGGCGCTTAGGTCGTCAACAAACACTTTCAGCTCCCTGTTGAGGAAAGGTCATCAACAAACACTTTCAGCTCCCTCAAGAGCAAAGGTCATCAACAAACACTTTCAGCTCCCTCAAGAGCAAGGTCATCAACAAACACTTTCAGCTCCCTCAAGAGCAAAGGTCTTAAACAAACACTTTCCACTCCCTGTAGTGCAAAGGTCTTCAACAAACACTTTCAGCTCCCGATGGAGCAAAGGTCTTCAACAAACAGTTTCAGCTGCCGTAGAGTAAAGGTCTTCAACAAACACTTTCAGCTCCCTGTAGAGCAAAGGTCTTCAACAAACACTTTCAGCTCCCTGTAGAGCAAAGGTCTTCAACAAACACTTTCAGCTCCCTGTAGAGCAAAGGTCTTCGACAACATTTTCCAAGCCATTATGTGATCTCAAAAGAACAGGACAGTTGTTTTGTTGTTCCAGCTGAGGGCCTTTTTGGTAGAAACGTCGTTCTACTTTTGTTTGTTTCTCACTTACGTCAAGCTGTTATCATATCACTTTTTCCTTTTATTTTTTAAAGAAATTTTCTTTATTATCACAGCTGTACAGCAACTTGGCATTTCTATTCATCTTGGTGCATGTTGATGCCTGTAGCCATATAAACACAGCAATAGCTGGTCGCTAGATGCTAGTGGAGATATCACGAAGTGAATTAACAAAGCCAGAATAGATTTATCTCGGCAAAAATAAATGTGAAGAGCTTTCCAATAAAACATAAATGTCAGGGTTAGATAGCTTACAGAGTACTATCAGTACTTTTGTATGGATCTGAATGCACTCTAAGATCCATGGATTGAAAGCAGTTAGCGACTCATAGCTGATTGTTTGCGCAGGATCAGTGAACTAGATTCGATAAAGATACTAGTCTTCTAATTTTCCTTGTTGGTATAAGGTCCTAACATTCCATGTAGCTATTTTTAGTTCGTTCCTAAAACAATAGTTAGAATTTCTCTCCATGGCTTTCTTTGGAGTGTTACGTGATGAGGCTCCAATCTCTTTCAGGGTGGTCTGCCATATTCGTCTTTCGTGTTCTGAATATGCCTCATGTGTACCACACACTTTGCTGTTTTCACTTTCTAGGCCGTTGATCATTTCTTCCGCCCCATCCACCGTCACAGAGAATTCGAAAATTGAAGCCTTTGAAATGTGGATTTATAGAACAATAGGTAGAATTGGATGGAAAGAAAAGAAAACAAACGATGGAGTTTTAAAACAACTAAAAATGAAAAGAAAGCTACTAAACAAAATAGAACAAGACAAATAACATTTTTGGGGCATGTTAAAAGACACAACAGCCTACGAAAAGTAATATTGGAAGGGAAAATACAAGGTAAAAGAGGCAGAAGCAGACCAAGACTAAAATGGACGAGTAACATCAAAAGATGGACAAGTCAACCTATGACAATCTGCACCATCAAAGCAAGAGGCAGAGTGGAATGGCGCTCCATTGTAGCCAACCTTCAGTGCGGAGACGGCACTCAATGATGATGTTGACTATTCTTCATCAAATGACAATAACTGAGGCGACTACAAGAGCGGTGGCTGAATCTTCTCAACCGAAGTCGCAGCAGTGGAATGGCGCTCCAATGTAGCCAACCTTCGTTGCGGAGACGGCACTCAATGATGATGTTGACTATTCTTCATCAAATGACAATAACTGAGGCGACTACAAGAGCGGTGGCTGAATCTTCTCAACCGAAGTCGCAGCAGTGGAATGGCGCTCCAATGTAGCCAACCTTCGTTGCGGAGACGGCACTCAATGATGATGTTGACTATTCTTCATCAAATGACAATAACTGAGGCGACTACAAGAGCGGTGGCTGAATCTTCTCAACCGAAGTCGCAGCAGTGGACGGTGGGTTCGAAACTCGAGGAGTCCAGTGCGAGTGACTGAACTTTTAGCCTGATAATTTGTGATGTAAAGATTACTGCAATTTACCCATTACAAAAATAATAGTTCCTTCAATTATTAACCGAAACTATGATTATAATTACATCCTATTATCTGAGCTTAGGGGTGAGGGCTCGGAATCCGCATTCGTAAGCAAATACTAAATGGAGAACTAATACACGGAAAGAGACAAATCGGCGGACGTAAACTATGGGCACCACTGACAGAATTCGTCCCATAGCCCGGGGGTCGTTGGGGCACCACTGACAGACTTCGCAGGGGTCGTTGGGGCACCACTGACAGACTTCGCAGGGGTCGTTGGGGCACCACTGACAGACTTCGCAGGGGTCGTTGGGGCACCACTGACAGACTTCGCAGGGGTCGTTGGGGCACCACTGACAGACTTCGCAGGGGTCGTTGGGGCACCACTGACAGACTTCGTAGGGGTCGTTGGGGCACCACTGATAGACTTCGCAGGAGTCGTTGGGGCACCACTGACAGACATCGCAGGGGTCGTTGGGGCACCACTGACAGACATCGCAGGGGTCGTTGGGGCACCACTGACAGACATCGCAGGGGTCGTTGGAGCACCACTGACAGACTTCGCAGGGGTCGCTGGGACACCACTGACAGACTTCGCAGGGATCGCTGGGACACCACTGACAGACATCGCAGGGGTCGTTGGGACACCACTGACAGACATCGCAGGGGTCGTTGGGACACCACTGACAGACTTCGCAGGGGTCGCTGGGACACCACTGACAGACTTCGCAGGGATCGCTGGGACACCACTGACAGACATCGCAGGGGTCGTTGGGACACCACTGACAGACTTCGCAGGGGTCGTTGGGACACCACTGACAGACTCGTAGGGGTCGTTGTGACACCACTGACAGACTTCGCAGGGATCGCTGGGACACCACTGACAGACATCGTAGGGGTCGTTGGGACACCACTGACAGACTTCGCAGGGGTCGCTGGGACACCACTGACAGACTTCGCAGGGATCGCTGGGGCACCACTGACAGACTTCGCAGGGGTCGTTGGGGCACCACTGACAGACTTCGCAGGGGTGGTTAGGGCACCACTGACAGACTTCGCAGGGGTCGTTGGGGCACTACTGACAGACTTCGCAGGGGTCGTTGGGGCACCCCTGACAGACTTCGTAGGGGTCGTTGGGGCACCACTGACAGACTTCGTAGGGGTCGTTGGGGCACCACTGACAGACATCGCAGGGGTCGTTGGGACACCACTGACAGACATCGCAGGGGTCGTTGGGGCACCACTGACAGACTTCGTCAACTTTCTCCACTTCTTTCTATCTCATTCATTGGGATTTTGTACAAATCAGGGCCTGTCCATTCTGTGATCTTCCTATCTTTTTCTCTGCCTCTCTCTCTCCTTTAACAGTTCCTTCATGAGTGGTCTTTGCTAGGCCATATGGTTCAGATACGTGGTCAAAGCATTTCATTTTGTTGTTTTGTTATGTTGTTCAGGATGATGATGTTGATGATGATAACGGTGACGGTGATGATGATGATGGCGATGATGATGATGATTATAACGGTGACATTGATGATGAGGGTGATGATAATGATGACGATGATGGTGATGATGATAATGATGATGATGATAACGGTGACGATGATGATGATGGCGATGATGATAATGAGGATGATGAGGGTGATGATGATGATGATGATGATGAGGGTGATGATAATGATGCCGATGATGATGGTGGTGATGATGATGGTGATAATGGTGACGATGATGATGATGATGATAGTGATGATGATGATGGTGATGATGACGATGATGGTGATGATGATGATGGTAATGAGAGTGATGATAATGATGACGATGGTGATGATGATGATGATGATGCTGAGGGTGATGATAATGTTGACGATGATGGTGATAATGATGCTGAGGGTGATGATAATGATGACGATGATGGTGATGATGATGATAACGGTGATGATGACGATGATGGTGATGATGGTGATGACGATGATAACTGTGACGATGATGATGATAACGGTCACGACGATGATGATGGTGACGATGATGATGGTGATGATATATTTGGCGACGATGGTGACGATGATGATGGTGATGATGATGATGGTGATGATATAGATGGCGACGATGGTGACGATGATGATGGTGATGATATTGATGGCGACGATGGTGACGATGATGGTGGTGGTGAAGATGATGGTGGTGATGATAAAGATGGCGACGATGGTGACGATGATGGTGGTGAAGATGATGGTGGTGATGATATAGATGGCGACGATGGTGACGATGATGGTGGTGAAGATGATGGTGGTGATGATAAAGATGGCGACGATGGTGACGATGATGGTGGTGAAGATGATGGTGGTGATGATAAAGATGGTGACGATGATGATGGTGATGATATAGATGGCGACGATGGTGACGATGATGGTGGTGATGATGGTGATCGTGATTATGATGATGGTGGTGATGGTGGTGATGATGGTGATGATCAATAAGATGGTGATGGTGGTGGTGGTGGTGATGATGGTGGCGATGATGATGATGATGGTGATGATGATGATGATGATGATGATGATGACGATGATAACGGTCACACGTCGATGATTCTTATTTTCCCCCAAAAAGTGGTTAGCTTTGCAAGAGCTGCTGTAACTTGATATATTCTAGTCAATATTTCCGGTTTCAGCCCTTCGTCGCTGACAAACAATAACATTGTGATTAATACCATTATTTTTCTTTAAAATATATTTTGCTTTATAACATAATGTGTTAGTTTGTTGAATAATGTTATTAATTGTCACTGATTTTGTTTTCAGTGGTAAAACTGGTTTATTCAAATTATCGGTTGGTAAAATTATATTTAAAAAAAAAAAAAAAAACTATGTTGGGAAATTGTTTGCGCGGGTGGAAAGGGCGGTAGTGGGAGGGAGAGAGGGAGGGGGAGAGATTCAACTGCCTGTGAACGTTGACAGGATTGAATCTACCACTGAAAGAATAATAATAATTATTGCAACATCTAATATCATAGCACACAGACGAGTATGTGACCAATAAGATGCAGTGAGCATGTAAATAAAAGAAAAGAAAGGGGAATGTATTCAAACGAGAATACCATCTATTCGCAGACCAAATATAAAAAAAAACTTGCGAATGACGTCATGCTAGGTAGTACTTCCGCCACGTCAATTACTGACACTCGCCTTACACTCGTGTCTTTGTCGACAGGTATTCCAATGCTCCAATCGATCAAATTATTATCCCAGTTACTTCGCTGTGTATTTACGATTCGATTATCCGGGCAGGAAATGACGATCTGTTAAAAATATCGCATTTCCTAGGCCTGCATGATATTGTCTCTGCGTGTGTTTTTTGTGTTTGTGGGTGTTTCTGTTTGTGTGGCGATGTGTGTTTCCGTCACTGTTTTCTCTGTACTCGCAAAATATACGTTTTTGTTGTTTTTTTTCACTTGCAAGCAACGAGCTTGCGAAAGATATCCGAGGGCTGTGGGCGTGTTCATTAGAGAGACCACAATAGAACATTTCCATCCACCCATTATACATTTATACATCTATATATATATTTATACATCCAGCCATCCACCCATCCCCTCCATCCATCTATCCTTCAATTATCCATCCACATCTTCCTACCTACCTACCCATCTATCTATCTATCTTCTATCTATCTATCTATCTATCTATCTATCTATCTATCTATCTATCTATCTATCTATCTATCTATCTATCTATCTATCTATCTATCTATCTATCTATCTATCTATCTATCTATCTATCTATCTATCTATCTATCAAACCACGCCCACCCATCCCTCCATCCATGCCTCTGTCTGCCTCTCTATCTATCTATCGATCCATCCCTCCGTCCGTCCGTCTATCTGTCTATCAGTGATTGTCTGTCTCTCTATCCGTTCCGTTTGTATGTCTATCTTGCTTATCTGACCATCTGTCTATCTACTGTCTATCTTGTTTATCTGACCATCTGTCTATCTACTGTCTATCTTGCTTATCTGACCATCTGTCTATCTACTGTCTATCTTGTTTATCTGACCATCTGTCTATCTACTGTCTATCTTGTTTATCTGACCATCTGTGTATCTACTGTCTATCTTGTTTATCTGACCATCTGTCTATCTACTGTCTATCTTGTTTATCTGACTATCTGTCTATCTACTGTCTATCTTGTTTATCTGACTATCTGTCTATCTACTGTCTATCTTGTTTATCTGACCATCTGTCTATCTACTGTCTATCTTGTTTATCTGACATCTGTCTATCTACTATCTATCTTGTTTCTCTGACCATCTGTCTATCTACTATCTATCTTGTTTCTCTGACCATCTGTCTATCTACTATCTATCTTGTTTCTCTGACCATCTGTCTATCTACTGTCTATCTTGTTTATCTGACCATCTGTCTATCTACTGTCTATCTTGTTTATCTGACCATCTGTCTATCTACTGTCCATCTATTTGTCAATCTGTCTCTCTGTCTAATCTATTTGCTGTAAAGATTATTACAATGAATGCCATTATACGTGTTTCTGGTATTCTAGTGATGATGACAATAGATAATGTTATAGTAGCAGTTGTTGTATTAGTAGAGGTGATAGTAGCAGTTGTTGTATTAGTAGAGGTGATAGTAGCAGTTGTTGTATTAGTAGAGGTAATAGTAGTAGTTGTTGTATTAGTAGAGGTGATAGTAGCAGTTGTTGTATTAGTAGAGGTGATAGTAGCAGTTGTTGTATTAGTAGAGGTGATAGTAGCAGTTGTATTAGTAGAGGTGATAGTAGCAGTTGTTGTATTAGTAGAGGTGATAGTAGCAGTTGTTGTATTAGTAGAGGTGATAGTAGCAGTTGTTGTATTAGTAGAGGTGATAGTAGCAGTTGTTGTATTAGTAGAGGTGATAGTAGTAGTAATAGTTGTATTAGTAGAGGTGATAGTAGCAGTTGTTGTATTAGTAGAGGTGATAGTAGTAGTAATAGTTATATTAGTAGAGGTATTAGTAGTTGTTGTATTAGTAGAGGTGATAGTAGCAGTTGTTGTATTAGTAGAGGTGATAGTAGTATTTGTTGTATTAGTAGAGGTGATAGTAGCAGTTGTTGTATTAGTAGAGGTGATAGTAGCAGTTGTTGTATTAGTAGAGGTAATAGTAGCAGTTGTTGTATTAGTAGAGGTGATAGTAGTAGTAATAGTTGTATTAGTAGAGGTGATAGTAGCAGTTGTTGTATTAGTAGAGGTGATAGTAGCAGTTGTTGTATTAGTAGAGGTGATAGTAGCAGTTGTTGTATTAGTAGAGGTGATAGTAGCAGTTGTTGTATTAGTAGAGGTGATAGTAGCAGTTGTTGTATTAGTAGAGGTGATAGTAGCAGTTGTTGTATTAGTAGAGGTGATAGTAGCAGTTGTTGTATTAGTAGAGGTGATAGTAGCAGTTGTTGTATTAGTAGAGGTGATAGTAGCAGTTGTTGTATTAGTAGAGGTGATAGTAGCAGTTGTTGTATTAGTAGAGGTGATAGTAGTAGTAATAGTTGTATTAGTAGAGGTGATAGTAGCAGTTGTTGTATTAGTAGAGGTGATAGTAGCAGTTGTTGTATTAGTAGAGGTGATAGTAGCAGTTGTTGTATTAGTAGAGGTGATAGTAGTAGTAATAGTTGTATTAGTAGAGGTGATAGTAGCAGTTGTTGTATTAGTAGAGGTGATAGTAGTAGTAATAGTTGTATTAGTAGAGGTGATAGTAGCAGTTGTTGTATTAGTAGAGGTGATAGTAGTAGTAATAGTTATATTAGTAGCGGTATTAGTAGTTGTTGTATTAGTAGAGGTGATAGTAGCAGTTGTTGTTTTAGTAGAGGTGATAGTAGTAATAATAGTTGTATTAGTAGAGGTGATAGTAGCAGTTGTTGTATTAGTAGAGGTGATAGTAGTAGTAATAGTTGTATTAGTAGAGATATTAGTAGTTGTTGTATTAGTAGAGGTGATAGTAGCAGTTGTTGTATTAGTAGAGGTGATAGTAGCAGTAGCAGTTGTATTAGTAGAGGTATTAGAAGTAGTTGTTGTATTAGTAGAGGTGATAGTAGTAGTAGTAGTTGTATTAGTAGAGGTGATAGTAGTAGTAGTTGTTGTATTAGTAGAGGTGATAGTAGTAGTAGTAGTTGTATTAGTAGAGGTGATAGTAGTAGTAATTGTTGTATTAGTAGAGGTGATAGTAGTAGTAGTAGTATTCATAGAGGTGATAGTAGTAGTTGTTGTATTAGTAGAGGTGATAGTAGTAGTAGTTGTTTTAGTAGAGGTGATAGTAGTAGTTGTTGTATTAGTAGAGGTGATAGTAGCAGTTGTTGTATTAGTAGAGGTAACAGTAGTAGTAGTAGTAGTTGTATTAGTAGAGGTGATAGTAGCAGTTGTTGTATTAGTAGAGGTAACAGTAGTAGTTGTTGTTGTATTAGTAGAGGTTTTAGTAGCAGTTGTTGTATTAGTAGAGGTAACAGTAGTAGTAGTAGTTGTTGTATTAGTAGAGGTGATAGTAGCAGTTGTTGTATTAGTAGAGGTGATAGTAGTAGTAGTTGTATTAGTAGATGTGATAGTAGTAGTAGTTGTTGTTGTATTAATAGAGGTGATAGTAGTAGTAATAGTAGTAGTATTAGTAAAGATGATAGTAGTAGTAGTTGTAGTAGTAGAGGTGATAGTAGTAGTTGTTGTATTAGTAGAGGTGATAGTAGTAGTAATAGTAGTAGTATTAGTAGAGATGATAGTAGTAGTAGTTGTAGTAGTAGAGGTGATATTAGTAGTAGTAGTAGTTGTTGTATTAGTAGAGGTGATAGTAGTAGTAGTAGTTGTTGTTGTATTAGTAGAGGTGATAGTAGTAGTAGTTTTATTAGTAGAGGTGATAGTAGTAGTAGTTTTATTAGTAGAGGTGATAGTAGTAGTTGTTGTATTAGTAGAGGTGGTAGTAGTAGTTGTTGTTGTATTAGTAGTGGTGATAGTAGTAGTAGTAATAGTTGTATTAGTAGAGGTGATAGTAGTAGTAGTAGTTGTTGTATTAGTAGAGGTGATAGTAGTAGTAGTAGTTGTTGTATTAGTAGAGGTGATAGTAGTAGTAGTAGTTGTTGTATTAGTAGAGGTGATAGTAGTAGTAGTAGTTGTTGTATTAGTAGAGGTGATAGTAGTAGTAGTTGTTGTTGTATTAGTAGAGGTGATAGTAGTAGTTGTTGTATTAGTAGAGGTGATAGTAGCAGTAGTTGTTGTATTAGTAGAGGTGATAGTAGTAGTAGTTGTTGTTGTATTAGTAGAGGTGATAGTAGTAGTAGTAGTTGTTGTATTAGTAGAGGTGATAGTAGTAGTAGTAGTTGTTGTATTAGTAGAGGTGATAGTAGTAGTAATAGTTGTATTAGTAGAGGTGATAGTAGCAGTTGTTGTATTAGTAGAGGTGATAGTAGCAGTTGTTGTATTAGTAGAGGTGATAGTAGCAGTTGTTGTATTAGTAGAGGTGATAGTAGCAGTTGTTGTATTAGTAGAGGTGATAGTAGCAGTTGTTGTATTAGTAGAGGTGATAGTAGCAGTTGTTGTATTAGTAGAGGTGATAGTAGCAGTTGTTGTATTAGTAGAGGTGATAGTAGCAGTTGTATTAGTAGAGGTGATAGTAGCAGTTGTTGTATTAGTAGAGGTGATAGTAGCAGTTGTTGTATTAGTAGAGGTGATAGTAGTAGTAATAGTTGTATTAGTAGAGGTGATAGTAGCAGTTGTTGTATTAGTAGAGGTGATAGTAGCAGTTGTTGTATTAGTAGAGGTGATAGTAGCAGTTGTTGTATTAGTAGAGGTGATAGTAGTAGTAATAGTTGTATTAGTAGAGGTGATAGTAGCAGTTGTTGTATTAGTAGAGGTGATAGTAGTAGTAATAGTTGTATTAGTAGAGGTGATAGTAGCAGTTGTTGTATTAGTAGAGGTGATAGTAGTAGTAATAGTTATATTAGTAGCGGTATTAGTAGTTGTTGTATTAGTAGAGGTGATAGTAGCAGTTGTTGTTTTAGTAGAGGTGATAGTAGTAATAATAGTTGTATTAGTAGAGGTGATAGTAGCAGTTGTTGTATTAGTAGAGGTGATAGTAGTAGTAATAGTTGTATTAGTAGAGATATTAGTAGTTGTTGTATTAGTAGAGGTGATAGTAGCAGTTGTTGTATTAGTAGAGGTGATAGTAGCAGTAGCAGTTGTATTAGTAGAGGTATTAGAAGTAGTTGTTGTATTAGTAGAGGTGATAGTAGTAGTAGTAGTTGTATTAGTAGAGGTGATAGTAGTAGTAGTTGTTGTATTAGTAGAGGTGATAGTAGTAGTAGTAGTTGTATTAGTAGAGGTGATAGTAGTAGTAATTGTTGTATTAGTAGAGGTGATAGTAGTAGTAGTAGTATTCATAGAGGTGATAGTAGTAGTTGTTGTATTAGTAGAGGTGATAGTAGTAGTAGTTGTTTTAGTAGAGGTGATAGTAGTAGTTGTTGTATTAGTAGAGGTGATAGTAGCAGTTGTTGTATTAGTAGAGGTAACAGTAGTAGTAGTAGTAGTTGTATTAGTAGAGGTGATAGTAGCAGTTGTTGTATTAGTAGAGGTAACAGTAGTAGTTGTTGTTGTATTAGTAGAGGTTTTAGTAGCAGTTGTTGTATTAGTAGAGGTAACAGTAGTAGTAGTAGTTGTTGTATTAGTAGAGGTGATAGTAGCAGTTGTTGTATTAGTAGAGGTGATAGTAGTAGTAGTTGTATTAGTAGATGTGATAGTAGTAGTAGTTGTTGTTGTATTAGTAGAGGTGATAGTAGTAGTTGTTGTATTAGTAGAGGTGATAGTAGTAGTAATAGTAGTAGTATTAGTAGAGATGATAGTAGTAGTAGTTGTAGTAGTAGAGGTGATAGTAGTAGTTGTTGTATTAGTAGAGGTGATAGTAGTAGTAATAGTAGTAGTATTAGTAGAGATGATAGTAGTAGTAGTTGTAGTAGTAGAGGTGATATTAGTAGTAGTAGTAGTTGTTGTATTAGTAGAGGTGATAGTAGTAGTAGTAGTTGTTGTTGTATTAGTAGAGGTGATAGTAGTAGTAGTTTTATTAGTAGAGGTGATAGTAGTAGTAGTTTTATTAGTAGAGGTGATAGTAGTAGTTGTTGTATTAGTAGAGGTGGTAGTAGTAGTTGTTGTTGTATTAGTAGTGGTGATAGTAGTAGTAGTAATAGTTGTATTAGTAGAGGTGATAGTAGTAGTAGTAGTTGTTGTATTAGTAGAGGTGATAGTAGTAGTAGTAGTTGTTGTATTAGTAGAGGTGATAGTAGTAGTAGTAGTTGTTGTATTAGTAGAGGTGATAGTAGTAGTAGTAGTTGTTGTATTAGTAGAGGTGATAGTAGTAGTAGTTGTTGTTGTATTAGTAGAGGTGATAGTAGTAGTTGTTGTATTAGTAGAGGTGATAGTAGCAGTAGTTGTTGTATTAGTAGAGGTGATAGTAGTAGTAGTTGTTGTTGTATTAGTAGAGGTGATAGTAGTAGTAGTAGTTGTTGTATTAGTAGAGGTGATAGTAGTAGTAGTAGTTGTTGTATTAGTAGAGGTGATAGTAGTAGTAGTAGTTATTGTATTAGTAGAGGTGATAGTAGTAGTAGTTTTATTAGTAGAGGTGATAGTAGTAGTTGTTGTATTAGTAGAGGTGATAGTAGTAGTAGTAGTTGTTTTATTAGTAGATGTGATATTAGTAGTTGTTGTATTAGTAGAGGTGATAGTAGTAGTTGTTGTATTAATAGAGGAGATAGTAGCAGTTGTTGTATTAGTAGAGGTGATAGTAGCAGTTGTATTAGTAGAGGTGATAGTAGCAGTTGTTGTATTAGTAGAGGTGATAGTAGCAGTTGTTGTATTAGTAGAGGTGATAGTAGCAGTTGTTGTATGAGTAGAGGTGATAGTAGCTGTTGTTGTATTAGTAGAGGTGATAGTAGTAGTAATAGTTGTATTAGTAGAGGTGATAATAGTAGTAATAGTTATATTAGTAGAGGTATTAGTAGTTGTTGTATTAGTAGAGGTGATAGTAGCATTTGTTGTATTAGTAGAGGTGATAGTAGCAGTTGTTGTATTAGTAGAGGTGATAGTAGCAGTTGTTGTATTAGTAGAGGTGATAGTAGCAGTTGTTGTATTAGTAGAGGTGATAGTAGTAGTAATAGTTGTATTAGTAGAGGTGATAGTAGCAGTTGTTGTATTAGTAGAGGTGATAGTAGTAGTAATAGTTGTATTAGTAGAGGTGATAGTAGCAGTTGTTGTATTAGTAGAGGTGATAGTAGTAGTAATATTTATATTAGTAACGGTATTAGTAGTTGTTGTATTAGTAGAGGTGATAGTAGCAGTTGTTGTATTAGTAGAGGTGATAGTAGTAATAATAGTTGTATTAGTAGAGGTGATAGTAGCAGTTGTTGTATTAGTAGAGGTGATAGTAGTAGTAGTAGTTGTATTAGTAGAGGTGATAGTAGTAGTAGTTGTTGTATTAGTAGAGGTGATAGTAGTAGTAGTAGTTGTATTAGTAGAGGTGATAGTAGTAGTAATTGTTGTATTAGTAGAGGTGATAGTAGTAGTAGTAGTATTCATAGAGGTGATAGTAGTAGTTGTTGTATTAGTAGAGGTGATAGTAGTAGTAGTTGTTTTAGTAGAGGTGATAGTAGTAGTTGTTGTATTAGTAGAGGTGATAGTAGCAGTTGTTGTATTAGTAGAGGTAACAGTAGTAGTAGTAGTAGTTGTATTAGTAGAGGTGATAGTAGCAGTTGTTGTATTAGTAGAGGTAACAGTAGTAGTTGTTGTTGTATTAGTAGAGGTTTTAGTAGCAGTTGTTGTATTAGTAGAGGTAACAGTAGTAGTAGTAGTTGTTGTATTAGTAGAGGTGATAGTAGCAGTTGTTGTATTAGTAGAGGTGATAGTAGTAGTAGTTGTATTAGTAGATGTGATAGTAGTAGTAGTTGTTGTTGTATTAATAGAGGTGATAGTAGTAGTAATAGTAGTAGTATTAGTAAAGATGATAGTAGTAGTAGTTGTAGTAGTAGAGGTGATAGTAGTAGTTGTTGTATTAGTAGAGGTGATAGTAGTAGTAATAGTAGTAGTATTAGTAGAGATGATAGTAGTAGTAGTTGTAGTAGTAGAGGTGATATTAGTAGTAGTAGTAGTTGTTGTATTAGTAGAGGTGATAGTAGTAGTAGTAGTTGTTGTTGTATTAGTAGAGGTGATAGTAGTAGTAGTTTTATTAGTAGAGGTGATAGTAGTAGTAGTTTTATTAGTAGAGGTGATAGTAGTAGTTGTTGTATTAGTAGAGGTGGTAGTAGTAGTTGTTGTTGTATTAGTAGTGGTGATAGTAGTAGTAGTAATAGTTGTATTAGTAGAGGTGATAGTAGTAGTAGTAGTTGTTGTATTAGTAGAGGTGATAGTAGTAGTAGTAGTTGTTGTATTAGTAGAGGTGATAGTAGTAGTAGTAGTTGTTGTATTAGTAGAGGTGATAGTAGTAGTAGTAGTTGTTGTATTAGTAGAGGTGATAGTAGTAGTAGTTGTTGTTGTATTAGTAGAGGTGATAGTAGTAGTTGTTGTATTAGTAGAGGTGATAGTAGCAGTAGTTGTTGTATTAGTAGAGGTGATAGTAGTAGTAGTTGTTGTTGTATTAGTAGAGGTGATAGTAGTAGTAGTAGTTGTTGTATTAGTAGAGGTGATAGTAGTAGTAGTAGTTGTTGTATTAGTAGAGGTGATAGTAGTAGTAGTAGTAGTAGTTGTTGTATTAGTAGAGGTGATAGTAGTAGTAGTTTTATTAGTAGAGGTGATAGTAGTAGTTGTTGTATTAGTAGAGGTGATAGTAGTAGTAGTAGTTGTTTTATTAGTAGATGTGATATTAGTAGTTGTTGTATTAGTAGAGGTGATAGTAGTAGTTGTT
This sequence comes from Megaustenia siamemsis, assembly GCA_032433765.1. Taxonomy (NCBI): domain Eukaryota; kingdom Metazoa; phylum Mollusca; class Gastropoda; order Stylommatophora; family Ariophantidae; genus Megaustenia; species Megaustenia siamemsis. Next base: position 13,847,441 of record JAVIAB010000104.1, read on the forward strand.
GTATTAATAGAGGAGATAGTAGCAGTTGTTGTATTAGTAGAGGTGATAGTAGCAGTTGTATTAGTAGAGGTGATAGTAGCAGTTGTTGTATTAGTAGAGGTGATAGTAGCAGTTGTTGTATTAGTAGAGGTGATAGTAGCAGTTGTTGTATTAGTAGAGGTGATAGTAGCAGTTGTTGTATTAGTAGAGGTGATAGTAGTAGTAATAGTTGTATTAGTAGAGGTGATAGTAGCAGTTGTTGTATTAGTAGAGGTGATAATAGTAGTAATAGTTATATTAGTAGAGGTATTAGTAGTGTTGTATTAGTAGAGGTGATAGTAGCATTTGTTGTATTAGTAGAGGTGATAGTAGCAGTTGTTGTATTAGTAGAGGTGATAGTAGCAGTTGTTGTATTAGTAGAGGTGATAGTAGCAGTGTTGTATTAGTAGAGGTGATAGTAGTAGTAATAGTTGTATTAGTAGAGGTGATAGTAGCAGTTGTTGTATTAGTAGAGGTGATAGTAGTAGTAATAGTTGTATTAGTAGAGGTGATAGTAGCAGTTGTTGTATTAGTAGAGGTGATAGTAGTAGTAATAGTTGTATTAGTAGAGATATTAGTAGTTGTTGTATTAGTAGAGGTGATAGTAGCAGTTGTTGTATTAGTAGAGGTGATAGTAGCAGTAGCAGTTGTATTAGTATAGGTATTAGAAGTAGTTGTTGTATTAGTAGAGGTGATAGTAGTAGTAGTAGTTGTTGTATTAGTAGAGGTGATAGTAGTAGTAGTAGTTGTTGTATTAGTAGAGGTGATAGTAGTAGTAGTAGTAGTAGTTGTTGTATTAGTAGAGGTGATAGTAGTAGTAGTTTTATTAGTAGAGGTGATAGTAGTAGTTGTTGTATTAGTAGAGGTGATAGTAGTAGTAGTAGTTGTTTTATTAGTAGATGTGATATTAGTAGTTGTTGTATTAGTAGAGGTGATAGTAGTAGTTGTTGTATTAGTAGAGGTGATAGTAGTAGTTGTTGTATTAATAGAGGAGATAGTAGCAGTTGTTGTATTAGTAGAGGTGATAGTAGCAGTTGTATTAGTAGAGGTGATAGTAGCAGTTGTTGTATTAGTAGAGGTGATAGTAGCAGTTGTTGTATTAGTAGAGGTGATAGTAGCAGTTGTTGTATTAGTAGAGGTGATAGTAGTAGTAATAGTTGTATTAGTAGAGGTGATAGTAGCAGTTGTTGTATTAGTAGAGGTGATAATAGTAGTAATAGTTATATTAGTAGAGGTATTAGTAGTTGTTGTATTAGTAGAGGTGATAGTAGCATTTGTTGTATTAGTAGAGGTGATAGTAGCAGTTGTTGTATTAGTAGAGGTGATAGTAGCAGTTGTTGTATTAGTAGAGGTGATAGTAGCAGTTGTTGTATTAGTAGAGGTGATAGTAGTAGTAATAGTTGTATTAGTAGAGGTGATAGTAGCAGTTGTTGTATTAGTAGAGGTGATAGTAGTAGTAATAGTTGTATTAGTAGAGGTGATAGTAGCAGTTGTTGTATTAGTAGAGGTGATAGTAGTAGTAATAGTTGTATTAGTAGAGATATTAGTAGTTGTATTAGTAGAGGTGATAGTAGCAGTTGTTGTATTAGTAGAGGTGATAGTAGCAGTAGCAGTTGTATTAGTAGAGGTATTAGAAGTTGTTGTTGTATTAGTAGAGGTGATAGTAGTAGTAGTAGTTGTATTAGTAGAGGTGATAGTAGTAGTAGTTGTTGTATTAGTAGAGGTGATAGTAGTAGTAGTAGTTGTATTAGTAGAGGTGATAGTAGTAGTAATTGTTGTATTAGTAGAGGTGATAGTAGTAGTAGTAGTATTCATAGAGGTGATAGTAGTAGTTGTTGTATTAGTAGAGGTGATAGTAGTAGTAGTTGTTTTAGTAGAGGTGATAGTAGTAGTTGTTGTATTAGTAGAGGTGATAGTAGCAGTTGTTGTATTAGTAGAGGTAACAGTAGTAGTAGTAGTAGTTGTATTAGTAGAGGTGATAGTAGCAGTTGTTGTATTAGTAGAGGTAACAGTAGTAGTTGTTGTTGTATTAGTAGAGGTTTTAGTAGCAGTTGTTGTATTAGTAGAGGTAACAGTAGTAGTAGTAGTTGTTGTATTAGTAGAGGTGATAGTAGCAGTTGTTGTATTAGTAGAGGTGATAGTAGTAGTAGTTGTATTAGTAGATGTGATAGTAGTAGTAGTTGTTGTTGTATTAGTAGAGGTGATAGTAGTAGTTGTTGTATTAGTAGAGGTGATAGTAGTAGTAATAGTAGTAGTATTAGTAGAGATGATAGTAGTAGTAGTTGTAGTAGTAGAGGTGATAGTAGTAGTTGTTGTATTAGTAGAGGTGATAGTAGTAGTAATAGTAGTAGTATTAGTAGAGATGATAGTAGTAGTAGTGGTAGTAGTAGAGGTGATATTAGTAGTAGTAGTAGTTGTATTAGTAGAGGTGATAGTAGTAGTAGTAGTTGTTGTTGTATTAGTAGAGGTGATAGTAGTAGTAGTTTTATTAGTAGAGGTGATAGTAGTAGTAGTTTTATTAGTAGAGGTGATAGTAGTAGTTGTTGTATTAGTAGAGGTGGTAGTAGTAGTTGTTGTTGTATTAGTAGTGGTGATAGTAGTAGTAGTAATAGTTGTATTAGTAGAGGTGATAGTAGTAGTAGTAGTTGTTGTATTAGTAGAGGTGATAGTAGTAGTAGTAGTTGTTGTATTAGTAGAGGTGATAGTAGTAGTAGTAGTTGTTGTATAGTAGAGGTGATAGTAGTAGTAGTAGTTGTTGTATTAGTAGAGGTGATAGTAGTAGTAGTTGTTGTTGTATTAGTAGAGGTGATAGTAGTAGTTGTATTAGTAGAGGTGATAGTAGCAGTAGTTGTTGTATTAGTAGAGGTGATAGTAGTAGTAGTTGTTGTTGTATTAGTAGAGGTGATAGTAGTAGTAGTAGTTGTTGTATTAGTAGAGGTGATAGTAGTAGTAGTAGTTGTTGTATTAGTAGAGGTGATAGTAGTAGTAGTAGTTGTTGTATTAGTAGAGGTGATAGTAGTAGTAGTTTTATTAGTAGAGGTGATAGTAGTAGTTGTTGTATTAGTAGAGGTGATAGTAGTAGTAGTAGTTGTTTTATTAGTAGATGTGATATTAGTAGTTGTTGTATTAGTAGAGGTGATAGTAGTAGTTGTTGTATTAATAGAGGTGATAGTAGCAGTTGTTGTATTAGTAGAGGTGATAGTAGTAGTTGTTGTATTAGTAGAGGTGATAGTAGTAGTTGTTTTATTAGTAGAGGTGATAGTAGTAGTAGTAGTTGTTGTTGTATTAGTAGAGGTGATAGTAGTAGTAGTAGTAGTTGTTGTATTAGTAGAGGTGATAGTAGTAGTAGTAGTTCTTGTTGTATTAGTAGAGGTGATAGTAGTAGTTGTTGTATTAGTAGAGGTGATAGTAGTAGTAGTTGTTGTTGTTTTATTAGTAGAGGTGATAGTAGTTGTTGTATTAGTAGAGGTGATAGTATTTATGTTTGTTTGTTGTGGTAGTAACAAAGCATTACCAAAAGCCGATTCTTTAAGAAACTGTTTAACAGCTTTTTGTTTGTAGCTCTGTTTCTTAGCCTCTTTCTATATTGTATTTGTGTTATGTTTCATAACTTGTTTGTGTGTGTGTTTCCACCTCACGTTTAGTATAACAACTAGAGCGATCGGGGTAAACACTTTGTTGGTTGCTGGAACGGGACCTGAGCAGATATGGGAATCCCCCCCCCCCCCCCCCCGCTCCTGCAGTGACCTCATTCCCTTCTAAAGCGTAAACCTACGTTCATCTGTTTCTCAGTTTGAGCGTTATGTCCGTGTTTCTTTGTTTTGGTTTATATCTATTAATCTTTTGTGTTCAATATTTAACGAACTAGACGCAGAGTAAGCGCATAAGAGAACTTATCAACCAACATATAACTGGAGTCGTCAGTCGCTGGACACTGCGGGAAATGCTGCGGAGGGGATATGAGCACATGTTCAGAGTGCAATGATGATGACCCACTTATAACTCAATTTATATTTCTTGGTGGGTTCATTTCTTTCTATGTCACTCTGTTTCATGTTGTCTCTCCCGCTCTGCCTTCTCTCTCTCTCTCTCTCTCTCTCTCTCTCTCTCTCTCTCTCTCTCTCAGCCAGCAATACATTTCCTTATCAGCATCTTTATCTATCTATCCATAGACACTAAAGCGTGGCCTATATTACATTATCCCTATAATCTAATTTCCCCAAGGCTTGAGTCACCAGGCCTCTCGCATGCCCTCGCTAGTAGGATCGTTGTATGTCTGCCTAGCATAATTATATATATATATATATATATATATATATATATATATATAACACGATCGTTCGACAACAGAAATGTGCCTGGGGCTTCTCTCGCCCTGCTTTCCTTATGCCCCTCCCCCCATTTTTTCTCTGTAGTTATTGCAACATTGGCGGATACATACTCCTACACGACATATTCTATCGCTTACATCATTAAAGTATGCGTGTTTACTCAGCACTAAATTACTTTATCTCCGCCGTCTCTGACCGAGGCTGAGCCGAGTTTCTGACAACTTATCCAACGAAATAATAAACTTTTTTTTTTCTGAAGATGTAAATACATTCCGCAGATTTCTTACATCTATATATATTTTTTATAATTACAACACATAAACTTCTAGAACTTTTATCATTTGATTCAAATGCCATTCCATAAACAGCTAACATGTGTCTGTTAACTAAATTAACATTTCGCAGATTACTAAAATGCATTCAAAGGTTATGCAATTTTTTATTAACAGATTCAAATTTATCAGTAATTTAAAACATTTTATTTTTCAAAATTTTAGGATTTAAGTTCCCCACAAAGAGCTAGAATTTAACAGCAACACACAAGGTATTAGAATTTAACAATTCCTCACAAGATATTAGAATGTTACAGTCCCTCACAAAAAAAAAAAAAAAAAAAAAAAAAAAAAAAAAAAATACCCCCGTCACGCCAAGTGGCGTATAGGGAAATATGGTGTTAGTGACCCTATATTTTACAGAGCTTCAGCACTTGATTTTGGGGGTAATGTTGTCAGTATTACGCCCGTGCTGCTTTACTTTCCAGAAAAAATCCGGTACCCATTTAAGGCTGGGTGAACCCGGAAGCCGTCGGTTGGGATCGAACCCTACCCCTTGTCCGTGGTAGTCCAGTTCACTAACCACTGAGCTATCGCGGCTCCCAGTCCCTCACAAGATATTTGAAATTAACAGCCCCTCACAAGGTATTAGAAATGTAACAATCCCTCACAATGATTTAGAAATTTAACAGTCCCCACAAAGAGCTATAATGTCTGTGTAAACTAACAGTCCTTTCACAAATTCGAGAATTACAATCCCTCCAAATTTATAGAATTTTTATGAGAATGAACAAAATGTTCTACAAGCCTTTAACAGCGCTGTTACCCTCCTCCACAGAAACATTAGAATCGTCAGTTCATCAATAGTCTCTCACAGACTTTAGAATTCTTCATCAATAGTCTCTCACAGACTTTAGAATTCTTCATCAATAGTCTCTCACAGACTTTAGAATTCTTCATCAATAGTCTCTCACAGACTTTAGAATTCATCAGTTCATCAATAGTCTCTCTCAGAATTTAGAAGTCATCAGTTCATCAACAGTCTCTCTCAGAATTTAGAAGTCTTCAGTTCATCAACAGTCTATCTAAGAATTTAGAAGTCTTCAGTTCATCAACAGTCTCTCTCAGAATTTAGAATTCATCAGTCATCAACAGTCTCTCTCAGACTTTAGAATTCATCAGTTCATCAACAGTCTCTCTCAGAATTTAGAATTCATCAGTTCATCAACAGTCTCTCTCAGACTTTAGAATTCATCAGTTCATCAACAGTCTCTCTCAGAATTTAGAATTCATCAGTTCATCAACAGTCTCTCTCAGAATTTAGAAGTCTTAAGTTCATCAACAGTCTCTCTCAGACTTTAGAATTCATCAGTTCATCAACAGTCTCTCTCAGACTTTAGAAGTCTTCAGTTCATCAACAGTCTCTCTCAGAATTTGAATTTAGAAGTCTTCAGTTCATCAACAGTCTCTCTCAGCATTTAGAATTCTTCAGTTCATTAACAGTCTCTCTCAGACTTTAGAATTCATCAGTCCATCAACAGTCTCTCTCAGACTTTAGAATTCATCAGTTCATCATCAGTCTCTCTCAGAATTTAGAAGTCATCAGTTCATCAACAGTCTCTCTCAGAATTTAGAAGTCTTCAGTTCATCAACAGTCTCTCTCAGACTTTAGAATTCATCAGTTCATCAACAGTCTCTCTCAGACTTTAGAATTCATCAGTCCATCAACAGTCTCTCTCAGATTTTAGAAGTCTTCAGTTCATCAACAGTCTCTCTCAGAATTTAGAATTCATCAGTTCATCAATAGTCTCTCTCAGAATTTAGAAGTCTTCAGTTCATCAACAGTCTCTCTCAGAATTTAGAAGTCTTCAGTTCATCAACAGTCTCTCTCAAAATTTAGAAGTCTTCAGCTCATCAACAGTCTCTCTCAGACTTTAGAAGTCTTCAGTTCATCAACAGTCTCTCTCAGACTTTAGAATTCATCAGTCCATCAACAGTCTCTCTCAGACTTTAGAATTCATCAGTTCATCATCAGTCTCTCTCAGAATTTAGAAGTCATCAGTTCATCAACAGTCTCTCTCAGAATTTAGAAGTCTTCAGTTCATCAACAGTCTCTCTCAGACTTTAGAATTCATCAGTTCATCAACAGTCTCTCTCAGACTTTAGAATTCATCAGTCCATCAACAGTCTCTCTCAGACTTTAGAAGTCTTCAGTTCATCAACAGTCTCTCTCAGAATTTAGAATTCATCAGTTCATCAATAGTCTCTCTCAGAATTTAGAAGTCTTCAGTTCATCAACAGTCTCTCTCAGAATTTAGAAGTCTTCAGTTCATCAACAATCTCTCTCAGAATTTAGAAGTCTTCAGCTCATCAACAGTCTCTCTCAGACTTTAGAAGTCTTCAGTTCATCAACAGTCTCTCTCAGAATTTAGAATTCATCAGTTTATCAATAGTCTCTCTCAGAATTTAGAAGTCTTCAGTTCATCAACAGTCTCTCTCAGAATTTAGAAGTCTTCAGTTCATCAACAGTCTCTCTCAGAATTTAGAAGTCTTCAGTTCATCAACAGTCTCTCTCAGAATTTAGAATTCATCAGTTCATCAACAGTCTCTCTCAGAATTTAAAATTCATCAGTTCATCAACAGTCTCTCTCAGAATTTAGAATTCATCAGTTCATCAACAGTCTCTCTCAGAATTTAAAATTCATCAGTTCATCAACAGTCTCTCTCAGAATTTAGAAGTCTTCAACAGATCAACATAGCATCATAACTTAGACCCTCAATATCTTTAAATTACCGTTCTGCCCACTTGAACACCGCAAACGCCCACTTGAACACCGCCAACGCCCACTTGAACACCGCCAACGCCCACTTGAACACCGCCAACGCCCACTTGAACACCGCCAACGCCCACTTGAACACCGCCAACGCCCACTTGAACACCGCCAACGCCCCCTTGATTACAAAACATCCATTCAATTTATTCATTCATCCTTTCGCTTTCTCCCTTTTTCAGTGATTCTCCACAGTTAATGCTTGACCCAAAGAAAGCCAGGAACAGCAGTGAGGAGGAGACCCCTAGCTGGACGAGACCGGGTAGAGCAAGTTCCAGATGTCAAACGTTTGTTTGTTACCTCGAAACATATGACAAGTGCATTTTGGTTACCTCTAGGTATCAATGACAAGTGCATTTTTGGTTAACTCGTTGCTGAAATGACAAGTGCATTTTGGTTACCTCAAGGTTCAAATGACAAGTGCATTTTGATTACCTCACGGTTCAGATGACAAGTGTATTTTGGTTACTTAGTTGTTCAAATGACAAATGCATTTTGGATACCTCAAAGTTCGAATGACAAGTATCCGCTCGTTATATCAAAGCTTAGATGACTTGTCTGGTTTTCATCTTAAGGATCAAATGACAAATGTTGATTTACTCAAAGTTCAAATGACAGGTGTAAGTTAGTTACATCAAGGTTCAGATGGTAAAGGTCCCTGATGGTTACCCCAAGACTCAGATGACAAGTTGATTACCTCAATAACATATCTGGTAATCACCCCAAAAGTTTAAAAGACTCATATCTGTTGATTATTTAAAGACTCAGATGACAAATTGGTTACCTCAAGACTCAGATGACAAGTTGGTTACCTCAATGACGTATCTGGTAATCACCCCTAAAGTTCAAATGACTCATATCCCTTGATTACTTAAAGACTCAGATGACAAGTGTATGTTGGTTACCTCAAGGATCAAATGACAGGTGCATGTCGGTGACTGACCTTTTCTCAGGTCTGGAGCCACGTGACCACAACTTGTCATCTCCGACACGTGTGTCCAATTACTCTTGGAATGGGCAATCTTCTGGCACGATTCAGGCATCGGGACGTCAGAATCATTCTTCTAGGTAAATGTCTGTCACTATATGTCTGTCTCTATGTGTCTGTCTCTATATGTCTCTTTCTATATATATATATATCTCACAAAGGCATTCGACACAGTAAACAGAGATGGTCTCTACAAGGTGTTAGAAGGCATAGGCTGCCCTCCTAAATTACTTAGGCTGATAATTTCCTTCCATGAAGACATGAATGGCAAAGTCCATTTTGATGGGAGTCCATCAGAGAATTTCAAAGTCAACAAAGGAGTGAAACAGGGATGTGTCCTCGCCCCCACCCTTTTTGGTATATTTTTTGCTGCCCTCCTAAATTACACCTTCGAAAACAGCTCAGGAGATATTTACATTCGCACTAGACCAGATGGCTCACTGTTCAACCTAGCACGACTAAGAGCAAAAAACCAAAACAAATGTTGCCCTACTTAAAGAATTTTTATTTGCTGACGATGCAGCCCTAGTCGCTCATAGTGAGGCCACCCTACAGTCGCTGATCAACAACCTGGATAAAGCATGCGACCTTTTTTCACTGTCAATTAATGTTCAGAAGACAGTAATACTAAATCAAGGTGAATTCAAACCTATATCTATTACTCTAAAAGACTGCCCACTAGAATCAGTATTAAATTTACATATCTTGGATCCACAGTTACGCAAACCATCTCTCTTGATGAAGAAATAAACTGTCGAATTGGTAAGGCAGCTACGACCTTCGGCAAACTCACAAAAGGGCATGGAACAACACGAAACTAACTCAAAAGACTAAACTCTTAATAAATCAACTTGTGTGCTTAGCACACTACTATATGGATCCGAAACCTGGACAACATACTCAAACCAGGAAAAAAGACTAAATGTCTTCCACATGCGATGTCTCCGCAAAATAATGCACATCAAATGGCAGGACAAAATAACAACTTAACTGTCCTGCAACGTGCTAAGACCCTAACAATCATGTCGATGCTCAGAAGTCGAAGGCTAAGATGGCTGGGGCATGTCCAACGGATGGAAGAAAAACGCATTCCTAGGCAAATACTATATGGCGAGCTAAAACACGGAAAACGACAAATCGGCAGACCTAAACTACGATATAGAGATATCTGCAAATCATCTCTGAAAGACTTCTCCATCTGTGAAACGACTGGCAACATCTGGCAAGTGATCGCACATCATGGAGAGCACGTATAAGGAACGGTATAACAACATTTGAGACTGTTCTAAGACAGGACTTGGAAGAGAAGAGACTCATGAAAAAGGATGGTAAACCCTGTGGACCAGCGAGCCTGACCTGTTCATTATGTGACCGCGTGTGTTTGTCAAACATTGGTAGAATTAGCCACGAGAGAAGCTGTTCGGCAAAAACAATACCTCAAAAAAATACGCAATAGCCTCCACTAGACCGTCTGACAAGACGAAAAGGGCCATATATATATATATATATATGTGTCTCTATAAGTCTGTCTCTATATATGTTTTCTATAAGTCTGTCTCAATATGTCTATATGTCTGTCTCTATAATTCTGTCTCTATAACTCTGTCTCAATATGTCTATATGTCTGTCTCTATATGTATGTCTCTATATGTCTCTTTCTATATATATATATATATATATATGTGTGTGTGTCTCTATAAGTCTGTCTCTATATATCTGTTTCTATAAGTCTGTCTCAATATGTCTATATGTCTGTCTCTATAATTCTGTCTCTATAACTGTCTCAATATGTCTATAATTCTGTCTCTATAACTCTGTCTCTATGTCTGTCTCTATGTGTCTGTCTCTATATGTTGTCTCTATATGTCTGTCTCTATATGCCTGTCTCTATATGTCTGTCTCTATATGTTGTCTCTATATGTCTGTCTCTACATATCTGTTTCTATAAATCTGTCTATATTTATCCGTCTCTATATGTCTGTCTCTATATGTATGTTTCTATATATCTGTCTCAATAATTCTGTCTCTATAAGTCTGTCTCTATATGTCTGTCTCTTTGTGTCTGTCTCTATGTGTCTGTCCCTATATGTCTGTCTCTATAAGTATGTCTATATATATATATATATATATATATATATATATATATATATGTCTCTATTAGTCTGCCTATATTTATCCGTCTCTATATGTCTGTCTCCTGCGTGTTACCGGGCCTCGTTATGAGGGAAGTAATGAATAGTGACACTGTGACCTTTCAGGCATGTCGTAAGAGGCGACTAAGGAGTTTGATCGATGGCTTGACAAGCTGTCATTGTAAAAAGTATTGTTATGGAAACAGAAGCAGCGATCTCTGCAATGTGTGCCATTTTGGCACCCAAGGTTTCTGTTTTTGAGATTGCGGTTCTGTCCTATGTGTCGTCTTGGGCTCGAAAGGACAATAGATAGATAGATAGATAGATATGTCTGTCTCTATATGTCTGTTTCTATATATATCTGTCTCAATAATTCTGTCTCTATATGTACGTCTCTATATGTATGTCTCTATATGTCTGTTTCTGTATGTCTGTCTCTATATGTCTGTCTCTGTATGTCTGTCTCTATATGTTGTCTCTAAATGTCTGTATATATATATATATATATATATATGTCTATGTCTGTCTCTATATATCTAACAGTACATTCATCTCTTCATATATCTGTGCGCCCTTTTTTTGTCTATAAATGCGTCTCTCTGTTTGTACGCTAGTGTATTTACTTGTGTTTTATACTTTCATTTAACTGCTATGAATATCACAAAAAAGAAACAAAACATTAACATAACTATAGACGGTAGACAACTACAACAGAGCATCAACATAACTATAGAAGGTAGACAACTACAGCAGAGCATCAACATAACTATAGAAGGTAGACAAACTACAACAGAACATCAATATAACTATAGAAGGTAGGCAACTAAAACAGAGCATCAACATAACTATAGAAGGTAGACAACTAAAACAGAGCATCAACATAACTATAGAAGGTAGACAACTACAACAGAGCATCAATATAACTATAGAAGGTAGACAACTACAACAGAGCGTCAATATAACTATAGAAGGTAGACAACTAAACAGAGCATCAACATAACTATAGAAGGTAGACAACTACAACAGAGCATCAACATAACTATAGAAGGTAGACTACTAAAACAGAGCATCAACATAACTATAGAAGGTAGAGAACTACAACAGAGCATCAACATAACTATAGAAGGTAGACAACTACAACAGAGCATCAACATAACTATAGAAGGTAGACAACTACAACAGAGCATCAACATAACTATAGAAGGTAGACAACTACAACAGAGCATCAACATAACTATAGAAGGCAGACAACTAAACAGAGCATCAACATAACTATAGAAGGTAGACAACTACAACAGAGCATCAACATAACTATAGAAGGTAGACAACTAAAACAGAGCATCAATATAACTATAGAAGGTAGACAACTAAAACAGAGCATCAATATAACTATAGAAGGTAGACAACTACAACAGAGCATCAACATAACTATAGAAGGTAGACAACTAAAACAGAGCATCAACATAACTATAGAAGGTAGACAACTAAAACAGAGCATCAATATAACTATAGAAGGCAGACAACTACAACAGAACATCAACATAACTATAGACGGCAGACAACTAAAACAGAGCATCAATATAACTATAGAAGGTAGACAACTAAAACAGAGCATCAATATAACTATAGAAGGTAGACAACTACAACAGAGCATCAATATAACTATAGACGGCAGACAACTAAAACAGAACACCAACATAACTATAGACGGCAGACAACTAAAACAGAACATCAACATAACTATAGAAGGTAGACAACTAAAACAGAGCATCAACATAACTATAGAAGGTAGACAACTAAAACAGAGCATCAATATAACTATAGAAGGCAGACAACTACAACAGAGCATCAACATAACTATAGAAGGTAGACAACTAAAACAGAGCATCAACATAACTATAGAAGGTAGACAACTACAACAGAGCATCAACATAACTATAGAAGGTAGACAACTACAACAGAGCATCAACATAACTATAGAAGGCAGATAACTAAAACAGAGCATCAACATAACTATAGAAGGTAGACAACTACAACAGAGCATCAACATAACTATAGAAAGTAGACAACTACAACAGAGCATCAGCATAACTATAGAAGGTAGACAACTACAACAGAGCATCAACATAACTATAGAAGGTAGACAACTAAAACAGAGCATCAACATAACTATAGAAGGTAGACAACTACAACAGAGCATCAACATAACTATAGAAGGTAGACAACTACAACAGAGCATCAACATAACTATAGAAGGTAGACAACTACAACATAGCATCAACATAACTATAGAAGGTAGACAACTAAAACAGAACATCAACATAACTATAGAAGGTAGACAACTACAACAGAGCATCAACATAACTATAGAAGGTAGACAACTAAAACAGAACATCAACATAACTATAGAAGGTAGACAACTAAAACAGAGCATCAACATAACTATAGAAGGTAGACAACTAAAACAGAGCATCAACATAACTATAGAAGGCAGACAACTAAAACAAATGGAGGAATTAAAATACTTAGGAAGTGGAATGGCAAACGACAATTCACAAGCAGCAGAAATAGACTCAAGATGCAACAAAGCTTGTCAAATTATTAAACAGATATTATCACTATTGCCCAACAAGGAAATAGCTCTAGAGGCAGAACACGCACTCTACAATACAATCTTCATCCCAACGTTGTGCTACCAATGCCAGTCTTGGGCCCTAAATGCATGTTCAATAAAAAAAAATTAACCGCTTCCGAGATGACATGTGTTAGACGAATGACAGAAGACAGTCTGCGAGATAAGATCAGAAATGAAGAACAGAATTTAAAAAGCTAGGAAAAGCCCCCGTCATGGAATATATAAAGAAACCGCAGATAAAATGGTTTTGCCACGTGGTAAGACAGAAAGATAAAAAAAAACAACACAACGAGCCCTCAACAGACGTTGCGAGAATACCAGTCCCAAGTTCGACCACGAAAAAGACGGATTGATGGAATATTAGAAGCACTAGGAAACATAACAGCAGCAGAGGCCAATAAAAGAGCAAAAGACCGCAAATTATATCTCCCCTCGACGCTGAAAGGCAAATGAGGAAGGAAAGAAGGAGTTGGAAATATATACACATTTACAGTTACTGTATAGAACTTAAGAACGGAAAGAGACAATACAAAATAAACATAATGTGGTATGGAACAGCTAAACTAACAGAAAGACTAGACAAACTACAGCGTTTTGGCAAATGCCTTCATCGGGAGACCAAAGTGCTGAGATATAAGAATGTTTGCAGGGCTTCCTTGGGTGAATTCTCTATCAGCGAAAGAAACTGAGAAAGTCTGGTATTGGATCGTAGCACATAAAGAACACAAATAAAGAAAATGGCACCATAACATTTGAGGAGTGTTGATGTCAAAGTCAGAAACCAAAAAGGTACAGGAGAAAGGAGATGAGACCAAGCACCACACATACATCTTGTTCATTCTGCGGTCGGATCTGTTTATCAAATATTGGCAGATTCAGCCACCAGAGAAGATGCTCAGTAAAACACTCCAGCATTGAGTTATTAGCTGGTCATCATCATTGCACTCTGAATATGTCAATAGGTGCTCAGATCCCCTCCTCAGCATGTCCCGCAGTGCCCTGCGACTGACGACTCCAGTTCTATGTTGGTTGATAAGTCTTCTTACACGGCCACTAAGTTTCTCATTTCTGGCTGTGCCCATCTTAACTCCCATCTCTTTCAGCAGAAGGAGTGACGTGGACTCATGGTTGTCGAAGTCCTGTGCTCACCCCACATATCGGAGGGCATTGATGATGTCCGCCAGATCCATTGGTTGACCGTCCTCAACGAAAGCACAGTTAGCCAACCTGTCCGCTCTTTCATTTCCCCGTACTCCCGCATGTCCAGGGACATAGACAAAGGTCACCTTACGTATTTTGACTTCTGCAATGACTCTACCCATTGCATGCGTACAGAGCCTGCTTTCACTCTTTTTATCATGCTCATCGAATCACTCAGTATACATTCATGCTTGTAGTCTTGTGACTCTAACCAGTTGAATGAGTTGGTCACTGCCATCACCTCCATCGTCATGCTACTTGTGGTCATGCTATTCCAGCATAAGACATTGATATGCCTTAATACAATACGCATTAATTATCATATTATTATCATCATATGCAGTAATATGCATAATTTAACCATACAACTGGCTAATTATGACTGCTTGCTACCAACCGTCTGTCAAGAATATCTCTCCATCACAAAGCCATATAAACCAGCATGACATAGAACACACACAACATACGCACACACGTCAACAATGGATTTATCCACGAGGCTTGACCAACCAAAAAGACCACATCCAGATACACAAACACCGCAACACGGCGTAGAATCCTTTTAGTGGGATCTTCTTGACTTGGCACAGCGAGCCACGTGAGAGAGCTGGAAGTAGAAGTCAGCCGCCGAAAAATAGGTCTTAAGGCGAAATAGAACATCCATGAAGTAGTACGCACCACGAACTTAACACCAAGGAACTTCGTTTCCAAACCGCCTGATTCATTGAAAAGGTCGCAGCTAAGTGCACAAGCTCAGTAGCACCCGCGCGAATCTGGAAAGTGGAATATCTGGTTAACTTTAATCAGCATTCAAATGTAAACTCTGCAAAGATCGATGGTAACTTGATTCTACCATCTTGGAACCGGAAGTACCATGGCATGGAATGTCTAATTACATGTACTGCCTAGATTACATGAACTGTCTTGTTAAATGTGCTGTCTAAATACAGATTAAAATTATGATTGTCAATTTAGATGTTACATTACATGATGTCGAAGACTTAGGTGGCTGGGGCATGTCCAGCGAGTGGAAGAAAAGCGCATCCCCAGGCAAATACTATATGGTGAACTAATACACGAAAAAGACAAGTCGACAGACCGAAATTACGATATAGAGATATCTGTAAATCATCTCTGAATGACTTTATCTGTGAAAATAACTGGGAACATCTGGCAAGTGATCGCACATCATGGAGAGCATGTATAAGGAATGGTATAATATCATTTGAGACTGTGCTAAGGCAAAACTTAGAAGAGAAAAGACTCATGAAAAAAGATGGAAAACCCTGTGGGCCTCACTGTTTACTCTGTGACCGCGTTTGTTTGTCAAACATTGGTAGAATTAGCTACGAGAGATGCTGTTCGACAAAAACAAGACCTCAAAAAATACACAATAGCCTCCACTAGACCGCCTGACAAGACGAAAAGGACCATATACACAAACAGTTTAGTCAAATTGAATGTTTAGATACATGAACTGTTCAGTCAAATGGATTGTTTAACTACAAGCACTGGTAGGTCTACTGTTGGGATCTTCGCTGGTAAAGCGGATTACGTGAATGTGATCGAAAATCCTGTACAGTGTGTGCAATAGTGTGTTCTGTGTTGATTGCAATATACGTCATCATTGGAATACCGGTCAATATGGCGGATAGGCGGCAAGAACCATTGAGGCTCAGTCTGAAAAATGTTCATTGTTGCAGTTTCCTCATATTCCAAGTCCGGCTTGTTGCAGGAGCTACGGAGTGTAGTGCTCTGTGCACACCGCAGGGGCGTAGACAAAGGTGACTTCTTATATTTACTTCTGCAATGACTCTATCCATTGCCTGCGTACAGTACAAAGACTGCCTCAACTTTTCTTATCATGTTTATCGAATCACATAGTATGCAGGCGTGAGTGTAGTCTTGTGACTCTAACTAGATGAATGCCCTGGTCACTGCCATCACCTCCATTGTCATACTATACGTGGTCATAACGTATGATGCACCACTGTCTTCTTTGACCATTCTGCCTGACGAACGTGCTGTAAACGCAATATGCACTTCTTTGGTTTTGTATTACAGTTGATGGATTGCCACGAGTTGATACGAGCATGTTTGCCCTTTGACTCATAGAATGTGGCGGGTCGTAATGGCTTTCTTGACTTTCCCGGCTCTTACTGGAGGTTGGAGGTCGTCTGTCCCAGGCTACGATGGGAAACTACTAGTCCAGCACAGAGGTACTGCAATACTGGGTCCTCAATCAGTAACAGCCACCACTACAGGGAACACGGCGATCCTAGCTTCTATTAGCCAGCTTGTTTTGACACAGACTGTTACCAGGGGAGACCACGAGGAGGTAGAACTGCTAGGTCTTTGTCAGCTGATGGTGCGCCGACCCTGCTATTGCGACCGCAGGTCCCAGGCGCTTATGCTCCCCCTGGTTTTGTATTACAGATCCGTCTGTATAAATGACTGCATCTTTCTCATCGGTGTTATCCCAGATGAGATCGTTGACCTCCGCATTACCCACGACTGAGTTCTGTTCCCTACATTTCCTGTCGAGTGTGACAATACACGAGAATGTCCCCTATGAATGTGGTTTGTATATTGGTCTATAGAGTAGATAGATACAAATAAATAGAATATATAGAATATTAGATATCATTGCGGGTCGAGAGTAGAGCTGCAGAAAACATGTCAAGAATATAAATATATTGAGCAGCTAAACTTTAGAGACGATACAAGTTACGACGTTTCGGCTAAAGCTCTCATCAGGTACAAAACAACAAATATGAATGCAGCAACAAACACGAAAAGTAAGTACTAATCTCAAAATGGTGGAAACGAAAAACTGGCCAGGTCCTTTGTGCCTGTTAACAAAAGGTTGGGTTCGAACCCGATCGACGGAGTCTAGGTTCACCCAGCCTTAAATGGGTTTCTGATTTTTATTTTTTTTTTTTTTTATTTTTTTTTTTTTGGAGAAGAAAAACAGCACTTGCGGAGGGCTGACGAGAGCTGGCAAGATGTACTGACGGTAAAGAAAAATATGTGAACTACCCCTCTCAACACCGGAGCCGCGATAGCTCATTGGTTAGTTAACTGAACTACAAAAGACAAAGGGTAGGGTTCGATCCCAAACGACGGCTTCCGGGTTCACCCAGCCTTAAATGGGTACCGCATTTTTTCTGGGAAAGTAAAGCGGCACGGGCGTAATACCGACCACATTACCCCAAAAATCATGTGCTGAAAGTCTGTAAAAATTTATGGTCACTAACACTATATTCCCTATACGCCACTTGGCGTGACGGGGGCTCTTTATTTTTTTTTTAACTACCTCTCGACACCAGGATATATATATATATCACTAGGAGTCACCGAGGTCTTTATTCATAATTATTTCTATTGCATTTATTTGTAATTGTAGCTGTTTTGCCATTTTTAGCGAGAGAGAAAGTGAGAGAAAGTGAGAGAAAAGGAGAGACATTAAATGATGTCTCTGTTACAGGTTTGGACTCTGCCGGGAAGACAACCATCTTGTACAGACTAAAGTTAGACGATCTGGTGACAACCATTCCCACTATAGGTAGGTCCACGTTTGGTTTGTTGGTGGGTCACAATTCTGGGGGGATGAAAGATTGTTTGGAAGGTTGGAGACTCTTCTTGTTGTGGATCCAGAATCAGTGAGCTGACGCCCTTCCGCCCAGTGCCATGTCATGATCTCTGCGGGTATTTATGAGTTTCCTTGTGGTTCCGTACAAGGTGTTCCACTTATCAAGTCTTTTGAGGAAGCAAAGCTGCTCTGATGTTAGTGAGTGTTGGACAGTCAAAAGGTGATGCTCTACTGTTTCATGAGGGTGTTCAGAGAGTGGATATGCTGGAGTTTGGTTTCGTTGTATTCTATTGATGTGGTTGTTCAGTGGTACATGACCGGATCTCACTTTGAAGATGGTGTTTTCGTCTCTTATTTTTCGACTGCTAATGTTGTCATGAAGTAATGGTAACAACAAAGAAAAAGACATCACTTCAGTGCAAAATAAAGACAGGTGGAACAATATTAAAACAGGTAAATGAATTCAAATATTTGGAAACTTTGTTAACCTCAGACTGAAGATGTACAAAAGAGGTGAGATGAGGGATTTCTCAGACAAAAGCAGCTTTCCATAGAATGAGGAAGATACTGCGCAATCCATTTTTGACAATCGAAACAAGAAAAAAAAGTTCTTAAATGTTATGTAGAGTCAGTCTTAACATATGGATGTGAATCATGGACAATAGGACAATAAACAAGAAAATCACTGGAGTCTGTAGAAATGTGGTTTTACAGAAAAATGTTGAGAATACCATGGACAGCTAAGAACAGTAATGAAAATGTTCTGAAAGAGGCCAAAACAAAAAGAGAGCTAATTTCCAATGTTAGGAAGAAACAATCATCATTTTTTGGCCATGTAATGAGAAGAGAACAACTGGAATATATTGTAACAACTGGAAAAATCGAGGGACGAAGAGATAGAGGGAAGCAAAGAGAAAAGATATCAGACAGCTTAAGAGAATGGCTTGACAGAAGGTCAACAACAGAAATGATAAATAACGGTCGTGATCGAAACTTGTGGAGAGAGATAATCACCTACGCCAGCAGGCCCGGTACTTGATGATGATGATGAGTATTATCATGGGGGTTTGGACTTGTCCTGTTTTCGGAAAGAAACCTGTTTTTTCCTATGGCCCATCCATTCAGTCACTCTCCTCTACTGTTGGATTTTCTGATTTGTTTTTTGTTTGTTTCTACCTTCGCGACACTATCACCTTTTGTCGGGGACTCACTACACGATCAGAGGATAAAGGCCGCTTGGTCAAAGCAGTCGCCACGACGTGTGAGACTGAGGATTTTATTCTGATTTGTTTTGGTTGTGTTTGTTAAGAAGGCGGTGTCAACTTGTCTTAGCTCTCTTATAGCTAATGTATCCGCCTTAGCCGGGCGATCTAAATTCATCTTATTTAAATCCATCTTATTTAAATCCATCTTATCTAAATTCATCTTATTTAAATCAATCTTATCTAAATTCATCGTATTTAAATACATCTTATCTAAATTCATCTTATCTAAATTCATCTTATTTAAATCCATCTTATCTAAATTCATCTTATCTAAATCCATCTTATATAAATTCGTCTTATTTAAATTCATCTTATCTAAATTCATCTTATTTAAATCCATCTTATCTAAATTCATCTTATTTAAATCCATCTTATCTAAATTCATCTTATTTAAATCCATCTTATCTAAATTCATCTTATCTAAATTATGGCAGGCTGCCGGAGCTACTGAGTTTAGTGCTCAGTGCACACCGTGGGCTGTGTTTTTAATCCGGATTGTGTTTCGCTATTCCGATTACTTACGATGAATGATACCTATGACGAAGGATAGATAGTTGCGTTTACTTTCGGTGTGATGTCTCTTGGCTTGTGCTGTGGCTGCTATGATGAGGACTGCAGCTACCTTTCTTTGTTTGGATCCTTAAATGGGATGAGATGTTAATTCGGATGATTCCACTGACACAGGCAGTTGAGCAATTATGGATTTTAATTCGTTTGCAGTGATACCGGGGCCTTCGACTAACTACAACTATAATCTAAATTATTGTTAGTCCATCATATCTTGCTTGCTTGAGATCGCCTGATAACTAAAGAAACACATTTTCTCATCATCCGCCCTTAAGAGGACGTTAAGTGGGCGTATCTGCGTTGTGTTGTAGTTTGCAGTAAAACTGTGATATTTACGGGCCTTCGGCCCAACACATCCGCCTTCAACATGTTATTTTTGAATACCGGGTTGTCTTCCTTCTTCTATCCCTACTCGCTTGGCCAGACTAGACAGGTTAGTCTGTTACTGGAGGCACCACGGAGAGGTGGAGCAGGGTCTGGATGGTTCTGATTCACCGATCCTGTCGCAAGCCATCAGCTGTGGGTCGCTGACAACTTCCAGCTCCCAACTGGGAGGCGACTTTGCCTCCATCTTATCTAAAGTATTATCATCGATGTTATTCAGATGGTGAATTGACGAACGTGTGAGGTAAAGGGTGGTATGTGTGTTGTTCACTTTCTCACCGTGTCTGTATGGCTTTGAGTTCATTTTTAATGTGCAACAAAGATCTCACTCAATAAGACACTGGTTTACTTCTTCTTCCCTTCCTCATCTGCCTTTCAGCGTCGAGGGGAGATATCATTTACGGTCTTTTGACCTTCTGTTCGCCTCTGCTGCTATTATGTTTCCTAGTGCTTCTAATATTCCATCGATCCGTCTGTTTCGCGGTCGACCCTTGGGACTGGTATTCTCGCAACGTTTATTGATGGCACATTGTGTTGTGTTTTGATCACTCTGCCTTGTCACGTGGCTAAACCATTTTATCTGTTGTTTCTTTATATATTATATGGCGTGGGACTATTCCCAGCTTTTCTCTCAGTTCTTCATTTCTGATCTTGTCTCTCAGACTGTTTCCTGTCATTCGTCTAACACATTTAATCTCAGTAGAGGTTATTTACTTATTGTTCTTGCACCTAGGGCCCAGGTCTGGCATTGGTAGCACAACGTTGGGATGAAGATTGTATTGTATATTGCCCGTTTTGCCTCTAGAGTTATTTCCTTCTTGGACAATAGTGGTGATAGCTGCCCAATGATTTGACAAGCTTTGATGCATCTTAAGTCTATCTGTGCTGTTTGTGAATTGTCCTGCTATTTGTGGATTGTCCTCAATACTGTTTTACAGGCCTTTCAATACTCTACCTCTCTGAATAGTTCACAGGTGAGCGCATTAACCTGAAGCACGCTGGTGTTCACGTCAGGTAAATCAAGGATGGACTGAATGCTAGTACTGGCTAGCGCAATAAGTGTGGCCTATTTCTAGACAAAGAGGACATCGCCATAACTCTTTAAGGGAGGAGTAGAATATGAGTTGAACAAGGATGTAAACGTTGAGAGATCGATACAATTATCGATATAAAAAGGATCAAAGGGATCACGTCGATCCAGTGCGCATAGTGGGTGTTGAAGATGTGTCTACAATCAATATCCGGCAGGGACAGTTAGTGTGAACACGCTTCCAGAAGTGCTGGGCAGACGATGCGGTGATTATGGTGATGTCCAGACTGAAGTAAGGCTGATTCGAAGAATAGAATAGAATAGAATAGAATAGAATAGAATAGAATAGAATAGAGATGTATGTGGTGACGTCGTTTTATACAATGAATATTTTTGGCTGGAGTGTATGTGTGTTTTGTGATATCCCATCAACTTCTCTCCTGTTGTGATATCCCTTCAACCTCTATATTTCTGTGATAGCTCTTCTCTCTCCTGTTATGATATCCCATCAACCTCTCTATTTATGTGATAGCTCTCCTATCTCTCTCCTAGTATGATATCCCATCAACCTCTCCATTTCTGTGATAGCTCTCCTATCTCTCTCCTAGTATGATATCCCATCAACCTCTCCATTTCTGTGATAGCTCTCCTATCTCTCTCCTAGTATGATATCCCATCAACCTCTCCATTACAGTTCCGTACAAGGTGTTCCACTTATCAAGTCTTTTGAGGAAGCAAAGCTGCTCTGATGTTAGTGAGTGTTGGACAGTCAACAGGTGATGCTCTACTGTTTCATGAGGGTGTTCAGAGAGTGGATATGCTGGAGTTTGGTTTCGTTGTATTCTATTGATGTGGTTGTTCAGTGGTACATGACCGGATCTCACTTTGAAGATGGTGTTTTCGTCTCTTATTTTTCGACTGCTAATGTTGTCATGAAGTAATGGTAACAACAAAGAAAAGACATCACTTCAGTGCAAAATAAAGACAGGTGGAACAATATTAAAACAGGTAAATGAATTCAAATATTTGGGAACTTTGTTAACCTCAGACTGAAGATGTACAAAAGAGGTGAGATGAGGGATTTCTCAGACAAAAGCAGCTTTCCATAGAATGAGGAAGATACTGCGCAATCCATTTTTGACAATCGAAACAAGAAAAAAAAGTTCTTAAATGTTATGTAGAGTCAGTCTTAACATATGGATGTGAATCATGGACAATAGGACAATAAACAAGAAAATCACTGGAGTCTGTAGAAATGTGGTTTTACAGAAAAATGTTGAGAATACCATGGACAGCTAAGAACAGTAATGAAAATGTTCTGAAAGAGGCCAAAACAAAAAGAGAGCTAATTTCCAATGTTAGGAAGAAACAATCATCATTTTTTGGCCATGTAATGAGAAGAGAACAACTGGAATATATTGTAACAACTGGAAAAATCGAGGGACGAAGAGATAGAGGGAAGCAAAGAGAAAAGATATCAGACAGCTTAAGAGAATGGCTTGACAGAAGGTCAACAACAGAAATGATAAATAACGGTCGTGATCGAAACTTGTGGAGAGAGATGATCACCTACGCCAGCAGGCCCGGTACTTGATGATGATGATGAGTATTATCATGGGGGTTTGGACTTGTCCTGTTTTCGGAAAGAAACCTGTTTTTTCCTATGGCTCATCCATTCAGTCACTCTCCTCTACTGTTGGATTTTCTGATTTGTTTTTTGTTTGTTTCTACCTTCGCGACACTATCACCTTTTGTCGGGGGACTCACTACACGATCAGAGGGATAAAGGCCGCTTGGTCAAAGCAGTCGCCACGACGTGTGAGACTGAGGATTTTATTCTGATTTGTTTTGGTTGTGTTTGTTAAGAAGGCGGTGTCAACTTGTCTTAGCTCTCTTATAGCTAATGTATCCGCCTTAGCCGGGCGATCTAAATTCATCTTATTTAAATCCATCTTATTTAAATCCATCTTATCTAAATTCATCTTATTTAAATCAATCTTATCTAAATTCATCGTATTTAAATACATCTTATCTAAATTCATCTTATCTAAATTCATCTTATTTAAATCCATCTTATCTAAATTCATCTTATCTAAATCCATCTTATATAAATTCGTCTTATTTAAATTCATCTTATCTAAATTCATCTTATTTAAATCCATCTTATCTAAATTCATCTTATTTAAATCCATCTTATCTAAATTCATCTTATTTAAATCCATCTTATCTAAATTCATCTTATCTAAATTATGGCAGGCTGCCGGAGCTACTGAGTTTAGTGCTCAGTGCACACCGTGGGCTGTGTTTTTAATCCGGATTGTGTTTCGCTATTCCGATTACTTACGATGAATGATACCTATGACGAAGGATAGATAGTTGCGTTTACTTTCGGTGTGATGTCTCTTGGCTTGTGCTGTGGCTGCTATGATGAGGACTGCAGCTACCTTTCTTTGTTTGGATCCTTAAATGGGATGAGATGTTAATTCGGATGATTCCACTGACACAGGCAGTTGAGCAATTATGGATTTTAATTCGTTTGCAGTGATACCGGGGCCTTCGACTAACTACAACTATAATCTAAATTATTGTTAGTCCATCATATCTTGCTTGCTTGAGATCGCCTGATAACTAAAGAAACACATTTTCTCATCATCCGCCTTAAGAGGACGTTAAGTGGGCGTATCTGCGTTGTGTTGTAGTTTGCAGTAAAACTGTGATATTTACGGGCCTTCGGCCCAACACATCCGCCTTCAACATGTTATTTTTGAATACCGGGTTGTCTTCCTTCTTCTATCCCTACTCGCTTGGCCAGACTAGACAGGTTAGTCTGTTACTGGAGGCACCACGGAGAGGTGGAGCAGGGTCTGGATGGTTCTGATTCACCGATCCTGTCGCAAGCCATCAGCTGTGGGTCGCTGACAACTTCCAGCTCCCAACTGGGAGGCGACTTTGCCTCCATCTTATCTAAAGTATTATCATCGATGTTATTCAGATGGTGAATTGACGAACGTGTGAGGTAAAGGGTGGTATGTGTGTTGTTCACTTTCTCACCGTGTCTGTATGGCTTTGAGTTCATTTTTAATGTGCAACAAAGATCTCACTCAAAAGACACTGGTTTACTTCTTCTTCCTTCCTCATCTGCCTTTCAGCGTCGAGGGGAGATATCATTTACGGTCTTTTGACCTTCTGTTCGCCTCTGCTGCTATTATGTTTCCTAGTGCTTCTAATATTCCATCGATCCGTCTGTTTCGCGGTCGACCCTTGGGACTGGTATTCTCGCAACGTTTATTGATGGCACATTGTGTTGTGTTTTGATCACTCTGCCTTGTCACGTGGCTAAACCATTTTATCTGTTGTTTCTTTATATATTATATGGCGTGGGACTATTCCCAGCTTTTCTCTCAGTTCTTCATTTCTGATCTTGTCTCTCAGACTGTTTCCTGTCATTCGTCTAACACATTTAATCTCAGTAGAGGTTATTTACTTATTGTTCTTGCACCTAGGGCCCAGGTCTGGCATTGGTAGCACAACGTTGGGATGAAGATTGTATTGTATATTGCCCGTTTTGCCTCTAGAGTTATTTCCTTCTTGGACAATAGTGGTGATAGCTGCCCAATGATTTGACAAGCTTTGATGCATCTTAAGTCTATCTGTGCTGTTTGTGAATTGTCCTGCTATTTGTGGATTGTCCTCAATACTGTTTTACAGGCCTTTCAATACTCTACCTCTCTGAATAGTTCACAGGTGAGCGCATTAACCTGAAGCACGCTGGTGTTCACGTCAGGTAAATCAAGGATGGACTGAATGCTAGTACTGGCTAGCGCAATAAGTGTGGCCTATTTCTAGACAAAGAGGACATCGCCATAACTCTTTAAGGGAGGAGGTAGAATATGAGTTGAACAAGGATGTAAACGTTGAGAGATCGATACAATTATCGATATAAAAAGGATCAAAGGGATCACGTCGATCCAGTGCGCATAGTGGGTGTTGAAGATGTGTCTACAATCAATATCCGGCAGGGACAGTTAGTGTGAACACGCTTCCAGAAGTGCTGGGGCAGACGATGCGGTGATTATGGTGATGTCCAGACTGAAGTAAGGCTGATTCGAAGAATAGAATAGAATAGAATAGAATAGAATAGAATAGAATAGAATAGAATAGAATAGAATAGAATAGAATAGAATAGAGATGTATGTGGTGACGTCGTTTTATACAATGAATATTTTTGGCTGGAGTGTATGTGTGTTTTGTGATATCCCATCAACTTCTCTCCTGTTGTGATATCCCTTCAACCTCTATATTTCTGTGATAGCTCTTCTCTCTCCTGTTATGATATCCCATCAACCTCTCTATTTATGTGATAGCTCTCCTATCTCTCTCCTAGTATGATATCCCATCAACCTCTCCATTTCTGTGATAGCTCTCCTATCTCTCTCCTAGTATGATATCCCATCAACCTCTCCATTTCTGTGATAGCTCTCCTATCTCTCTCCTAGTATGATATCCCATCAACCTCTCCATTTCTGTGATAGCTCTCCTATCTCTCTCCTAGTATGATATCCCATCAACCTCTCCATTTCTGTGATAGCTTTCCTATCTCTCTCCTATTGTTACATCCCTCGCAAAATCCCTGAAAAAAGAGTACTTGACCTTTGCTCAGAGAAAGAAAGGAATCAATGAAAAATAGAGGGGGAGAGAGAGAGAGAAAGGGAAATAATAACCACCCCCCCACCCTCTTTTCTCTCTCTCACCCCAACTCTGCCCTTATTCTAAAAAAAAACTACATGTGCATAAGAGAAGTAGAGGCCCCACATCCCCAAAGCCCAACAGCAGTAATGCTATAGATCAGCGGTTTTTTAAAACTTTGGTCCGCGGCCCCCTTCCTCCAACCGAGGTCCGCAACGCCGTCACAGGGTAACAGCGAAGAGCTCAAGAATCATCATCATCATGTACCATGCCGGTTGGCGTAGGCGATCATGTCCCTCCACAATCTTCTATCTACAGTGCATCGTATCAGTTCTGTTGTTGACAGTTTTCCATGCCATGACACCAAGCTATCCAGTATTTTCTCTCTTTGTCGTCCGCGATCTCTCTTTCCTTTTATTTTGCCAGTTGTAACCAAGTATTCCAACTTTCCTCTTCTCATGATGTGCCTGAAAAATGTTGATTGCTTCTTTCTGATGTTTTTTAAGAGCTCCCTTTTTGTGTTGCCTCTTTGAGAACTTTCTCATTGGTCTTTTTTATCTGTCCAGGGAACTTTCAACATTCTTCTGAGAAATCCCATCTCTGTGACCTCTAATCGTCTTTGCATTTGTTTCTCTACTGAAGAATAGTTTTGATAATTTGTAGCCTTTTTTTTTAAATCTTGGCCTGACGTTAAATCCTGTGGTCCGCGACTACAACGCGTATTTAAATAAGGTCCGCGAAAAAAAGAAAGGTTTGAGAATCGCTACTGTAGACTATAGAGTACATTTACCTTCTATCCATTTGTCAAAGGTCACACAGAGGTTCTCACAACATTATGATATTGTCTCCACAGGTTTTAACGTTGAGAGCATCCAGTACAAAGACCTTCATTTGACGGCTGGGACATCGGCAGCAGAGACAAGATTGTAAGTTGTTTCAAATAATTATAATCATCATCGAGTGCCATCTCCGCATCGAAAGTTGGCTCCATTGAACGTCATTCTGCTCTGTCTCTTGCTTTGATGGTGCAGGTTGTCATAGGCTGATTTGTCCATTTTTTTATGTTACTCGTCCATGTTAGTCTCGGTCTGCCTCTGCCTCTTTTACCTTGTATTTTCCCCTCCAAGATTACTTTTAATAGGCTGATGTGTCTTTTAACATGGCCCAAAAATTGCATTTGTCTTGTTTGAATTGCGTTTAGTAGTTCTCTTTTCATTTTTAGTTGTTCTAAGACTTCATCGTTTGTTTTCGTTTCTTTCCATCCAATTCTTAAATAATAATAATAATAATAATAATAATAATAAATGAATATTATAATAGAGGGAAACTTCCGAGGCGATAAATCAGGGAATCATTTCAGAGAAAGAGGTATGTTTACAGCACTCAGAAAAAAATGACAAATAATCAACAGCAGAAAAAAACAAAGAACAATATATGGTCTGAAGCTGGATCGAACCCGTACTCCTTGGCACAGCGCCTTGCCACGAGAAGCCAAACGCTAGAGCACACGGTCAACTTAGCTAACTAAAAAATTAGTCATCATTGGCGATGTCTTTCACGCAGGTGTTCTCATGACTATAGCATAGGGTTACAATCATAACTCGGGAATAAATTGTGTACCTGTATTTTCCTATTAAGATGTCATGTTTTTCCGAGTGCTGTAAACATACTTCTTTCCCTGAATTGATTCGCTGATCTATCACCTCGGAAGTTTCCCTCTATAATAATATTCATTTATTATTATTTGTCTCCAGTCTAAACAACAGGAAACTACTATTCGTGCAGTTTCTCCTATAACTGTTTATCTGCAACGTAAGTATTCAGTCCTACCATATCCGGGAGATACATGTCTTAATAGGAAAATACAGATACACAATTTATTCCCGAGCAGTGATCGCAACCCTATGCTATAGTCACGAGTACACCTGCATGAAAGACATCGCCAATGATGGCTACTATTTTCAGTTAGCTGTGTTGGCCGTGTGCTCTAGCGTTTGGGTTCTCGTGGCAAGGCGCTGTGCCAAGGAGTACTGGTTCTGCTTTGGACCATATATTGTTCTTTGTCTTTTTCTGTTGTTGATTATTTGTCACTTTTTCCGAGCGCTGTAAACATACCTCTTCCTTTGAAGTGATTCGCTAAGTTGTTTCATTTGTGCTGGTCACAATAGCGCGATGGTTATCAATATTTTTTTTACGTCTTTCTTATTCGATCCTCTTTGATGTTATCTTCCCATCTCTGTTTCTGTCTACTTCTCATTTCCCCTCTTTTCACAGTTCCTCGGAAATTGGTCTTTGCCAGTTCAGACGATCGAGATCCGTGACTAAAACATTTAATTTTGCGTGTCCTCACAGTCGTTAAACAATCATCATGTCATTCGATTTCTTGATATGTACTTTTGTGAACGTTTTCATTTTGATACGATCGAAGTTCTTAAAGAGAGTTCTTAAATGTTATGTACAGCCAGTCTTAACATATGGATGTGAATCATGGGCAATAGGGCAACAGACAAGAAAAGCACTGGAGTCTGTAGAAATGTGGTTTTACAGAAGAATGTTGATAATACCAAGGACAGCTAAGAAGAGTAATGAAAACGTTCTGAAAGAGGCGAAAGCAAAAAGAGAGCTAATTTCCAATATTAGGAAGAAACAATAATCTTTTTGGCCACGTAATGAGAAGGGAACAACTGGAATATATTGTAACAACTGGAAAAATTGAGGGACGAAGAGATAGAGGAAACAAAGAGAAAAAATACCAGACAGCTTAAGAGAATGGCTTGGCAGAAGGTCAACAGCAGAAATGATAAATAACTGTCGAGATCGAAAGTTGTGGAGAGACATGATCACCTACGCCAGCAGGCCCAGTACTTGATGATGATAATGATGATATATACTTTTGTGAACGTTTTCATTTTTTTATACGATCGAAGTAAAAAAAAATAATACCCAAAACGGGTAATATATCCACCATTTTTTTTTTTGGGGGGGGGGGGGAGGTGGGAGAGGGTTGTTTCATTAGCTCTCAGATCCCTACAAGATTGAACAAAGAACACCGTCTATTTTTTTGTTTAGGATTACCACAAGTAGTTGGGGTAGGATTTGATCAATTCAGATTCACTGATTGTGGCACAGGTGGTCAGCTATGAGTCATTAGACAGCTTTGAGCTAAAGTGATGTAGAATGACTGCTCATGGAACTAACACAGGACAAGAAGATATTTCATTGCACGTTAGTGGTGTCCCTCAGCAGTAAAGCAGTGGTGAAAGACGCTGGGCTCGATTCTAGTGGATGGCTTCTTGGTTCACCTAACCTTTAGTTGGTTTTGAGTTATTTATTTTTATATATATTTTAAAATGTATTTTATGTTTTATATATTATAATTATTTTTGTTTAGTGGAATAGCTGAACAAAAGAGCATTCCAGGAAATAAAACAAAATTGACTGGTGCAACAAGTCTATGTCAATAGAAGTGAGAAAGAGAGTTCATCGGTGCTATATAGTGCCAATTCTGATCTTTGGAAGTGAATCATGGACAGCAGACAAACAAATGACGATTAGAGGTCACAGAGATGGAATTTCTTAGAAGAATGTTGAGAGATCACTGGACAGCTAAAAAAGACCAACGAGGAAATGCATGTTGTTATATGTCAGGGTACTTGCATGTTGTTATATGTCAGGGTACTTGCATGTTGTTATATGTCAGGGTACTTGCATGTTGTTATATATCAGGGTACTTGCATGTTGTTATATGTCAGGGTACTTGCATGTTGTTATATGTCAGGGTACCTGCATGTTGTTATATGTCAGGGTACTTGCATGTTGTTATATGTCAGGGTACTTGCATGTTGTTATATGTCAGGTTGCTGCCTAAGTAGTTGAATTCCTTCACTTGTTTCAAGATATTGCCATATATCATTATGTTGGTGTCTTGTGAATTTCTTTTGATTTCGTCACTACTTCTGTCTTGTTTATGTTGATTGTGTCTTCCCACCGCTTGTTTATTATTATTATTGTTATCATTGATTATTGCTGTTATTATTTTCTGTTTTCCTTTCTAGCGTCCGCTGTTCCGTCATTACTACAAGGGGGCGGACGCTGTAGTGTTTGTGATTGACAGCCACGACCGGGAACGATTGGACGAACTCAACTATGACGTCATCAAGCCTGCAGTTAGCGCCGAGGAACTGACCAACGCCGTCTTCCTGTTTTTGGCCAATAAGGTGGACCTGCCGGATACCATGTCCATCGAGGAGATTTCCGAGAAGCTGGGACTTCGATTTCTCAAACATCCCTGGGGTAATTTGATTGATTATCATTTAGTTGCTTGCCTTTTCCATAACACAACTCTCATCAGAGTTCATCTGAAAGAATATATACCTCTAGCCAGACCTCCCACAGAACGTTGCATTCACCATAGCCAGTCTGAAAGAATATATGTCTCTAGCCAGACTTCCCACAGAACGTTGCATTCACCATAGCCAGTCTGAAAGAATCTCTGTTTCTAGCCAGACCTACCACAGAACGTTGCATTCACCATAGCCAGTCTGAAAGAATATATGTCTCTAGCCAGACCTACCACAGAACGTTGCATTCACCATAGCCAGTCTGAAAGAATATATGTCTCTAGCCAGACCTCCCACAGAACGTTGCATTCACCATAGCCAGTCTGAAAGAATCTCTGTTTCTAGCCAGACCTACCACAGAACGTTGCATTCACCACAGAGAGTCCGAAAGAATCTCTGCCTCTAGTCAGATCTCCCACTTCTTATGTTGCCATGTTTAAAGTCTCTTTGCTGTCTTGAAACCACCTCCTTCTTGGTCTGCCTCTGTCTCGTCTTGGAACCATAGTATAAAAAAATTAAAGAGCCCCGTCACGCCAAGTGGCGTATAGGGAATATGATGTTAGTGACCATCATTTTTATACACCCTCGGCACATGACTTTTGGGGTAATGTGGTCGGTATTACATCAGTGCCGCTTTACTTTCCCAGACAAAAATCCGGTACCCATTTAAACTGGGTAAACCTGGAAGCCATCGATCAGGATCGAACCCTACCCCTTGTCCTTTGTAGTCCAGTTCACTAACCACTGAGCTATCGCGGCTCCCCTCCTGAAACGATGCTTTCGATTTTTGTTTTTTCCAGCCCACTGTGTGTTTGATGTGTGACAGTATCTTAATGCCCTCTGTAAAATGGAGTTTTTAAGTCCGGTTCTTTTCAATGATCATGTATTCTTATGACTTCTTTTAACTCTTTTCAGTATCCAGCGTAACATAACAGATAAACGACTAATATGTAATTTATACTTGGAACAAACAGCAATAATAAAATACAACAAATTGAACTCTACACCTATTGATATAAAAAGAGGAGTAAGGCAGGGATGCATCCTATCACCAAGCTTGTTCAATCTATACACTGAGCAAAAATATCACACATATGCCTGGCCTAATCATTAATGGAAAGATAATCAATAACCTAAGATATGTTGATGATACTATTCTACTAGCAGAAAATCCTAAAGATCTACAACAATTACTTGATCAAATAAACATGATAGGCAAAAAATATGGACTAGATATGAATATCAAAAAGACTAAAACTATGATCATAAACAAAGAAGATACTCAAAACCAACAAGTGGATATCAAAATTGAAGGATTAGACTTGGAGACAGTTCAGAACTACATCTACCTTGGACATACTATAACCAGTGGTGGAAAATGTAAAACTGAAATAAACAAAAGAATAGGAGTGCAAAACGTAATTTTAATGACATGAAGAACATACTAACATCAAAACAAATAACACCAGGGCTAAAACTAAGAATTGCAAAATTGTATATCTTCTCAACGTTCTGTATGGTGCAGAAACATGGACATTAGACAAGAAAACAGAACAGAAAATTGAAGCCTTTGAAATGTGGATTTATAGAAGAATAGGTAGAATTGGATGGAAGGAAAAGAAAACAAACAATGAAGTCTTAAAACAACTAAAAATGGAAAGAGAACTACTAAACACAATTCAAACAAGACAAATGAAATTTTTGGTGCATGTTAAAAGACCCAACAGCCTAATAAAAGTAATCCCGGAGGGGAAAATACAGAGTAAAAGAGGCAGAGGCAGACCAAGACTAACATGGACGAGCAAAATCAAAAGATGGACAAGTCAACCTATGACAACCTGCACCATCAAAGCAAGAAACAGAGTGGAATGGCGCTCCATGGTAGCCAACCTCCCTTGCGGAGACGGCACTCGATGATGATGAGCGTACCCTAAGACATTTTATATAGCACTCTGTTTCCAATAGCAAATTAATTATTATAATACATGTATTTATAATTATGATAATTTATTATAATAATTAATATAAATTAAACAAATTAAATTTAATTCATTATTGATAGCGAGATTGTCCATGCTTCGTAAAGATATGTTGAGATCGGGAAAATGCAACTGAACTAATTACATAAATATTTAATATAACAATTTTGTGTATGCGTGTTATGGTTTTGGTTATGGAAGGCCCCGGTATCACTGCAAACGAATTAAAATCCATAATTGCTCAACCACCCGTGCCAGGTGAATCATCCGAATTACTATCTCATCTCCCAAACAAAGAAAGGTAACTGTAGTCCCCATCACAGCAGTCTCAGCACACGCCAAATGACATAAGGCGAAACCGCACAGAATGTGAACACAGCCTACTGTTCCCTGCCAAACGATATCATCATTCATCTTAAACAATTGGAATATCGAAACATGATCAGAACGGATGAGACACACGGCTCACGGTGTGCACAGAGCACTTAACTCAGTAGCTCATGAAACAAGCCGGACTTGGAATATGAGGAAACTACAGCAATGAACACTTTTCATACATAGCCTTCAATGGTTCCTGCCGCCTATCCACCATATTGACCGGAAGTTCACGTCCTTCTGAAAATGACGAGCGTCATATTTTTTTAAAATGTATAGCGCTTGATGATGTTAGGCCATCGTTTTTGACTCCAATTCCGAACATATAATACACAGTTAGTCGTCAGATTATCCCCGCAGCACATCAAACAACAGACCGTAAGATTACCGTATGGCTAGTCTAGGGATATACGATAAGCCATTATGTGTACGTGTATCATCATCAAGCACCGGTGTAGGTGATCATGTCTATCTAAATATTCATAACTCTACATTTGTTTATCATTTGTTATTTTGACAACCAAAACTATTCTCTCAAACTGTCTTGTATCTTTTATTTTTACTTCGTTCTATCTCTTACCCAACTGGGAAACATTGAGGGACGAAGAGATAGAGGGAAGCAAGGAGAAAAAAAAATACTGGACAGCAAAATTAAGAGAATGACTTGGCAGAAGGTCAACAACAGAAATGATAAATGACTGTTGAAATCGAAAGTTGTGGAGAGACATGATCACCTATGCCAAGAGGCCTGGTACTTTATGATTAATATAATAATTGCACAGAAAGAAGGTTCATAGAAACAATCTTAAAAAAAAATAATAAAATGTCCACTTACCAAAGGTTTAATCCTACGGCGTCCAATTGTAATAATCCATTTGATTTAGCTAGACTTATTATAATCAATGATTAACGACACACAGACGAGCCATATATTTTGTTCACAATTACCGCACAAAATAGCTGAAATGAACGTTTATTTTCTGTTTATAGTTAAAGAGTCGAACTTCGAAAAGTGTCAGCTCACAGGCCGCTGGATACATAACATTATTAATAAGAGCTTGTTTTGTGTTGAAGCCATCGTATTATGACACATGCCATGATTCAGTGCTACGGAGTCAGAACAGTCTAAATATTCGACCTCCCGAACTTGAATCATCATCATCATCATCATGTGCCAACCGGTTGGCGTAGGCGATCATGTCCTTCCACAATCTTCTATCTACAGTGCATTGTATCAATTCTGTTATTGACTGTTTTCCATGCCATGACACCAAGCTATCTAGTATCTTCTCTCTTTGTGGTTCGCGATCTATTCTTCCCTGTATTTTGCCAGTTGTAACCAAGTATTCCAACTTTCCTCTTCTCATGATGTGCACGAAAAATATCAATTGTTTCTTTCTGATGTTTCGTAGGAGCTCCTTCTTTGTATTGGCCTCTTTGAGAATGTCCTCGTTGGTGTCTTTAGTTACCTAGGAAACTCTCAACATTCTTCTGAAAAATCCCATCTCTGTGGCCTGTAATCGTCTTTTCATTTGTTTGTATACTATCCATGATTCGCATCCATATGTCAGAATTGGCTCTATATAGCACCGATGAATTATCTTTCTCATTTCTATTGACATAGACTTGTTGCACAAGATGACTTCAAAGTTGAGTTTCATCATCATCATCATGTGCCGTACCGGTTGGCGTTGGCGATCATGTCCCTTCACAATCTTCTATTTACAGTGCATCGTATGAGTTCTGTTGTTGACTGTTTTCCATGCCAAGACACCAAGCTATCCAATAGTTTCTCTCTTTTTCGTCCGCGATCTCTCTTTCCTTTTATTTTGCCAACCAAGTATTCCAACTTTCATCTTCTCATGATGTGCCCGAAAAGTGTTGATTGCTTCTTTCTGATGTTTTTTAAGAGCTCCCTTTTTGTGTTGGCCTCTTTGAGAACTTTCTCATTGGTCTTTTTAGCTGTCCAGGGAACTTTCAACATTCTTCTGAGAAATCCAATCTCTGTGGCCTCTAATCGTCTTTTCATTTGTTTGTCTATTGTCTATGATTCGCGCTTCCATAGGTCAGGATTGGATCTATATATTAATATTACCCACCAGTGAACTAGTTTTCGTTGTCAAATTCGTCGATTTCACAAACACATGAAACATTTTCTGAATTTGTTTGCAATCACAAACGGGCCTGCGTGCTTCGGTAACCGAGTTGGAAAAACCACCCGACTGGACAACCGACGTTCGGACAACCCGTGTTCGATTCCCGCTGGGAGCAGTGTGAGTTATACTCGTGGTTGGAAAAAAAAATACCTCCGCGGTCGACCCAGCCGTTGGCAGAAATAGGTACCAGGGTAGTACTTTGGAAAGGTGAGGAATGCCGCCTCGCATCGTGAGTTTCGATGCTTGAAGCGACACTATCCAGAAGTCTCCGAACATTTCTGGATAGGCGGCCGAGCACATGTGGGTGAAAACTCGCGTGTTAAGACGTTGATTGAAGTCTCTTGAAACAATAGAACATCACCTTTTACACTGTCCATAACTCACTGACAGAAGAGCAACTCTTCTTTCTTAAAAAAACCTCATAAGTGGACCACCGTGTATGGAACCACAAGGAAACTCATAAATCATCATCACGGGGACTGCTGGCGTAGGTGATCATGTCTATCCATAATTTTCAATCTCGACAGTTATTTATCATTACCGTTTGCCAAGCCATTCTCTTAAGCTGTCTGTTATCTTTTCTCTTTGCTTCCCTCTATCTCTTCGTTCCTCGATTTTCCCAGTTACCACAATATATTTCATCTGTTCCCTTCTCGTTACATGGCCAAAAAATGATGATTGTTTCTTCCTAATATTTATATTGGAAATGAGTAGTCTCGTACTTGACTTTTACCTGAATCTAGCCTGTTCAGCTGTAAATCATCTTGTTAAAGAATATGAACTTGGGGTGGCCATTACTGAACATGCACACACAAATTATTCACACAAATATTACTTTTTTTAATAAGAAAAAACACACAAAAACGATGTGGCTACTAAAGTTTCATTTAGAATAGTTGTCGGGTTGTTGTCGGTGAACTGTTTCCGCTTCTGTGTACTTAAAATTTCGGAATAGACAGATAGCGGAATAAATATGTTGGTCACATAAGCCTGGTGATCTATATAACGTCGGTTATTTTGGGAAGAGGGTTTTGCCGATTTTTTATTTGACGTAATGTCACGAGTTGATGCGGGCAGGTTGCCCTTTAACTTATTGATAAAAAAAAAAAAAGTATAGAGCTCCCGTCACGCCAAGTGGCGTATAGGGAATATGGTGTTAGTGACCATCAATTTTACAGACCTTCGGCACATGATTTTTGGGGTAATGTGGTCGATATTACACCCCTACCGCACCGCTTTACTTCCCCAGAAAAAAAAATCCGGTAGCCATTAAAAGATGGGTGAACCTGGAAGCCGTCGGTTGGGATCGAACCCTACTTCTTGTCCTTTGTAGTCATGTTCACCACTGATCTATCGCGGTTCCCGACTCATTGATGTGGCGGGTCATAATGGCTTTCTTGACATTCCCGGCTCTTACTGGAGAAGTTGAAGTTTGTCTGTCCCAGGCTATGCTGGGAAATTACTAGTCCAGCCAGAGGTACTGCAATACTGGGTCCTCTATATCAGTAACAGCCACCACTACAGGGAACACTCCGATCCTAGCTTTTGTTGACCAGCCTGTTTTCACGTAGACTGTTACCAGGGGGGACCACGAGGAGGTAGAACTGCTAGGTCTTGGTCAGCTGATGGTGCGCCGACCCTGTTATTGCGACCGTAGGCCGCATGCAGTTTATGCTGCGCCGGAATATGGCGATAAATCACACATTGGCATAACTTTCTTGTAACTCATTTTCACTCTTAGCGATGAAGACTTTATCATCGGCATATCTTAGATTATTTATATTATGACCTCCAATTGTTATTCCAGACATGCCCTTTATGGATCTTAAAATAGTCTCACTATAAATATTAAATAAATCTGATTACAGCACACAACCTGATCTAGCACCCTGTTTTATTTGTTGAAACATTCCCAATTGGTTTCCAGTTCTTATGGCCGCTGTTTGTTGCCAGTAAAATTTTAAAAATAGTAAAGTACCCCAGTCCCGCCAAGTGGCGTATAGCAGACCACATGCTATAGAAGAGTCATAGTCCTCCAATCAAAGTCAGTGACTGTTTACATTTGACCAGCCATCAATTTATTTTATAGATTAAATCCAAGGCATAACCCAGCCTTAAATGGGTACCGGATTTTTTTTCTGGGAAAGCAAAGCGGCACGGGCATAATACCGACCACATTACCCCAAAAACCATGTGCCGAGGGTCTGTAAAAAATTGTGGTCATTAACACCATATTAATGGAAGACAGATGGAGGCAGAGATGAAGATGATGGGGAAGACATGCACTGATCTTAAAAGAATGACAAGAAACAGAACGACGTGGACGAAGTGTTTGTTGAAGACCTATGCTTCACAGGGCGCTGGAAGGTAGAAGAACACCATATTGCCTATACGTCCCCTTGGCATGACGAGGCTCGTTACTTTACTTTCTTTTATTTATATAATATACATGAATTGATCTTATATTTAAAATACATAAGTGGCAGGATTGATTATTGATTTTATCGATTTCAATTACAGGAAAGTGCCAAGATTACTTATTGATTTTACGGAATTAAATTACCGATGCTTTCATCGAGATCGGTGGTCGAAGCTGATCAAGTTCTCAATTATGGACCTAATAATAGACTAGCCAGTGTGTAATCAAAGATCTATTGTTAATCATACTTGATTAAATTACCCATCATCATGTGTTATACTGGTTGGTAGAGGCGGCAAAAAATGTCCTTCCAAAACTCTCTGTCTTCAATCATCATCATCGAGTGCCTTCTCCGCAACGAAGGTTGGCTACCATGGATCGCCATTCTACTCTGTTCCTTGCTTTGATGGTACAGGCTGTCATAGATTGACTTGTCCATTTTTTGCTGTTACTCGTCCTTGTTAGTCTTGGTCTGCCTCTGCCTCTTTTACCTTGTATTTTACATTGTCTTCAGTACATCGTATCAATTAAGTTGTTGATTGTTTACCGTGCGTGCCACGGCACAAAGCTATCTTCGTATCGTCTCTCTTTGTTGTCCATGATCTCTTTTTCCTTATATTTTGCCAGTCCCCGACAAGTGTTGATTGTTTCTGTCGCTTGTTTTTAGCTCTCTTTTTATTTTAGTCTCTTTGATAATTTCCTCATTGGTCTTTATCTCTCTTTTTGTTTTAGTCTCTTTGACAATTTCCTCATTGGTCTTTTAGCTCTCTTTTTGTTTTAGTCTCTTTGACAATTTCCTCATTGGTCTTTTTAGCTCACTTTTTGTCTTAGTCACTTTGATAATTTCCTCATTGGTCTTTTAGCTCACTTTTTGTCTTAGTCTCTTTGATAATTTCCTCATTGGTCTTTTAGCTCTCTTTTTGTTTTAGTCTCTTTGACAATTTCCTCATTGGTTTTTAGCTCTCTTTTTGTTTTAGTCTCTTTGATAATTTCCTCATTGGTCTTTTTAGCTCTCTTTTTGTTTTAGTCTCTTTGATAATTTCCTCATTGGTCTTTTTAGCTCTCTTTTTGTTTTAGTCTCTTTGATAATTTCCTCATTGGTCTTTTATCTCTCTTTTTGTTTTAGTCTTTGACAATTTCCTCATTGGTCTTTTTAGTTCTCTTTTTGTCTTAGTCTCTTTGACAATTTCCTCATTGGTCTTTTTAGCTCTCTTTTTGTTTTAGTCTCTTTGGTAATTTCCTCATTGGTCTTTTAGCTCTCTTTTGTTTTAGTCTCTTTGGTAATTTCCTCATTGGTCTTTTTAGCTCTCTTTTTGTTTTAGTCTCTTTGGTAATTTCCTCATTGGTCTTTTTAGCTCTCTTTTTGTTTTAGTCTCTTTGGTAATTTCCTCATTGGTCTTTTAGCTCTCTTTTGTTTTAGTCTTTTGGTAATTTCCTCATTGGTCTTTTTAGCTCTCTTTTTGTTTTAGTCTCTTTGGTAATTTCCTCATTGGTCTTTTAGCTCTCTTTTTGTTTTAGTCTCTTTGGTAATTTCCTCATTGGTCTTTTTAGCTCTCTTTTTGTTTTAGTCTCTTTGATAATTTCCTCATTGGTCTTTTAGCTCTCTTTTTGTTTTAGTCTCTTTGATAATTTCCTCATTGGTCTTTTTATCTCTCTTTTTGTTTTAGTCTCTTTGATAATTTCCTCATTGGTCTTTTAGCTCTCTTTTTGTTTTAGTCTCTTTGGTAATTTCCTCATTGGTCTTTTAGCTCTCTTTTTGTTTTAGTCTCTTTGGTAATTTCCTCATTGGTCTTTTTAGCTCTCTTTTTGTTTTAGTCTCTTTGATAATTTCCTCATTGGTCTTTTAGCTCTCTTTTTGTTTTAGTCTCTTTGATAATTTCCTCATTGGTCTTTTAGCTCTCTTTTTGTTTTAGTCTCTTTGATAATTTCCTCATTGGTCTTTTAGCTCTCTTTTTGTTTTAGTCTCTTTGACATTTCCTCATTGGTCTTTTAGCTCTCTTTTTGTTTTAGTCTCTTTGATAATTTCCTCATTGGTCTTTTAGCTCTCTTTTTGTTTTAGTCTCTTTGATAATTTCCTCATTGGTCTTTTTAGCTCTCTTTTTGTTTTAGTCTCTTTGATAATTTCCTCATTGGTCTTTTTAGCTCTCTTTTTGTTTTAGTCTCTTTGATAATTTCCTCATTGGTCTTTTAGCTCTCTTTTTGTTTTAGTCTCTTTGATAATTTCTCATTGGTCTTTTATCTCTCTTTTGTTTTAGTCTCTTTGATAATTTCCTCATTGGTCTTTTAGCTCACTTTTTGTTTTAGTCTCTTTGATAATTTCCTCATTGGTCTTTTTAGCTCTCTTTTTGTTTTAGTCTCTTTGATAATTTCCTCATTGGTCTTTTTAGCTCTCTTTTTGTTTTAGTCTCTTTGATAATTTCCTCATGGTCTTTTTAGCTCTCTTTTTGTTTTAGTCTCTTTGATAATTTCCTCATTGGTCTTTTTAGCTCTCTTTTTGTTTTAGTCTCTTTGATAATTTCCTCATTGGTCTTTAGCTCTCTTTTTGTTTTAGTCTCTTGACAATTTCCTCATTGGTCTTTTAGCTCTCTTTTGTTTTAGTCTCTTTGATAATTTCCTCATTGGTCTTTTAGCTCTCTTTTTGTTTAGTCTCTTTGACAATTCCTCATTGGTCTTTTTAGCTCTCTTTTGTTTTAGTCTCTTACAATTTCCTCATTGGTCTTTTTAGCTCTCTTTGTTTAGTCTCTTGACAATTTCCTCATTGTCTTTTTAGCTCTCTTTGTTTTAGTCTCTTTGATAATTTCCTCATTGGTCTTTAGCTCTTTTTGTTTTAGTCCTTGATAATTTCCTCATTGGTCTTTTAGCTCTCTTTTTGTTTTAGTCTCTTGACAATTCTCATTGGTCTTTTAGCTCTCTTTTGTTTTAGTCTCTTGATAATTCTCATTGGTCTTTTAGCTCTCTTTTTGTTTTAGTCTCTTTGACAATTTCCTCATGGTCTTTTTAGCTCTCTTTTGTTTTAGTCTCTTTGACAATTTCCTCATTGGTCTTTTAGCTCTCTTTTGTTTTAGTCTCTTTGACAATTTCCTCATTGGTCTTTTAGCTCTCTTTTGTTTTAGTCACTTGATAATTTCCTCATGGTCTTTTATCTCTCTTTTTGTTTTAGTCTCTTTGATAATTTCCTCATTGGTCTTTTTAGCTATC
This sequence comes from Megaustenia siamemsis, assembly GCA_032433765.1. Lineage (NCBI taxonomy): Eukaryota > Metazoa > Mollusca > Gastropoda > Stylommatophora > Ariophantidae > Megaustenia > Megaustenia siamemsis. The sequence goes on from JAVIAB010000104.1 coordinate 13,887,839, forward strand.
GAAAGAACTCTCAATTCTTCTAAGAAATCCCATCTGTTACCTCAAACCGTCTTTTCATTTGTTTATTACTGTCCATGATTCGCTTCCACGGGTCAGAAACGGTTGTATATAACACGAATTACTGAACTCCAAATTTCCCACTTCTATTGCCATAGATTTCTTGCACAAGATATTTTTTCATTTCTGAAATTCTACTTTGGCCTGAGCTATTCTGTTTGTTTTTTTAATTTATTCTGTGCTGCATCTTCTGTCTGATATTATTATCGGATCTAAGGCACTTGTTTCAGCTTATTTTTATGTTAAATGATGGTGATGGTTGTTAATTCGATATGACAATATTTCTAGTTAAATTACCCATAGATGTCAAAATAATGAGCTGATTCAACCTTTCATGTTACTAGTAAACGTCTATACTATTGTGATTTTAAATTGTAAGTTCGTTACACATGCTGATTCTACTTAATTAAGTTACCTGTAAGAGTTGTTATACATGATGATTCTACTTAATAAGTTACCTGTAAGAGTTGTTACACATGCTGATTCTACTTAATTAAGTTACCTGTAAGAGTTGTTATACATGCTGATTCTACTTAATTAAGTTACCTGTAAGAGTTGTTATACATGCTGATTCTACTTAATTAAGTTACCTGTAAGAGTTGTTACACATGCTGATTCTACTTAATTAAGTTACCTGTAAGAGTTGTTATACATGATGATTCTACTTAATTAAGTTACCTGTAAGTGTTGTTATACATGTTGATTCTACTTAATTAAGTTACCTGTAAGTGCTGTTATACATGTTGATTCTACTTAATTAAGTTACCTGTCAGTGCTGTTATACATGTTGATTCTACTTAATTAAGTTACCTGTAAGTGCTGTTATACATGTTGATTCTACGTAATTAAGTTACCTGTCAGTGCTGTTATACATGTTGATTCTATTAATTAAGTTACCTGTAAGTGCTGTTATACATGTTGATTCTACGTAATTAAGTTACCTGTCAGTGCTGTTATACATGTTGATTCTACTTAATTAAGTTACCTGTCAGTGCTGTTATACATGTTGATTCTACTTAATTAAGTTACCTGTAAGTGCTGTTATACATGTTGATTCTACTTAATTAAGTTACCTGTAAGTGCTGTTATACATGTTGATTCTACTCAATTAAGTTACCTGTAAGTGCTGTTATACATGTTGATTCTACTTAATTAAGTTACCTGTCAGTGCTGTTATACATGTTGATTCTACTTAATTAAGTTACCTATAAGTGCTGTTATACATGTTGATTCTACTTAATTAAGTTACATGTAAGTGCTGTTATACATGTTGATTCTATTTAATTAAGTTACATGTAAATGCCGTTATATATGTTCTTCTTCTTCTACCCTTTTAGCTCCCAGTGAAGCATAGGTCTTCAACAAACACTTTCCAAGTCGCTCTGTTTTTTGCCATTCTTGTAAGATCATTCCATGTCTTCCCCATCATCTTCATCTCTGCTTCTATCTGTCTTCTCCAAGAATTCCTTGGTCTTCCTCTTTGTCTTTTCCCCTGGGATCCAAAAAAGGGCATGTTGTGTAATACCCTCAGTTGGCTTCCGCAGTGTGTGTCCTATCCAGCGCCATCGTCTTCAGTGGAGATTTTAGTTCTAAACTTTGTTCAACTATTATACGTAGAGTAGTTATTTGATCAGCACATGATCTGTTCTTCCTAAAACCTGCTTGTTCATCTGTCAAATGTTTCTCTATGGCCTCTTTTAGTCTCTCAAGAATGATTCTACCTAATATTTTTCCTGGCACTAATAGTAGCATAATTCCCCTATAATTTGTGCACTCCTGTAAACTTCCTTTCTTTGGTACATGTTGATTCTACTTAATTAAGTTACCTGTAAGTGCCGTTATACATGTTGATTCTACTTAATTTAAGTTACCTGTAAGTGCCGTTATACATGTTGATTCTACTTAATTAAGTTACCTCTAAGTGCCGTTATACATGTTGATTCTACTTAATTAAGTTACCTGTGAGTGCTGTTATACATGTTGATTCCACTTATTTAAGTTACCTGTGAGTGCTGTTATACATGTTGATTCTACTTAATTAAGTTACCTGTACGTGCCGTTATACATGTTGATTCTACTTAATTAAGTTACCTGTACGTGCCGTTATACATGTTGATTCTACTTAATTAAGTTACCTGTGAGTGCTGTTATACATGTTGATTCTACTTAATTAAGTTACCTGTGAGTGCCCAGGTTTATTGTTGTTTTTATCTATTCAGGTATCTTACCTGTAAGTGCCATTAGTGGGGAAGGCTTGCAAGCAGCACTGGAGTGGCTCGCTCTCAGATTAGGCTCTGCCCAGGTCAAGCCGAGGAACTTTACCGCTGCACAGTCTCAGGCAAAGCTGCTGCAGGAGTGCCGGACTGCATCATCCCTGTCATCCTCATCGTCGAACACTACATCAAAGACAGACAACTCTAGAGTTGCGGGCTCAAAATTGGCCGCTCCACAAAAGCCGGTTATTTTAGTCAACTCAAAAATAGTCATGGACACCAGAAAAGCACCGCCAGCACCGATGGAAACCCCCTCAGCCATGTCTTCGTCCACTCCATGTAGTAGCTACAGCGCGTTCTTGTCGCGGAGAACTCCTGGTACAGTTTTGAACTCATTCTCCTCCTATTCTATTGCTCAGTCTATGAAAGGGGATTTATCAAGAAGGAAATTCAGCGCCATCTCCAAAAGTGACCTGCGCAAAATGAGCTGCGCGTCCTTAGCAGACAACACAGGAAACCGGAAGCTTAGCGCGGTTTCTTTACTGGACTCTCCAAACCAAAGGAAACTGAGTTCAGCGTCGTTAATGGACTCCCCCTGTCGCAGGAAAATGAGCACGACGTTTGTGATAGAACCTGTCCAAGGTAAATTCAGTACAGCGTCCTTCATGGACGCAGCATATGCCAGAAAATGTAGCGAAGCTTCGTTGGTGGCTGACAGCAGGGCAACAGAGTGCCAAAACACAAGAAAACTGAGTGCAGCATCTATAGTAGAGCCCCAGTCAATGGAGGCTATGTGTGAGCGAAAGTTTGTTTCTGTTTCCCTCGGGGATTCTCAAGATGATCATGAAAGACCCAAAATGTCCTTACTTTCTACAACACATTTGACGACAGCATCACCCCCAACTGCTAAACGTAAGTCTGAAGATTTATCCCTGAGTGGGTTTGAGAAGTTTACGCCAATAATGGCTAACTACACTCACGGCGATCACAAAGACAGCGAAACATCTGCAGATGCTCCTAATCTGACATCTCCGTCAGAGCATATTCAACCACATTTGAGAGCCCTCGGGCTGAAAAAGTCACCTTTTTTGTCAAACTCCGCCAAATACGTCGTCAACCCCGTCGATGCAATGAAGGAAGAGCATTATAATGAGATACTTCGGCTCTTACCAGAGAAATATACCAGCTTGTACGGTAGAGAGTCACAGCCGAGTGATAACTTCAATACCTCGTCAACTAAGCATCAACAACTCTTCAGCTCTCTTGACCACAACAATGACAACATACCCATGTTAGTGCCTAAAGACAGTATAGAACAGGACATCATCATCAGTCCAGAAAGACAACACGTTTTAAAATCAGACAAACAATCTAGTCTTGATTCTGATAGTTCACAATCGTCGAATAATGGCCGGCGTTCTAACCTTGACCTGTTCTGTACTCCAACTAGAAAAGGTCATCCTGAGAGACATTCCAGAACGCATTCCAAAGACTACAGCTCAGTAATCATCCCTACATCGTCTAAGGCAGCGTATTGCTCTCGGGCCTACAGCGCCATCAAGTGTTTGTTTTTCCGACCAACAAAGGAACAGATGCAGCAGGAGACGAACAGCATCAGCAGCGATGACGACAAGGAAAAGGCTAATGACGACACAGATAAAGATCAATGAGGTCAGAAACAAGAACTAATGAGAACGCGAAGTACAGTGAGCACAAAAGAAAAGTCAATGAGGACACAAGACAAGGACCAATGAGCACAAAGAAAGATAAGCTAATTATGCACACAAAGACTAGCCAATAAGAACACGGGAAAAGAACGAACGAGAACGCAGAACAACATCAATGAGGACAGAGGAATGACCAATGAGAATAGCGTGAGCAAAAACAGATCAATATGAATACAAAGGGTTAGTGAAGGTACATAGATAGACCAATGAAGACACTGGTAAAGAACAATCAGTACAAGGAAAAGATAAAAGATGGCAGATGTAGAAGGTAATTAGAAGACAGTGACATCAGACTCAAGGATTGTGACATGACCAACAAGGCAACACGGAGAAGCACACGTTATGACTACTCTCCTTGTTACCGTACAGACAAATGTTTAAAACAATGAGAAAAATAATCTTTAATTCTCATAATTATTTTCATGACAATTTTTAGATACGATTTTTATTTTCACAAGAAATGCTCAAATTGAAATTCCAGGAAAGAAGCGTGAAATCAGTTGTGGGTAACTTTTTGTGAGATGTGCTGTTCAGGGGAAATAAGTAGATAATGCTCAAGGAATAAACACAATTTTGTTGCTGAAAAATATGTGGATTATGAGAGTAAGGGACTTAGTAACTGTGTTTTCCATGAAGGAGGAAAAAAATTGTCTCCCTTTTAAAGGGAAGGGAGATATTTTGTTATTTGAAAACAATTCAACGAAAATTAATAATTAATCTTGCCGTCCATATATTGTCCCATGTGATTTTACCGTAGATGTGAGTGTTTGAGTGTCCATGGTTGTGAGCAGTCTTTGAGTATAGGATAGACGTGCTGGTAAAGAGGATTTCTTTGATTTAGACAATTCTTTGTGGTGTCAGAGGTTAATAATGTGTTGTAATTAGTTGACAGCTGTTGATGTCACAGGATGATAGTTGTCACAGGATGATAGTTGTCCCAGGTTGAAAAATGTTGCTATCGTAGGTTGATAAATTAATGTCACAGGTTGATAAATGTTTGCTATCATAGGTTGATAAATTAATGCCACATGTTGATAGATGTTGTCACAGGTTGATAAATGTTTGCTATCATATGTTGATAAATTAATGCCACAGGTTGATAGATGTTGTCACAGGTTGATAAATATTTGCTATCATAGGTTGATAAATTAATGCCACAGGTTGATAGATGTTGTCACAGGTTGACAAATGTTGCTATCATAGGTTGATAAAGTATTGCCACAGGTTGATAGATGTTGTCACAGGTTGATAGATGTTTGCAAACATAGGTTGATAAATTAATGCCACAGGTTGATACATGTTGTCAAAGGCTGCTTAGTCGTTGTTATCACAAGTTGATACATTTGTGTTGATACATGTTAATGTCAGCAAGTTGGTGTCACAGATTGATAGTTATTGTCACATGTTGATGAATTATTTTTGCTACTGGTTGATAGATGTTGCTGTTAATAGTTGATAAGTTGTTGCAACTCGCTGATAACAGCTGCTGTCATTGGTTGATGATCTGTTTTGTTCTGACATGTTAATTAATGTTTGTTGTCACAGGTAGATAAGTTGTTATAATAAGTTGTCATTGTTCTGTCACACGCTGACAGTTGTTATTCGTTGATAGTTATTACTGCCACAATAAGATAGTTGTCACTTTCACAGTTTAAGTTGTTGCTGTCATGCAATGAAAGTCTTCTTCTTCTTAATTATCTGAACTCCGATTGGAGCATAGGACAGCCACAAGATCTCCACCCAACATAGAGCACCCACAAGATCTCCACCAAACATTAGGACACACACAAGATCTCTGTCCAACACAGGGCACCCACAAGATCTCCGCCCAACATAGGACACCCACAAGATCTCCACCCAACATTAGGACACACACAAGATCTCCACCCAACATAGGACACCCACAATATCTCCACCCAACATAGGGCACCCACAAGATCTCCACCCAACATTAGGACACCCACAAGATCTCCACCCAACATTAGGACACTCACAAGATCTCCACCCAACATTGGACACCCACAAGATCTCCACTCAACATTAGGACACCCACAAGATCTCCACCCAACATAGGGCACCCACAAGATCTCCACCCAACATTAGGACACCCACAAGATCTCCACCCAACATAGGGCACCCACAAGATCTCCGCCCAACATTAGGACACCCACAAGATCTCCATCCAACATAGGGCACCCACAAGATCTCCACCAAACATTAGGACACCCACAAGATCTCCACTAAACATAGGACACCCACAAGATCTCCACCCAACATAGAGCACCCACAAAATCTCCACCAAACATTGGACACCCACAAGATCTCCACCCAACATTAGGACACACACAAGATCTCCACCCAATATAGGGCACCCACAAGATCTCCACCCAACATAGGACACCCACAATATCTCCACCCAACATAGGGCACCCACAAGATCTCCACCCAACATTAGGACACCCACAAGATCTCCACCCAACATTAGGACACTCACAAGATCTCCACCCAACATTGGACACCCACAAGATCTCCACCCAACATTAGGACACCCACAAGATCTCCACCCAACATAGGGCACCCACAAGATCTCCACCCAACATTAGGATACCCACAAGATCTCCACCCAACATAGGGCACCCACAAGATCTCCACCCAACATTAGGACACCCACAAGATCTCCATCCAACATAGGGCACCCACAAGATCTCCACCAAACATTAGGACACCCACAAGATCTCCACTAAACATAGGACACCCACAAGATCTCCACCCAACATAGAGCACCCACAATATCTCCACCAAACATTGGACACCCACAAGATCTCCACCCAACATTAGGACACCCACAAGATCTCCACCCAACATAGGGCACCCACAAGATCTCCACCCAACATTAGGACACCCACAAGATCTCCACCCAACATAGGGCACCCACAAGATCTCCACCCAACATTAGGACACCCACAAGATCTCCACCCAACATAGGGCACCCACAAGATCTCCACCAAACATTAGGACACCCACAAGATCTCCACTAAACATAGGACACCCACAAGATATCCACCCAACATAGAGCACCCACAATATCTCCACCAAACATAGGGCACCCACAATATCTCCACCAAACATAGGGCACCCACAATATCTCCACCAAACATAGGGCACCCACAATATCTCCACCAAACATAGGGCACCCACAAGATCTCCACCCAACATAGGGCACCCACAAGATCTCCACCCAACATAGGACACATACAAGATCTCCACCCAACATTAGGACACCCACAAGATCTCCACCCAACATAGGACACCCACAAGATCTCCACCAAACATAGGGCACCCACAAGATCTCCACCCAGCATAGGGCATACACAAGATATCCACACAACATTAGGACACACACAAGATCTCCACCCAACATAGGACACCCACAAGATCTCCACCCAACATTAGGACACACACAAGATCTCCACCCAATATAGGGCACCCACAAGATCTCCACCCAACATAGGACACCCACAATATCTCCACCCAACATAGGGCACCCACAAGATCTCCACCCAACATAGGGCACTCACAAGATCTCCACCCAACATTAGGACACCCACAAGATCTCCACCCAACATTAGGACACCCACAAGATCTCCACCCAACATTAGGACACTCACAAGATCTCCACCCAACATTAGGACACCCACAAGATCTCCACCCAACATTAGGGCACTCACAAGATCTCCACCCAACATTAAGACACCCACAAGATCTCCACCCAACATTAGGACACCCACAAGATCTCCACCCAACATTAGGGCACTCACAAGATCTCCACCCAACATTGGACACCCACAAGATCTCCACCCAACATTAGGACACCCACAAGATCTCCACCCAACATAGAGCACCCACAAGATCTCCACCCAACATTAGGACACCCACAAGATCTCCACCCAACATAGGGCACCCACAAGATCTCCACCCAACATTAGGACACCCACAAGATCTCCACCCAACATAGGGCACCCACAAGATCTCCACCAAACATTAGGACACCCACAAGATCTCCACTAAACATAGGACACCCACAAGATCTCCACCCAACATAGAGCACCCACAATATCTCCTCCAAACATTGGACACCCACAAGATCTCCACCCAACATTAGGACACCCACAAGATCTCCACCCAACATAGGGCACCCTCAAGATCTCCACCCAACATTAGGACACCCACAAGATCTCCACCCAACATTAGGACACCCACAAGATCTCCACTAAACATTGGACACCCACAAGATCTCCACCCAACATAGAGCGCCCACAATATCTCCACCAAACATAGGGCACCCACAATATCTCCACCAAACATATGGCACCCACAATATCTCCACCAAACATAGGGCACCCACAATATCTCCACCAAACATAGGGCACCCACAAGATCTCCACCCAACATAGGGCACCCGCAATATCTCCACCAAACATAGGGCACCCACAATGTCTCCACCCAACACAGGACACCCACAAGATCTCCACCCAACATAGGGCACCCACAATATCTCCACCAAGCATAGGGCACCCACAGTCTCTCCACCAAACATAGGGCACCGACAATATCTCCACCAAACATAGGGCACCCACAAGATCTCCACCAAACATAGGGCACCCACAAGATCTCCACCAAACATAGAGCACCCACAATATCTCCACCAAACATATGGCACCCACAATATCTCCACCAAACATAGGACACCCACAATATCTCCACCAAACATAGGGCACCCACAAGATCTCCACCCAACATAGGGCACCCACAAGATCTCCACCAAACATAGGGCACCCACAATATCTCCACCAAACATAGGGCACCCACAAGATCTCCACCCAACATAGGGCACCCACAATATCTCCACCCAACATAGGGCACTCACAATATCTCCACCCAACATAGGACACCCACAATATCTCCACCCAACATAGGGCACCCACAATATCTCCACCCAACATAGGACACCCACAATATCTCCACCCAACACAGGGCACCCACAATATCTCCACCCAACATAGGGCACCAACAATATCTCCACCCAACATAGGGCACCCACAATATCTCCACCCAACATAGGAAACCCACAATATCTCCACCCAATCTAGTCTGTAGCAAGGACAACTCTCGCTAAGACATACCAAACTCTATGATTTCATCATGTATGGCTCATCGCCATGTTCCCCAATAGTCTAGTAGAATTGTTTTCGTTTACCAGGGGGTGTCCGTGTTAATCATCATTGAATGCCGTCTCCGTATAGAAGGTTGGCTACAATGGAGCGCCATTCCACTCTGGCTCTTGCTTTGATGGTGCAGATTGTCATAGGTTGACTTGTCCATCTTTTAATGTTATTGGTCCATGTTAGTCTTGATCTGCCTCTGCTTCTTTTACCTTGTATTTTCCCTTCCAATATTACTTTTATTAGGCTGTTGTGTCTTTTAACATGCCCCAAAAATTTCATTTGTCTTGTTCTAATTGTATTTAATAGTTCTCTTTTCATTTTTAGTTGTTTTAAAACTTCATCGTTTGTTTTCTTTTCTTTCCATCCAGTTCTACCTATTCTTCTATAAATCCACATTTCAAAAGCTTCAATTTCCTGTTCTGTTTTCTTGTCTAATGTCCATGTTTCTGCACCATACAGGGTTATTGAGAAGATGTAACATTTTGCTATTCTTAGTTTTAGCCCTGGTGTTATTTGTTTTGATGTTAGTATATTTTTCATGGCATTAAAATTACTTTTTTCTATACCTATTCTTTTGTTTATTTCAGTTTTAAATTTTCCATCACTAGAAAATACAATAAATATAGAAGATCATTGGAAACAGGTAAAAAATATATGGAAAGAGACATGCGAAGAAACACTGGGGAAAAGAGAACGCCAGAATAAGGCATGGATGACAGCAGAGACCCTGGATAAAATTAAAGAAAGAAAGAACAAGAAAGCAGACATAAATAAAAGCAAAACAAGAAGTAATAAAGCCAAGACACAGGAAGCTTACACAGAGGTGAACAAAGAAGTGAGAAGATGCATTAAAGGGGATAAGAGGAAATATATAGATGAACTGGCTAGGGAGGCAGAGGAGGCAGCAGATGGAGGGAATGTGGAAGAGCTGTACAGCGGCACAAAGAAATTAGGTGGAAAATGCAAACAGATCAACGCCTTTATCAAAGACAAGAAAGGAAATCTGCTTGGTGTTGTGGGGGAACAAATGGAGAGATGGAAAGAACACTTTGAGGAACTTTTGAACAGACCCGGCTCGGATGGTCCTCCGGATGTACTGCCAGCGGAGGAGGAGTTGCACGTTGGCTGCGGAAAACCGGGCAGAGAAGAAATAATGAAGGCCATCAGATTGTTAAAAGATGGTAGAGCCACGGGACCGGATGGAATTCCTTCGGGGGCCATCGGGGCAGATGTTGACACCTCTGCCAAGATGTTACAGGATCTATTGGATGGGGTTTGGGAGAGGGAGGAGATACCTAAAGACTGGAGAGGGGGTTGTGTGATCAAACTACCAGGGAGGGGAAGTTTACAGGAGTGCACAAATTGTAGGGGAATTGTGCTGCTGTCAGTGCCAGGGGAGATGTTGGGCAGAATCGTTCTGGAGAGGCTGAGGGAGGCTATGGGGAGGCACTTGGGAGATGAGCGGGCGGGTTTTGGGGGGAACAGATCATGTGCTGATCAGATGGCTACCCTACGTATGGTGGTTGAACAGGGTTTAGAACTAAGGTCCCCACTATATATTGGATTCATGGGTTGCGAGGGGGCGTTTGATGGTTTGGACAGAGGAGTGCTTTGGGGGTTGCTGAGTCATTGCGGAGTCCCCATGGGGTTTATTGGCCTGGTGAGGACAATGTGTGAAGGAACGGGGTGTGGTGTGGTGCATGGGGGACAGCTTGCGGGGGCATTTGAAATGGGAACAGGAGTAAGGCAAGGATGCCTCCTGTCTCCGTTTCTCTTTCTACTGGCCATAGATTGGATTGTGAAAATGACTCGGGACAACAGAGGTGGGATCCAGTGGTCACTGGCCAAGCGGCTTGGTGATTTGGACTTTGCTGATGGCATGGCTCTCCTATCGCACAGCCATCAACAGATGCAGGATGGAGTGAGTATGTTAGATGAGGGATCGCGACAGCTGGGACTAGAGATTAATAGAGATGGGACCAATATTGTGAGAATTGATGCAGTTGGCAGTGGCCATATGAAGCTAGGAGAGGTGCCTCTGCTGGACGTGCAATCTTATATGTGTCTGGGCGGTGGTATGGATGGAGAGGGAGGAACAGAAAGTGATGCCAAGGTGGGGATATCGGGGGCAAGAGGGGCTTTCATTGCACTGGGAAACATGTGGAGGTCCGAGGAAATTGGGCTAAATACAAAGGTAAAAATTTTCAACTCAAATGTTGAGTCGGTCCTATTGTATGGCTGTGAAACATGGAGAATGACAGGATTGACAATCACGAAAGTACAGACTTTCGTTGATGGATGCTTGCGCAGAATAGGGGGATGGAGGTGGCAGGACAGAGTCACTAACGTGGAGTTATGGAAATGTGCCGGTCAAATACCGGTGGATAAAGAGATACAGCGAAGACGATGGCGATGGATAGGACACACACTACAGAAGCCAACTGAGAGTATTGCACAACAGGCCCTTTTTTGGAATCCCCAGGGGAAAAGACAAAGAGGAAGACCAAGGAATTCTTGGAGAAGGCAGATAGAAGCAGAGATGAAGATGATGGGGAAGACATGGAATGATCTTAAAAGAATGGCAAAAAACAGAACGACTTGGAAAGTGTTTGTTGAAGACCTATGCTCCACCAGGAGCTAAAAGGTAAAAGAGAAGAGATTCTTTTGTTTATTTCAATTTTACATTTTCCATCATTGGTTATAGTATGTCCCAGGTAATTGTAGCTCTGGACTGTCTCCAGATGTATTCCCTCAACTTTGATATTTAATTGTAGGTCTTGAGAATTTTCTTTGTTTATGATCATAGTTTTAGTCTTTTTGATATTCATATCTAGTCTATATTTTTTGCTTGTCATGTTTATTTCATTGCACTGGGAAACATATGGAAATCCAAAGAAATTAGGCTAAATACAAAAATACAAATTTTCAACTCCAATGTTAAGTCGGTTCTATTATATGGCTGTGAAACATGGAGAATAACAAAATTGACAATCACGAAGGTACAGACTTTCATTAATGGATGCTTGCGCAGAATAAAGGGATGGAAATGGCAGGACAAAGTCACAAACGTGGAATTATGGAAATGTACCGGTCAAATACCAGTGGATAAAGAAATACAGCGAAGACGATGGCGATGGATAGGACACACACTACGGAAACCAACTGAGAGTATTACACAACAGGCCCTTTTTTGGAATCCCCAGGGGAAAAGACAAAGAGGAAGACCAAGGAATTCTTGGAGAAGACAGATTGAAGCAGAGATGAAGATGATGGGGAAGACATGGAATGATCTTAAAAGAATTGCAAAAAACAGAACGACTTGGAAAGTGTTTGTTGAAGACCTATGCTCCACTGGGAGCTAAAAGGTAGAAGATGTTTATTTCATTAAGCAATTGTTGTAGATCTTTAGGATTTTCTGCTAGTAGAACAGTATCATCAGCATATCTTAGGTTATTGATTATCTTTCCATTAATGTTTAGGCCTGGCATCTCTGAGATGTTTTTTAAAGATTTTCTCAGTGATAGATTGAACAAGCTTGGTGATAGGATGCATCCTTGTCTTACTCCTCTTTTTATATCCATGGGTGTAGAGTTCTCCTTGTTATATTTTATTATTGCTGTTTGCTCCCAGTACAAATTACATATTAGTCGTATGTCTGTGTCGTCCAGATTTATATCTTTTAGGCAGTCTATAAGTTGATTATGTAGAGACGGTGATTTATAATATGAGTATAATCAATGAATGATATATGTGGACGCTGTCAATGTAAAATCTGCTACCCACTTCTTTTAATTTTAACACTTTACACCATATGTAATCTGTTCATATCTTCATAGTTCTATGAATGGTGTATTTGTGAAAACTGTAAATTATAACTGCTATGAAAGTAAATGGTATGTTATTAAATGTGTCTAATAAAGAATTATGATAAAGATATGATAAATAGTGTCAACAAAATTGTTATCCATGCTTGTTACATTCGTTTGTGTGCTGAAGTAGCCTTGCTATTAATCATTCTTATATTAAAGAATACCAACCTTATTCCTTAACATTCTGGCAGATATCTTGGCTTGTATGATATAACTTTAATCATAATTAATGTTTAGGAGGTATTTTTGAGAACACTAAGCCACCTTTGTCAAAGAAACATTCCAGAGACCTTTTCTCTGAGCTACCACAACACTTGCCAGTTGGCACACACACAAATATTTATATATATTTATAGACTTGCTTTGTTAATGTTTATTCTTTATACATGATTCTGTGGAAAGATTTGGCTTTTGCCATTTTGGCTCAATTCAATGCATTGTGGAATCAGTTTGATTCATTATTGTAAAGTTTTGACAATTTGGTTCATCTCAAAGCAATGTATGTCTGAATTTGACCTACAAAGTGTTGGGGTTTATTAAGTTGGCTCAATTCAATGCCTAGTGGAGTCATTTACTAGTATAGGGTATATCAGTTTTGGCTTAGTTCAGTTGTGGAATCATTTTGATAAGAAATGAAGTTTTTACAATTTTTAATAGAAATTGTGGTTTAATAAAATCAAGAAGACAGCCTGAAGTTGAACAGAATATGCCTCACTAAGAAGAAGGCAAAATAAAAATTTTCAACACCAATGTTAAGTCAATCCTGTTATATGGTTGTGAAACATGGAGAACAAAAAAAACTTGACAATCATAAAGATACAGACCTTCATTAATAGATGCTTGTGCAGAATTAAAGGATGGAAATGGTAGGATTAAATCACTAACATAGAATTATGGAAATGTGCCAGTTAAATATCAGTGGATAAAGAGATACAGTGAAGATGATAGTGCTGGATAGGACACACACTGCAAAAGCCAAGTGATAGTATTACACAACAGGCTCTTTTTGGAATCCACAAAGAAAATGACAAAGAGGAAGACCAAAGTATTCTTGGAGAAGACAGATGGAAGCAGATATGTAGATGATGGAGAATACATGGAATGATCTTAAAAGAATGGCAAGAAACAGAACGGCTTGGAAAGTGTTTGTTGAAGACTTATACTCCACAGGGAGCTGAAAGTGTTTGTTTAAGACTTATACTCCACAGGGAGCTGAAATGTAGAAGAAAAAGAAGAAGGAAAAATACCCAGAGTCAACAATCAAACAATATGATTCAGTTTTAGGGAGGTTTACCATTTTGGTTCAATTCAATGCATGGTGGAATCAGTTTGATTCAATATTGTAAGGGTTAGACAATTTGGTCCATGTCAAAGCATTGTAATGTCTGAATTTGACCCACAATGTGTTAGGGTTGATCATAGTGGCTCAATTCAATGCCTGGTGGGGTCAGTTTGATTCATTATTGTGAGGATTTGAGGAAACATTTATATGTGACCTAAATGATCCAAGGCAGCTGCGATAGCTCAGTGGTTAGTGAACTGGACTACAAAGGAAAAGAGGTCAGGTTTGATCCTGATCGACGGCTTCTGGGTTCACCTAACCTCAAATTGGTACCGGATTTTTTTTCTGGGAAAGTAAAGCGGCATGGAAGTAATCATCATCATCATCGAATGCCGACTCCGCAACGAAGGTTGGCTACCATGGATCGCCATTCCACTCTGTTTCTTGCTTTGATGGTGCTGGCTGTCATAGATTGACTTGTCCATCTTTTGATGTTACTCGTCCATGTTAATCTTGGTCTCCCTCTGCCTCTTTTACCTTGTATTTTCCCTTCCAATATTACTTTTAGTAGGCCGTTGTGTCTTTTAACATGCCCCAAAAATTTCATTTGTCTTGTCTTAATTGTATTTAGTAGTTCTCTTTTTATTTTTAGTTGTTTTAAAACTTCATCATTTGTTTTCTTTTCTTTCCATCCAATTCTACCTATTCTTCTATAAATCCACATTTCAAAGGCTTCAATCAATTTTCTGTTCTGTTTTCTTGTCTAATGTCCATGTTTCTGTACCATGTAGGAATATTGAGAAGATATAACCTTTTGCTAATCTTAGTTTCAGCCCTACTGTTATTTGTTTTGTTGTTAGTATATTTTTCATGGCATTAAAATTACTTTTTGCAATACCTATTCATTTGTTTATTTCAATTTTACATTTTCCATCATTGGTTATAGTATGTCCAAGGTAGTTGTAGCTCTGAACTGTCTCCAGATGTATTCCTTCAGCTGTGATATTTACTTGTAGGTCTTGAGAATTTTATTTGTTTATGATCATAGTTTTAGTCTTTTTGATATTCATATTTAGTCCATATTTTTTGCTTGCTATGTTTATCATATTAAGCAATTGTTGTAGGTCTTTAGGATTTTCTGCTAGTAGAACAGTATCATCAGCATGGGCGTAATACCGACCACATTACTCCAAAAATCATGTGGTCTGTAAAATTTATGGTCACTAACACCATATTCCCTATATGCCACTTGACATAACTCTTTACTTTTTTTTTTTTTTTTCAATTTTTTACAAGGCATATTCGGATGTGTGGGGGAGGGCTAGTTGGTCTCGAGGCAAAATGTTGGCTTCAAGACAGAGAGGTTGTGGGTTCAAAACCCGGCTGCACTAGTTGAGATTTTTATTTATGATTTCTCTCTGTGGCAGCCACCCCTGGTCTCAGCATCGAGGCCTGGCTCGAAAAGTCAATTACTCATCGACGGAAAAAATTATAAATATGAGTACCTCCAAAAGTGGAGTTATCTGCCTATGCGGCGAGGGACCCCTGTGCACACGGCTGCCTGGGAAAAATGGATTAACACGTAAAATTCAGTTCCTAGTCTCTAGGGACTTCGTCAGATGTAAAAACTGGTGAACGAAAAAAAAAAATTGTGGGGAGCGTGACAATTTCAAATGACATCACTCTCTGTTCAGCGAATCATTAGTTGAACTTTGAAAAAAATAATATGTGATTCCCAGCCCAAAGAAAAATCCTAATGGCAGACTCCAGAAAAGGAACAAATGCTGAAACAATTGTTGAATTTACAACAAAACAAATATTTGTTTTAGCATGAGATTTACAGAGATTTACAGAGGTTTACCTGTTGCCATCTTTATATTCCAAGTAAATGTGTGCCATTCATGTTGTAACTTTTATTTTCAAAGAAAAATGTTATTTGTAAAGGTCCACATTGTAATTTATCCATAACACATAAAACTGTTGTCATTTTTGAAGATACTATTATTTCTCTTATTTAAATTTTTTTAAGTTAATTCTTAATGCTTGTTGTAACTGTGTTGCTTGGTGCCATTTATCAACTTCCTGTGGTTAAATAAAGTGTTTCTTTGAGCATATTCCCTATTCCCCTTAGAAGTGTGTCTATATTGTGAAAGCATATTCACATATAGTTGAAGGTGTACCCACCTCCTTCTGGGAGCACTCTCCCATACCAATTTTGTGTTTATCCATCTCAATCTGAGAGTAGCTTCCCTTTTCCACATAAACGTTTGTATACCCATTTCTATCTGAGAGCGTATTTCCCTTTAATAGTTTGTAAATCTATTTACCTCTAATTGAGAGAATTTTCTACTTAATTATGTGTGAATAACCACCTCTAGCTGTGAACATATGCCCATATGTACATATAAAATACATACAGAGGGTCCACAAATATGCTCCTTGAGTTCAAGTTGTTATAAAATCATAATTTATTAGAATGTTCTTACACGGGAGTGGCTACAGTTGCATCAATTCCTAAAGTTTCATGTGGTGGTAGCAGATGGTATCACTATCATGAGCACCATTACTCGACAACCACCGATGCGATAATCTAGCTTGGAGCAGTCTCACTGTAGCATGTCCTTCATGACCGAGTTTACAGGTTCAGTGCATCGAGTTTGCAGTTTCCCACATATTATCCAGGGTTGTGGGTAGTGTACAGGTATATCCACTCTGTCCTTCATGTACTACCAAAGGAAACAGTAACAAACACTCTGTCCTTCACGTACCACCAAAGGAAACAGTCACAAACACTCTGTCCTTCACAAACCCCCAAACAAAAAATTCACAAACATTCTGTCCTTCACGTACCACCAAAGGAAACAGTCACAAACACTCTGTCCTTCACAAACCACCAAAGGAAAAATTCACAAACACTCTGTCCTTCAGGTACCACCAAAGGAAAAGGTCACAAACACTCTAGTCTTCACGTACCCCCAAAGGAAACAGTCACAAGCACTTTGTCCTTCATGTACCACTAAAGGAAACAGTCACAAACAGTATGTCCTTCACGTACCACCAAAGTAAAAAGTCACAAACACTCTATCCTTCATGTACCACCAAAGTAAAAAGTCACAAACACTCTATCCTTCACGTACCACCAAAGTAAAAAGTCACAAACACTCTATCCTTCACATACCACCAAAGTAAAAAGTCACAAACACTATCCTTCATGTACCACCAAAGTAAAAAGTCACAAACACTCTATCATTCACGTACCACCAAAGTAAAAAGCCACAAACACTCTATCCTTCACATACCACCAAAGTAAAAAGTCACAAACACTCTATCCTTCACGTACCACCAAAGTAAAAAGTCACAAACACTCTATCCTTCACATACCACCAAAGTAAAAAGTCACAAACACTCTATCATTCATGTACCACCAAAGGAAAAATGCACAAACAGTTAGGTCTGGTGATCTCGGAGGCCACATGCAGAACACCTGGTCATTTTGTCCAGCATGGCCAATCCAACGTTTTTTGTTGGTGCTCTGTGATAAATTTGCACAGACTTTGTTAAACAGAAAAGAATTTATTTTTAGTTTGAATGTATCTGTAGTCACCATATTAATAAACATATTCCAATACGATTTAAATGTATAACTAATACCTGAAAGTAAGAGGTGTTTTTGTGGACCTGTGTGTGTACATATATATGTATACCCATCTCTCTTTGAAAGAATATTCTGATTTTAATCTGTGTCCACATATTAAATGTTTGCCCGGGGGACTGGTTGGACTCGAGGCAAGACGCCAGCCTTGAGACAGAGAGGATGTGGGTTCAAATCCCGGCTATACCAGTTGGGCTTTGTATTTATGATTTCTCTCTGCAGGAACCACCCCTGGTCTCAGCAGCGAGGCCCGGCTTGAAACGTCAATTACTCATCGACGGAAAAAAATATGAGTACCTCCGAAAATGGAGTTATCTGCCTGTGCGGCGAGGGACCCCTGTGCACACGGCTGCCAGGGAAAAATAGATTAACACGCAAAATTCAGTTCCTAGTCTCTAGGGACTTCGTCAGAGGTAAAAGCTGGCGAACGAAAAAAAAAATGGTTGCCTCAATAACATAAAGTCATATATATGTGATATAGTGCTTGTATTTTTCAAATATAATCAAACAGCTGATGGCCGCTGCTTTCTATTTATTATTTATTTTGTTTACATGAGGCAGTTCTTTAGAATGTCAACAGCTCTGTAAATGTATGCACATATGTATGGATGAACATTTGTACAGAATGGCTCTTTGAGATTAGACAAAGATAGCTTGTAATTGGTCGTGCTTGAAACCATTAGTAATGTTTATGGGAACGTGATGTTTGTTCACTGTATGGGAGAAAGATAATGATAAAGATAGCTTGTAATTGGTAATACTTGAAACTATTAGTAATGTTTATGGGAACGTGATGTTCGTACACTGTATGGGAGAAAGATAATGATAAAGATAGCTTGTAATTGGTCGTGCTTGAAACCATTAGTAATGTTTATGGGAACGTGATGTTCGTACACTGTATGGGAGAAAGATAATGACAAAGATAGCTTGTAATTGGTCGTGCTTGAAACCATTAGTAATGTTTATGGGAACATGATGTTTGTTCACTGTATAGAAGAAAGATAATGACAAAGATAATAGCGCTGAATAGAACACATACGAAGGATATAAATCTAGACGACACAGACATACGACTAATATGTAATTTGTACTGGGAGCAAACAGCAATAATAAAATATAACAAGCAGAAATTTACACCCATTGATATAAAAAGAGGAGTAAGACAGGGATGCATCCTATCACCAAGCTTGTTCAATCTATACACTGAGAAAATCTTTAAAAAACATCTCAGAGATGCCAGGCCTAAACATTAATGGAAAGATAATCAATAACCTGAGATATGCTGATGATACTGTTCTACTAGCAGAAAATCCTAAAGACCTACAACAATTGCTTAATGTGATAAACATAACAAGCAAAAAATATGGACTAGATATGAATATCAAAAAGACTAAAACTATGATCATAAACAAATAAAATTCTCAAGACCTACAATTAAATATCAAAGTTGAAGGAATACATCTGGAGACAGTTCAGAGTTACAACTACCTGGGACATACTATAACCAGTGATGGAAAATGTAAAATTGAAATGAACAAAAGAATAGATATGGCTAAAAGTAATTTTAATGCCATGAAAAATATACTAACAGCAAAACAAATATCAGCAGGGCTGAAACTAAGAATGGCAAAATGTTACATCTTCTCAGTATTCCTGTATGGTGCAGAAACATGGACATTAGACAAGAAAACATAACAGAAAATTGAAGCCTTTGAAATGTGGATTTATAGAAGAATAGGTAGAATTGTATGGAAAGAAAAGAAAACAAAACGATGAATTTTTAAAACAACTAAAAATGAAAAGAGAACTACTAAGCACAATTCAAACAAGACAAATGAAATAAATTTTTGGGGCATGTTAAAAGACATAACCGCCTACTAAAAGTAATATTGGAAGGGAAAATACAAGGTAAAAGAGGCAGAGGCAGACCAAGACTAACATGGACGAGTAACATCAAAAGATGGACAAGTCAATCCATGACAGCCTGCACCATCAAAGCAAGAAACAGAGTAGAATGGCGATCCATGGTAGCCAACCTTCGTTGTGGAGAAGGCACTCGATGATGATGAGAACACATACAGCAAAATCAACTGAGAGCATTGTAAGACAGTAGAAGAAGCAAATCACTTTCTATAATTTTTAAGCTGCATAGGTCAAGAGTCATAGATTTTAGAAGCAGTGATCTCTGCAATATGTGCCACTTTCGCATGCAAGGTTTCTGTTTTTGATATTGTGGTTCTGCCCTATGTACCGTCTTCAGCTCGAAAGGACAATAGATAGATAGATAGATAGATAGGTCAAGAACAAGTGGGAAACAACTGGTAGGAGGAAAAGATGCTGACCCAGAGAAACACTGAGAAGATCATTGATCAGAGAGGCAAAGGCAGCAGGAATCAGCTCCCTCAGTGAGATCGAGATGCTTGCACAGAACAGAGACAAATGGCAAGATTTGATTTTTAAAAATCTCTGCAAGGATTGAGACAGCTAGAAAGAAAATTTAGAAAAAGAGAAAGAGTATCTGGTTCTATTCCCAATGGGCCAGCCATGATTCGAAAGGTCATTGGACGGATAGATAAACAGGTCAAGAAGGAGTCACACACACACAAAAAAAAGAAATTATAATCAGAACAGCAT
Organism: Megaustenia siamemsis; assembly: GCA_032433765.1. NCBI lineage: Eukaryota > Metazoa > Mollusca > Gastropoda > Stylommatophora > Ariophantidae > Megaustenia > Megaustenia siamemsis. Next base: position 13,908,498 of record JAVIAB010000104.1, read on the forward strand.
TGATGGCAATGACTTTCAGAGACCTTGATGAAATATGAAAATCAAAATTACTCAGCACAAAAATTAAGCTCAGGATTTTCAGATCAACAGCAAGGAAATAAAAAACAACATTTGTATACTCTCAGAACTAGTCCTGCAGTGGATACCACCAGCACACTGTGGCATCCCTAGAAATGAGAAAGCAGATGAGCTCACAAAAACAGATAGGAGCCTTCAATATTCCAACCAACCACGGAACCTCAAGAAGTAAAGAGAATCCTGAAACAAGCAAGAAAAACAGAATCTTCATGGCGTTTAATCTTTGTGTTGCTATTGCTAATCTTCTTTTAATCTTTGTGTTGCTATTGCTAATCTTCTTTTAATCTTTCTCTGGCAGTCTCCATTGTTAGTTACTAAAGATCCAGGATATTCATAGTTTGTTTAAATTTCAAGCACTTGTTTTTCTAATAAGTCTTATATAGTTCTTAGTGAGCTGCGATAGCTCAGTGATTAGTGAACTGGACTACAAAGGATAAGAGGTAGGGTTCAATCCCGATAAACGACTTTAGGGTTCACCCAGCCTTAAATGGGTACTGGATTTTTTCTGGGAAAGTAAAGCGACACGGGCGTAATACCGACCACATTACCCCAAAAATCATGTGCTGAAGGTCTGTAAAATATATTGTCACTAACACCATATTCCCTGTATGCCTCTTGGCGTGATGGGGTTCTTTACTTTTCTTTTTTTTACTTATATAGTTCTTGAACACATAACTAACTCTATGTTACTTGTTCTTTGTATATTTTCTGTTGGTCTTCTATAGTGTTATACATTTGAACTATTGCATTTGCCAGTTAGCAAAACTGCCACACGATAAACTGGATGACAATTTTTTCTTGACACTCAAGGCCGGACAAATATACGTTTCTGAATGACAACAATGGGCCAGATAAATTTGGGCTGGATTTGGCTCATTGGCTGTAGGTTGCAGGCCCCTAGTTTAGAATAAAGGTTTGTCACACTGTTTCGATCCTGATAGACAGCTTCCAGGTTCACCCAGCCTTAAATGGGTACCAGATTTTTTTCTGGGGAAGTAAAGTAGTAGGGGGGTAATACCGACCACATTACCCCAAAAATCATGTGCCGAAGGTCTGTAAAAATTATGGTCAATAACACTATATTCCCTATACGCTACTTGGTGTGACGGGGGTACTTTACTTTACTTTGTCACACTGTGGAGGTCAGTACAATGGTTTGTCATATCGTGATAGTCCAATATTAAAGGTTTGTCATATTGTGATAGTCCAAAATTAAAGGTTTGTCATATTATGAAGATTCAATATTTGAGGTTTGTCATATTGTGAAGATTCAACGTTGGATGTTTGTCATATTGTGATAGTCCAACATTAAAGGTTTGCCATATTGTGATAGTCCAGCATAAAGGTTTGTCATATTGTGATAGTCCAGCATAAAGGTTTGTCATATTGTGAAAGTCCAGCATAAAGGTTTGTCATATTGTGACAGTCCAGCATAAAGGTTTGTCATATTGTGACAGTCCAGTTTAAAGGTTTGTCATATTGTGATAGTCCAGCATAAAGGTTTGTCATATTGTGATAGTCCATGATAAAGGTTTATTCATTGTGATGGTTTAGCATGAATTATTACCAGATTGTGATAGTATAGGATAAATTATTTATTGTCATGGTCCAACATTAAAGGTTTGTCCTATTGTGATAGTCCAACATAAAGAAGTGTTCATTATGATGTTTAAGCATAAATTATTGTCACAATGTGATGATTTCGCAGAAAATATTGTCACAATGTGATGATTCAGCAGAAAATATGTCACATTTAAATGATTTAGTATAAATTGTTACTTTTTTATGGTTTATCATAAACTGTCACATTGTGATAGTTCAGCATGATAGCTGTCACATTTTGTACAGATTTTCACATTAAAAAGACGATGGAAGCATAAATTATCACATCGTAATAACTCAGCATTGGCACATTACATGAGTTCAACATAGATGTTTCTCTCATATAGATCATTCAGTTTTCTTGTTGACATATTACAATATTCTGTACATTAGATAGCTCATCATTTATAACTCTATAACAATATTAAACTGTCTATGGTGCTCAATTGTATAACATTTTTGAGAATTTTGAATTTGACGAAGACTCTTCTCGTACTCTCCCAAACAAAATTTATATTAAATTCTTGTGGAGTTTGCCCTTTTAATATCAAAGACAGTTTAATTTCATAGTATCCCAGGATATATTTTCAAAGATCAAGGTAATGGGTGATCTACGGCATAAATTGTCATGGGGGAATTGACCAATTTCACAATGAATTTACATTTTGTAATTGTTTGTTTTATTGACATCACAGACAGTTTAGGCCAGCAATCTCACCTCTGACTCACATAACTCTAGCAGGTGATAGCAGTCAAGACACTGTCAGGTTTATTTTTTTTAATTTGAAAAACAATTGCCAGTGAATAAGCTTTTTCTCGGGTTTCAGATGTTTTGTCATTTGATTATCAGTTAAAATCATCGTTAAGTCTGTGCTTACTGGTGTAGGTGATCATGTCTCTCCACAACTTTCTATCTCTACAGTAGTTTATCATTTCCAATGTTGACTTCCTACTACATTCTCTGAAATGTCTGCTTTCTTTCCTCCCTGTTTCCCTCTGTCTTCTTCTTCTACCTTTCAGCTCCCTGTGGAGCATAGGTCTTCAACAAACACTCTCAGCTCCCTGTGGAGCATAGGTCTTCAAAAACACTCTCAGCTCCCTGTGGAGCATAGGTCTTCAACAAACACTTTCAGCTCCCTGTGGAGCATAGGTCTTCAACAAACACTTTCAGCTCCCTGTGGAGCATCGGTCTTCAACAAACACTTTCCAAGCCATTCTGTTTCTTGTCATTCTTTTAAGTTCATTCCATAACTTCCCCATCATCTTCATTTCTCAGCTTCCATCTGTCTTCTCCAAGAATACTTTGGTCTTCCTCTCCGTCTTTTCCCCTGGGGATTCCAAAAAAAGGGCCTGTTGTGTAATACTCTCAGTTGGCTTCCACAGTGTGTGTCCTATCCAGTGCCATCGTCTTCATTGTATCTCTTTATCCACTGGTATTTGACTGGTACATTTCCATAATTCTAAGTTAGTGATTTTATCCTGCCATTTCCATCCTTTTATTCTGCATAAGCATCCATTAATGAAAGTCTGTATCTTCATGATTGTCAATTTTGTTGTTCTCCATGTTTCACAGCCATATAATAGGACTAACTTAACATTGGAGTTGAAAATTTTTATTTTTGTATTTAACCTAATTTCTTTTGGACTTCCATATGTTTCCCATTGCAATGAACGCTCCTCTTGCTTTTGATATCCTTATTTTGGTATCATTTTCTGTTCCTCCCTCTTTATCTATATTACTTCCAATGTTGAATTCCTACTACACCATTCTCTGAAATGTCTGTTCTCTTTCATCCCTGTTTCCCTCTGTCTTTTCCCCTAATTTTTTTTTCCAGTTGTTACAACAACTTTTGATTATTCCTTCTGCAACATATATCGACTCCTTTCTCGTGATGTTGGTAGCCATCTTTGTTTCTTTTTTTGCCAATTTTTGGAACACCCTCATTACTCTTTTAACACAACATACTCAAATCATGAAAAAAGACTAAATGTCTTCCACATGCGATGTCTCCGCAGAATAATGCACATCAAATGGCAGGACAAAATAACCAACTTAACCGTCCTGCAACGTGCTAAGACCCCAATAATCATGTCGATGCTCAGACGTCAAAGACTAAGATGGCTGGGGCATGTCCAGCGAATGAAAGAAAAGCGCATCCCCAGGCAAATACTATATGGTGAACTAACACACGGAAAAAGACAAATCGTCAGATCTAAACTACGATATAGAGATATCTGTAAATCATCTCTGAATGACTTCTCCATATGTGAATATGACTGGGAACATCTGGCAAGTGATCACACATCATGGAGAGCATGTATAAGGAATGGTATAACATCCTTTGAGACTGTGCTAAGGCAAAATTTAGAAGAGAAAAGACTCATGAAAAAGGATGGAAAACCCTGTGGAGCAGTGGGCCTGACTTGTTTATTCTGTGACCGTGTGTGTTTGTCAAACATTGGTAGAATTAGCCATGAGAGAAGCTGTTCGACAAAAACAAAACCTCAAAAAATACACAATAGCCTCCACTAGACCATCTGACAAGACGAAAAAGGGCCATATTCCATATTATTATTCATTACTCTTTCTAATTGTCTGCGGAATTCTAAACATCTCAAAAAACATTTCGGTGCCAATCAAAGCTTCTTTTGTCTGTTGTCTATGAAAATCTTCCATAATTACCAAATAATAAGGTGAAGAACAGCACATCAGAGACAGAAACTTTCAAGATTATTAGGTTCCATGGCTCATTTTAGAAGCTGGCTTAAAAGTACAAGGTGATCTCAAAGTTTTGTTAACCCCAAGGTTTTCTTTGTGTGGAGCGCATTTATTTTTCAAATTTCATTTCAGATGGTTGATGCAGGTTTCTCTAGGGTGGAAGAACAAATTCTTGCAAGTGTATAGACCCATGAATGTCTTCTTGTAAGTGTATAGACTCATGAATGTCTTCTTGTAAGTGTATAGACCCATGAATGTCTTCTTGTAAGTGTATAGACTCATGAATGTCTTCTTGTAAGTGTATAGACCCATGAATGTCTTCTTGTAAGTGTATAGACCCATGAATGTCTTCTTGTAAGTGTATAGACTCATGAATGTCTTCTTGTAAGTGTATAGACCCATGAATGTCTTCTTGTAAGTGTATAGACCCATGAATGTCTTCTTGTAAGTGTATAGACTCATGAATGTCTTCTTGTAAGTGTATAGACCCATGAATGTCTTCTTGTAAGTGTATAGACCCATGAATGTCTTCTTGTAAGTGTATAGACTCATGAATGTCTTCTTGTAAGTGTATAGACCCATGAATGTCTTCTTGTAAGTGTATAGACCCATGAATGTCTTCTTGTAAGTGTATAGACCCATGAATGTCTTCTTGTAAGTGTATAGACTCATGAATGTCTTCTTGTAAGTGTATAGACCCATGAATGTCTTCTTGTAAGTGTATAGACTCATGAATGTCTTCTTGTAAGTGTGTAGACTGATGAATGTCTTCTTGTAAGTGTATAGACTCATGAATGTCTTCTTGTAAGTGTATAGACCCATGAATGTCTTCTTGTAAGTGTATAGACTCATGAATGTCTTCTTGTAAGTGTATAGACCCATGAATGTCTTCTTGTAAGTGTATAGACATGAATGTCTTCTTGTAAGTGTATAGACCCATGAATGTCTTCTTGTAAGTGTATAGACTCATGAATGTCTTCTTGTAAGTGTATAGACACCATGAATGTCTTCTTGTAAGTGTATAGACTCATGAATGTCTTCTTGTAAGTGTATAGACCCATGAATGTCTTCTTGTAAGTGTATAGACACTCATGAATGTCTTCTTGTAAGTGTATAGACTCATGAATGTCTTCTTGTAAGTGTATAGACTCATGAATGTCTTCTTGTAAGTGTATAGACTCATGAATGTCTTCTTGTAAGTGTATAGACTCATGTCTTCTTGTAAGTGTATAGACTGATGAATGTCTTCTTGTAAGTGTATAGACCCATTAATGTCTTCTTGTAAGTGTATAGACCCATGAATGTCTTCTTGTAAGTGTATAGACCCATTAATGTCTTCTTGTAAGTGTAGGTTGAATGTCTTCTTGTAATGACCCATGAATGCATTCTTGTAATGGCTCATGAATGTCGTCTTGTAATGGCTCATGAATATCTTCATGTAATAGTAAAAAGTAAAGTACCCCTGTCACGCCAAGTGGCGTATGGGGAATATGGTGTTAGTGACCATAAATTTTACAGACCTTCGGCACATGATTTTTGGGGTAATGTGGTCAGTATTACGCCCATGCCGCTTCACTTTCCCAGAAAAAAATCCGGTACCCATTAAAGGCTGGGTGAACCCGGAAGCTGTTGGTTGGGATCGAACCCTACCCCTTGTCTGTTGTAGTCCAGTTCACTAACCACTGAGCTATCGCGGCTCCCATCTTCATGTAATGACTCTTGAATGTCTTCTTGTAATGACTCATGAATGTCTTCTTGTAATGACTCATGAATGTCTTCTTGTAATGACTCATGAATGTCTTCTTGTAATGGCGCATGAGTGCCTTCTTGTAATGACTCATGAATGTCTTCTTGTAATGACTCACAAATGCCTTCTTGTAATGACTCATGAGTGCCTTCTTGTAATGGCTCATGAATGTCTTCTTGTAATGACTCATGAATATCTTCTTGTAATGACTCATGAATGTCTTCTTGTAATGACTCATGAATGTCTTCTTGTAATGACTCATGAATATCTTCTTGTAATGACTCATGAATATCTTCTTGTAATGACTCATGAATATCTTCTTGTAATGACTCATGAATGTCTTCTTGTAATGACTCTTGAATATCTTCTTGTAATGACTCATGAATGTCTTCTTGTAATGACCCATGAATGCCTTCTTGTAATGACCCATGAATATCTTCTTGTAATGGCTCATGAATATCTTCTTGTAATGACTCATGAATGTCTTCTTGTAATGGCTCATGAATGTCTTCTTGTAATGACTCATGAATGTCTTCTTGTAATAACTCATGAATGTCTTCTTGTAATGACTCATGAATGTCTTCTTGTAATGACTCATGAATGTCTTCTTGTAATGGCTCATGAATGTCTTCTTGTAATGACTCATGAATGCCTTCTTGTAATGACTCATGAATATCTTCTTGTAATGACTCATGAATATCTTCTTGTAATGACCCATGAATGTCTTCTTGTAATGAATCATGAATATCTTCTTGTAATGGCTCATGAATGTCTTCTTGTAATGACCCATGAATGTCTTCTTGTAATGACTCATGAATATCTTCTTGTAATGACTCATGAATGTCTTCTTGTAATGACCCATGAATGTCTTCTTGTAATGACTCATGAATATCTTCTTGTAATGACCCATGAATGTCTTCTTGCAATGACTCATGAATGTCTACTTGCAATGACTCATGAATGTCCACACACAGGAAAGACCATGAAGGATGTGCACTAGGACAATCACACAGTCTAAGCTTCATAAAATGTCAGTCAGAACATGGTGTTGCATCACATTTTTCCATGACAATGATGGAGTTCACACTGAAATTCTGTTTAAACATAAACCCCCCACTCAATGTCAGTCATCTGAAATGAAATATGGAAAATGAATATGCATGTGCACAAATTACTAAAAGTGTAAAGAGACTTTCTGACCACCCAGTATTACTGGAACTCAGTTCATAACTGACCCCAGGATGTGAACTTCCGGTCAATATGGTGGATAGGCGGCAGGAACCATTGAACGCTATGTCTGAAAAGTGTTCCTTATTGCAGTTTCCTCATATTCCAAGTCTGGCTTGTTGCAGGAGCTACTGAGTTAAGTGCTCTGTGCACACTGTGAGCTGTGTGTTTCATCCGTTTTGATCGCATTTCGATATTCCGATTGTTTACGATGAATGATGATATCGTTTGACAGGGAACAGTTGGCTGTGTTCAATTTCTGCGCGATTTCGCCTGATGTCTTTTGGCGTGTGCTAAGACTGCTATGATGGGCACTACAGCTACCTTTCTTTGTTTGGGAGATGAGTTAGTAATTCGGATGATTCCACTGGCACAGGCAGTTGAGCAATTATGGATTTGAATTCATTTGCTGTGATACCCAGGCCTTCCATAACAATAACAATAAGTGAGCCCAATACATGGGATCCTCAGTTTGCCATACAATTTGACATAGGGTCCTCATTTTCTCATCAGAACTAACATTTGACTCAGGATCCTCAATTTCTCATCAGAACTAACATTTGATTTAGGATCCTCAATTTCTCATCAGAACTAACATTTGATTTAGGATCCTCAATTTCTCATCAGAACTAACATTTGACTCAGGATCCTCAATTTCTCATCAGAACTAACATTTGACTCAGGATCCTCATTTTCACATCAGAACTAACATTTGACTCAGGATCCTCAATTTCTCATCAGAACTAACATTTGACTCAGGATCCTCAATTTCTCATCAGAACTAACATTTGACTCAGGATCCTCAATTTCTCATCAGAACTAACATTTGATTTAGGATCCTCAATTTCTCATCAGAACTAATATTTGACTTAGGATCCTCATTTTCTCATCAGAACTAACATTTGACTCAGGATCCTCAATTTCTCATCAGAACTAACATTTGACTCAGGATCCTCAATTTCTCATCAGAACTAACATTTGACTCAGGATCCTCAATTTGTCATCAGAACTAACATTTGACATTTGTTTAGGGTCCTCAGTTTGTCATCACAACTGACATTTGACATAGTTTATTTTAAATCACAACATGCATCGGTGGTTTCAACACCAAATATGTGATTCTATTCTATTCTATTCTATTCTATTCTATTCTATTCTATTCTATTCTAATCCAGTTTCTACATTTTTCTGGCAAATCTGTGTTTTATTCAGATCTGAAAGTTGGAGAACAACAAATAAGGAAAAGTTTTTACTGTCACCATTTTACATAACCTGCATGATGAAGATCTTTGATTGCCAGGATGAGTTGTATGATGTACATGGTGTACAATATTGGTTGAAATTTGCATCATCATCATCATCAACATGTGCCATACCAGTTGGCCTAAGTGATCATGTCCTTCCACAATCTTCTATCTATAGTGCATCGTATCAGTTCTGTTGTTGACTGTTTTCCTTGCTATGACACCAAGCTATCCAGTATTATTTCTTTTTGTCATCTGTGATCTCTCTTTCCCTGAATTTTGCAAGTTGAATCTAAGTATTCCAACTTTCCTCTTCTCATGATGTGTTTGAAAAAATGTTGATTGTTTCTTTCTAATGTTTTTAGGAGCTCTCTTTTTGTGTTGGCCTTTTTGAGAATGTCTTCGTTGATTTTTTTTTTTTTAGTTGTCCCGGGAACTTTCAACTTTCTTCAGAGAAATCCCATTTTTATGGCCTCTAATCGTCGTTTCATTTCTTTGTTTACTGTCCATGATTCACTTCCATATATCAGAATTGGTTCTACATAGCACCGATGAATTCTGTTTCTCACTTCTCTTGACATAGATTTGTTACATAAGATGTTTTTTTTATTTTCTTTTTTTTTTAATTTTTTAAACTGAAATTGGCATAAATATTTAAAATCCCCAAAATGAGATAAAGGAGACGAAAAACAATGAACACTCCCCATTGTCAATCCGTCCAAATTAACCGTTACTCCAACCTTCCCCACACGTAAAGTACTCACACAAAAGATTCCCTCCTTCCACACTTTTTCCTCACATTCCCACACACATACACACATTTGAATGGCTGATTTAGTATTTTCTTTATGTCAATATTATATATTATAGGGGAGTGAAGTAATGAGCTTTACTGTTCTCATTCACATCATTTGAGGATGGTGAGAAGGAGAACAGAGCTTTTCCTCACTAAAATTAACTGTAAATTTGTATTAATTTATTTTGGTGACAAATATAATGTAATCTACACAATGAATGTACTCTCTGAGGTTGCACTTGATGATGATGAAATGTGTTAGCTTCCTTGTGTGTGTCCAAATAATAAATACATTTCTAACTTGATAATGTCTTTGAAAATTATGTCCAAGTTTAATGCTAGTTACAACCATTTGTAAAAGTAAAGTAAAGTACCCCCGTCACGCCAAGTGGCGTATAGGGAAATATGGTGTTAGTGACCCTATATTTTACAGACCTTCAGCACATGATTTTTGGGGTAATGTGGTCAGTATTATGCCCATCCTGCTTTACTTTCCCAGAAAAAAATCCAGTACCCATTTAAGGCTGGGTGAACCCGGAAGCCGTCGGTTGGGATCGAACCCTACCCCTTGTCCGTGGTAGTCCAGTTCACTAACCACTGAGCTATCGCGGCTCCCTTTACAACCATTTGCCTTGGATATTTTAGTTATATTATTGGGTTCCTTTTTTCTCTCCACTTCCTCTAGTGTCGAGGGAGATACAAAATTCTGATTTTTGCCCTTTTGGTGGCTTCAGTCATTGCCAGTTGATGCTGTTGTAGCGTTTCTTTGATATTGTCTGTCCCTCTTACTCTGGGTCTGCCTCTTGCTCTTCTTCTCTTTTAATATATGTTTTGTATAGTAAGGAATCGGGGAGCCATGATAGCTCAGTGGTTAGTGAACTAGACTACAAAGGACAAGGGAGATTTTGATCCCAGCCGACGGGCTCCGGGTTCACCCAGCCTTAAATGGGTACTAGATTTTTTTTCTGGGAAAGTAAAGCAGCACGGGCGTAATACCGACCACATTACCCCAAAAATCATGTGCTGAAGGTCTGTAAAATTTATGGTCACTAGCACCATATTTGCTATGCGCCACTGGAGTGATGGGGGCTCTTTACTTTTTTTATAGTAAGGAATCACACAGCATTCTTTTTAAATGGATAAACCAGTTTATTTGTTGTTTCTGTATGTAGCTTAGGATTGGTTCAATGCCTACTCTTTCTTGTATGTCTCTTATATTATTATTATATTATATATTATTGTTTCTCTTATTTATTTTTTTTTTTGGGGGGGGGGGGGGATTTGCCAGCTTTTACCTCTGATGAAGTCCCTAGAGACTAGGAACTGAATTTTGCGTGTTAATCCGTTTTCTCCCTGGCAGTCGTGTGCACAGGGGTCCCTTGCTGTATAGATAGATAACACCATCTTCAGAGGTACTCATATTTTTTCTGTCCATGAGTAATTAACTTTTCAGGCCGGGCCTTGCTGCTGAGACCAGGGGTGGTTGCCACAGAGAGAAATCATAAATGAAAATCCCAACCGGTGCAGCTGGGATTTGAACCCACAACCTCTCTGTCTCGAGGCCGGCATCTTGCCTCGAGACCAACCAATCCCCACTTCTCTTATATTAATGTGCTGCTCAGATCAAAATTAAAAGTTGTATATGATTGATATTATTTGATGAGTTGAAGATGATGCTGAAATTTTAGTGTACGATCGGACAGACTGGCTAGCTGTGGTGTTGTCGAAAACGTTCAACCAATGGATCAGTTGGGTGTCATTAATGCCCTCCAAGATTGGGAAGAGCACAGGATTTTGACAATCATTGATTTTTCATCAATTGGGTGAAAGAGATGGGAATGAAGATGGGGACAGCCAGACACTTAGTGGACACATAAGAGGACTTATCAACCAACACAGAGCTGGAGTTATCAGTTGTTGGATGTTGCAGGACAATCTGAATGGGGGAATGTGAGCACCTATTGACATGTTCAGAGTACAATGATGATAACTCACAAAAAACTCAATAACTCTGAGTACAATGATGATAATTCACAAATAACTCAATAACTCTGAGTACAATGATGATAACTCAATTTTAATGTGCTGCATTCACCTGATGACTAAAGGAACAGACTGTCTTCTTCACTGTCCACCCTTGAAAGGACACTAACTAAGTGTGGATGTGTTGTGTTACATTATGCAGCAATCTGTGTTATTTATGTCTTTTGGTCCAACACACCTGCCTCAGCAAAGCATTTTTGAGTACTCGGTTGCCGTCCCCTACTCACTCACTTGGTCAGACTGCAATGGTTAGTCTGTTTTTAGAGATATTACAAAGATGTGGAGTAAGATCTGGATAGTTCAGGGTCACTAATTCTGGTGCAAGCAGTCAGCTATGAGTTGCTTTATGCTCTGGTGCTGACAGACATTCCCACAATTTTAGTGATTTTTATCATGAGAAAGCTTTTAGTTCTGTGTCAAAAAATGACATATTTGACAATATCTATATTTCCTCTATACTTCTTTTTCTTCATTATATAACCTTGGGGGATCATTGGGGCACCACTGATAGGCTCTGTCAACCTTCTCCATCTAGTTCTATCTTCAGCCAAACTTAGGGACTCTGCAAAGTCAACTCCTGTCCATTCTTCGATGTTATCTTCCCATCTCTTTTTTTCTGCCTACTTTTCCCTTTCATTCCTTTAACAGCTCCTTACAGAATGGTACTTGCTATATTTCCTCTGGTACACATTTGCTAAAACATCACTAATACAAAATATAACTATGAAAACATTTACATTATTTGTATTATCACAAAATGTGTTTGCTCCATTGAAAACAATGGTTATAATGTGATGTAGAAAACTAGTAGAATCAGGAAATATGTCCACACTTTCATTTTTACATTTCTAAGGCTTTAACTAAAATATCACATTTAGACGGAGATGAACTGCAGTGTAACACAAATGGAACTATCTATCTATCTATCTATTCACCTGTCGAGCCATAGCTAACACCAGGGCTAAAACTAGGAATAGCAAAATGTAATATCTTCTCAATATTCCTGTATGGTGCAGAAACATGGACATTAGACAAGAAAACAGAACAGAAAATTGAAGCCTTTGAAATGTGGATTTAAAGAAGAATAGGATGGAAAGAAAAGAAAACAAAAGATGAAGTTTTAAAGCAACGAAAAATTAAAAGAGAACTAGTAAACACAATTCTATCTCTATCTACTGACCTTTTGAGCAGTAGCCGGCCCATAGGGCGTAGACCAAGATACTCCTTCTCTTATCTAAATTTTTATTCTAGCAGTTTTCAATTCTTTTAAAGATATTTGATCAAATCTCGCCATCTGTCTCTGTTCTGTGCAAGCAGTCAAGTGGAACAACTCAGTTGTTATTATCTTATTTTTATTTTTACAAATTGTATGTGAAAATACACATAAATTTTGGGAGCCATGATAGCTCGGTTGAGCGAATGTTTCCCAATAGAAACTGGGGTTAAACAAGGATGTATTTTATCGCCCTTGTTATTTGGAATTGTTATGGACTTCATAATGAAGAAATGCTGCACTGGTAATAAAGGCATCGAATGGATACAAGGAGACCATTTGGAGGACCTCGACTTTGCTGATGACATAGTTCTCATCAGCAATCAGATAAAAACGATGCAGGAAAACACAAATGAACTATCATCAATAGCCAGCAAAATTGGGCTTGAGGTCAATCATGAAAAGACTAAAGTCATGAAAAGTTTAATTCCAACAAGTGACAAAATATACATGGAAAACAAACCAGTAGAAGAGATCGATCACTTCATCTATCTTGGAAGTCACATTGATCGAGAAGGGGATACGAGCAAAGAAATTAGAATCAGACTGGCTAAAGCAGCAATGTCTTTCAGAAGCCTTGAAAAGTTGTGGAAATCAAAACTCATTAGCACAAACACAAAACTTAGGCTATTCAAATCAAATGTACTATCAACCCTTACGTATGCGTGTGAAAGCTGGAAAACAACAAGAGATATAGAAACAAAGTTGAACGCATTCGAAAATAAATGTCTAAGGAAAATACTTGGTATAGAATGGAACGAATTCAAAACAAACGAGGAAATTAGAGAAATCGCCAATCAACCACTAATATCTTCAGTAATAAAGAAAAGACGATGGTCATACGTTGGACATGTGATGAGAAGAGATAATAATCGAATAGCAAAGCAAGCCCTCATATGGGAAACAACAGGTAAAAGAAAAAGAGGAAGACCCAGGGAGACACTGAGAAGAACATTGATGAGAGAGGCAAGAGCAGCAGGAATCGGCTCCCTCAATGAGATAGAACTGCTTGCACAGAACAGAGACAGATGGCGAGATTTGATAAAATATCTTTAAAAGAAAACTGCTAGAACAAAAATTCATATAGGAGAAGGTGTATCTTGGTCTACGCCCTATGGGCCGGTTACGGCTCGAAAGGTCAATAGATAGATAGATAGCTCGGTGGTTAGTGAACTGGACAACTAAGGACTAGAGGCTGGCTTCAATCCTGACCGACAGCTTCTGGGTTCACCCAGCCTTAAATGGGTACTTGGTTTTTTTTCTGGGAAAGTGAAGCAGCACAGGCGTAATACCGACCACATTACCCCAAGAATAATGTGCCAAAAGTCTATAAAAATACGGACACTAATCTGTTATGTTATGGTTAGTCGAAGACCTCGGTATCACTGTAAATGAATTAAAATCCATAATTGCTCAACTGCCTGTGCCGATGGAATCATATGAATTAAAACTCATCTCATTGAAGGATCCAAATAAAGAAAAGCAGCTGCACTCTCCATCATAGCAGCTACAGCACATGCCAAAAGACATAAGGCCAAGTGGCATTGAAAGTGAATTCAGCTGAACTGTCCTTCGTCATACGATATCATCATTCATCATAAGCAATCAGAATATCGAAACATAAATGTAAATAAAGAGCCCCCGTCATGCCAAGTGGCGTATAGGGAAAATGCTGTTTGTGACCATAAATTTTACAGACCTTCAGCACATGATTTTTTGGGGTAATGTGGTCGGTATTACGCCAATGCCACTTTACTTTCCCAGAAAAAATCCAGTACCCATTTAAGGCTGGATGCTTCAAACTGTCCTTTCTTCAAATGGTCCTTACTTCAAATGGTCCTTACTTCAAACTGTCCTTACTTCAAACGGTCCTTACTTCAAATGGACCTTCCTTCAAATGATCCTTACTTCAAATAGTCCTTACTTCAAATGGTCCTTACTTCAAACTGTCCTTACTTCAAACAGTCCTTATTTCAAATGGTCCTTACTTCAAACTGTCCTTACTTCAAACTGTCCTTACTTCAAACTGTCCTTATTTCAAACTGTCCTTACTTCAAATGGTCCTTACTTCAAACTGTCCTTACTTCAAACGGTCCTTACTTCAAACTGTCTTTACTTCAAACTGTCATTATTTCAAACTGTCCTTACTTCAAACTGTCCTTACTTCAAACGGTCCTTACTTCAAACTGTCCTTACTTCAAATGGTCCTTACTTCAAACGGTACTTACATCAAATGGTCCTTACTTCAAATAGTACTTACTTCAAACGGTCCTTACTTCAAACTGTCCTTACTTCAAATGGACCTTCCTTCAAATGGTCCTTACTTCAAACTGTCCTTACTTCAAATGGACCTTCCTTCAAATGGTCCTTACTTCAAACGGTCCTTACTGAAAAATGTCCTTACTTCAAATGGACCTTCCTTCAAATGGTCCTTACTTCAAATGGTCCTTACTTCAAACGGTCCTTACTGTTCAAATGGTCATGACTTCAAACAGTCCTTATTTCAAATGGTCCTTACTATTGTTGTTGTTGTTGCTGTTATGGATCCAGTGACCTTTGAGCTGATGCCCTTCGGCCCAATGCCATGTAGTAGTATATGCAGGTATTTTTAAGTTCTGCTGTTGTTCCGTACAGAGTATTCCATTTGGAGGGTCTTTGGGGAAATAGTGTTGTTCTGATGTCAGTGAGCTCAGGACATTGAAACAGGTGATGTTCTACAGTTTCTTGTGGATGATTGCAGAATGGACATACTGGGGTATGGTTTTGTTGTATTCTATTAATGTGGTTATTTAGCATAACATGTCCTGTTCTCAGTCTGAAGATGGTGGTTTGGTCTCTTTTTGTTAGGTTGTTGATGTTGTCTTGTGGATTTGGTCTTGCCATATATTTAAAAAGCTCTCTCCCTGTTTTCCCTAAGGCCCATCCATTCAGCCACTCCTCCCTACTGTTGGAGTTTATGACTTGTTTGGCTGTGTCTAGTGTGATGGATGTATGTATCTGTGTCTGTTTAGATCCTCTCTTAGCTAATGTATCTGCCTTATCATTTCCTGGTATATTTGAGTGTCCTGGGATCCATTGCATTACCAATCTTATGTTATGTGTTTCAATGAGTTTGTCTGTGTCTATGATAAGCTGTATGAGTTCTGTTTTGTTCATGTTGTTTTCCAATGCTTGCAGAGCCGATTTGGAATCCGTAAATATAACTGTGTTTGTTTTCTTCGATGGTGTGGTATCGAAAATCGTATTTAAATGATAAATTGCTGTTTCTATAGCTGTTATTTCTGCTTCATAATTGTTACAGACTTCACCACAAGGGCCACAAATTCCTTCTGCTGTTCCATCTGGATAATGTATTAGTATTCCATATCCAGCTTTTGAAGTAGCGTTAGTGGCTGCACCATCTGTGTATATATATGTATCCAGTCTTCTGGATAAGTATCTATTGTTTTCCTTGCTGCTAGTGTTACCGATACTGGGTCTGCTTTTTTACCTGTTCTGTTACATATCTCTACATTTATTTCAGGTTTTTTATCATTCGTACTTGGTGGCATTTCTTTGATGACTCTTGATGTTTGTAGTCGTTTTTCAGGTAGATGGAATTTCTTTTGTATATTTCTAACATGTTGTAATACTGACATCTGCTTAATTCTTTGTTTTGGAGTCCATGTATCTACTAATTTTCTGTTAGGGTGGTCCTTCTCCATTCTTTTTCGTCTTTCATAGAGAACCATAGCGGCTTTGTTTCTCCTCAACTCTAAAGGTTCCACATTGCAGTGGATTTCGCAGGCTGCAACTGGAGTGGACCTCATTGCACCGCTGATGAGTCGTAATGCATTATTTTGTATCTTGTCCAGTGCCATGTTAGTTGTTTTGCTGCATGTCACTGGGAGCGAGCTACCATGGTCCAAAACAGTGCGAACATACCCCAGATAGAGATTTCTAAGTGTTTCTTTATCTGCTCCCCATAAGGTACTGGAAAGCCTTTTCATTAGTTGAAGTCTTTGTGTTGCTTTCTTAGTGAGATTCTCTACGTGTTTCTTCAGGTTCAGTTGTCAGTCTAGTTGTATTCCTAAGTATGTAGGGTGTTCCTCTTTTTGAAGACTATTGTGTTGGAGATTGAGTTTGATGTTTGCCTTAGCTATTTTGTTACTTCTAGTAAATACTGTATATATTGTTTTCTGTACATTTATTTTTATTTTCCAGGTATTATAGTATTCTTCTAGGTGCCTCAGGTCTTTGTTTAGTTGTGCTTCAGCTGTTCTAATATTTTCGTTTGTACTCCACATGACCAGATTATCTACATCAAGAGCTTTTTTTATTTATCAGGGTTTTGGTCAGATCATTGATATATATCAAAAAAAGGGTACAACTGAGTGGTGATGCCTGTGGTAATCCTTCTTCTAGCACCTCTTTGTCTGAAATGGATTCATTTAATTTAGTTTGTATTGTTCTGTCAACTAAGAAATATTTGACCCATTTGTACAGTTTCCCATGTATTCCGGCATCTCTCATCTTCAATAAAAGCCCCTTACGCCAGACTCTATCATAAGCCTGCTGCAGGTCTACTAGGATGGCTAGAGTATGTTGTCTCTTCTGAAATCCATCTTGGACCTGTTGTATTAACCTGAGGATTTGGTCTTGTGTGTTATTGACTGCCCTGAAACCAGCTTGTTTGTAGCACAGAGTATTAGAGGTTTCCAGATACCAGTATAGTCTGCTATTGACCTTACTCTCAGCTATTTGACCTATGCATGATGTTAAGGATAGGGGACGATAGCTTCTGGAGTCATCTGGAGGCTTGTTCTTTTTGAGCAATGGCACTATATAGGCAGTCCTTACTATTCAAATAGTCTTTACTTCGAACAACCCTTATTTCAAATGATCCTTACTTTAAATGGTCCTTGCTTCAAATGGTCCTTACTTCAAACTGTCCTACCTTCAAACTGTCCTTACTTCAAACGGTCCTTACTATTCAAGTGGTCCTTGCTGTTAAAATGGTCCTTACTTCAAACATTAAAAATTGTTTAAATATTTATTATTTAAATTATTATAAATTAAATTATATTATTTAATATTTTAAAAAATAATCAAAGAATTAAAATCTGCTAGAACAAAAATTTAGATAAGAGAAGGAGTATCTTGGTCTACGCCCTATGGACCGGCTACGGCTCGAAAGGTCAATAGATAGATATATTCTACTTCCCTTTGTTAATAAAACATACTAAAGACGTGTTTACCTCCCCTTGTTAACAAATAAATTATGCTGTAGCCATGTTCTACCACATCATCATTTTCATTGAGTGTCATCTCCACATCGCTGGTTGGCTACCATGGAGCGCCATTTCGTTCTGTCTCTTGCTTTGAAGGTACAGGTTATCATAGGCTGACTTGTCCATCTTTTGATGTTACTCATCCATGTTAGTCTTGGTCTGCCTCTTTTACCTTGTATTTTCTCTTCCAAGATTACTTTTAGTAAGTTGCTTTGTCTCTTAACATGCCCCAAAAATTTCATTTGTCTTGTTTGAATTGTTTTTCGTAGTTCTCTTTCCATTTTTAGTTGTTTTAAGACTTCCTCATTTGTTTTCTTTTCTTTCCATCTAATTTTTCCTATTCTTCTATAAATCCACATTTCAAAGGCTTTATTTTTCTGTTGTTTTCTTGTCTAATGTCCATATTTCTGCACCATACAGGAATGTTGAGAAGATATAGCATTTTGCTATTCTTAGTTTATTTGCGATAATATTATGTGGCATTATTTGTTTTGATGTTAGTATAATATATGTAATGTGTATGTTAGTTCTAGCATACAATAAGACACTGTCTAGTTGCCTATGCTCTGTCTCTCACACAGTTTCATGAACTCCACCAGTGATTTAGAAAACTCATCATCCTTCACCTTGTCACTGGCAACAATAGACTTGCGGCCATACTCTTTTGCCTAAAAAAATACAAAAATGAAACATTAGTCGACTTAAAGCCATGAAGCTCAGAAGTGAAGACAATGAAACGTAGAATCTGTCCCTGAATACAAGGAAATGAAAGATTGTATGAAAAATAGACATACCAACAAAGATAGCAAATAAATAAATACAGAGGAAGAGGGATGTTTATAGCACTAGAAAAAATCACAAATAATCTACGAAAAAAACAAAGAACAATATATGTTCCAAAGCAGATATTGTTCATTGTGTTTTTTTCTGTTGTAGATTATTTGTGATTTTTCCGAGGGGTGTAAGCATAACTCTTCCTCTGAAATAATTGACTGATCTATCACCTCGGAAGTTTTCATCCAAAATAATATTAATTTATTATTATCTCCGTAGCAATAAATAACAGAGTAGACAGAAATTGTCAATTAATGTTAATATCTAAGGTCAGTCATTATCAACAAAGTAGTGATGATGATGGTGGTGGTGGTGGTGATGATGATGGTGGTGGTGATAATGGTGGTGGTAATGGTGGTGGTGATGATGATGATGGTGGTGGTGACGATGGTGGTGGTGGTGATGATGATAATGGTGGTGGTGATGGTGATGATAGTGGTGTTGGTGGTGGTGATAGTGGTGGTGATGATGATGATAGTGGTGTTGGTGATGACGATAGTGGTGGTGATGATAGTGGTGTTGGTGATGATGATAATGGTGGTGGTGATGATAATGGTGGTGG
This sequence comes from Megaustenia siamemsis, assembly GCA_032433765.1. Taxonomy (NCBI): domain Eukaryota; kingdom Metazoa; phylum Mollusca; class Gastropoda; order Stylommatophora; family Ariophantidae; genus Megaustenia; species Megaustenia siamemsis. The sequence goes on from JAVIAB010000104.1 coordinate 13,927,893, forward strand.
TGATGATAGTGGTGTTGGTGGTGATGATAGTGGTGGTGATGATAGTGATGTTGGTGGTGATGATAGTGGTGTTGGTGATGATAATGGTGGTGGTGATGATAGTGGTGGTGATGATAGTGGTGTTGGTGATGATGATGGTGAGGGTGGTGTTGGTGATGATAATGGTGGTGGTGATGATAGTGGTGTTGGTGATGATGATGGTGGTGATGATGTGGTGGTGGTGATAGTCGTGTTGGTGGTGATGATAGTGGTGGTGATGATAGTGGTGTTGGTGATGATGATGGTTTTGATGATAGTGGTGTTGGTAATGATGATAGTGGTGGTGATGATAGTGGTGTTGGTGGTGATGATAGTGGTGGTGATGATAGTGGTGTTGGTGATGATGATAGTGGTGGTGATGATAGTGGTGTTGGTGGTGATGATAGTGGTGGTGATGATAGTGGTGTTGGTGATGATATTGGTGGTGGTGATGATAATAGTGGTGTTGATGATAGTGGTGTTGGTGATGATGATGGTGAGGGTGGTGTTGGTGATGACAATGGTGGTGGTGATGATAGTGGTGTTGGTGATGATGATAGTGGTGGTGGTGGTGATGATGATGGTGGTGGTGGTGATAGTGGTGTTGGTGATGATGATAGTGGTGGTGGTGATGATGATGGTGATGATGGTGGTGGTGATGATAATGGTTATGGTGATGATGGTGATGATGATGGTGGTGGTGATGATAATGGTTGTGTGATGATGATGGTGATGATGGTGGTGGTGGTGATGATAATGGTTGTGGTGATGATGGTGATGATGGTGGTGGTGATGATAATGGTTGTGGTGATGATGGTGATGATGGTGGTGGTGGTGATGATAATGGTTGTGGTGATGATGGTGATGGTGGTGATGATAATGGTTGTGATGATGATGGTGATGATGATGATGATGATGATGATGATGATGATGATGATGATGATGATGATGATGATGATGATGATGATGATGATGATGATGACAAAATGTCATAAAATCACAAAATCAACATGAGCTGTTAGTTCGCAGGTCCAAGAAGCTGAACTTGCTCAATATTTGACATCTAAGATGATCTGGCCATGTTTATAAAACTATAAGTGTCACACATGGACTGGACTTGAAAGCATCTGTTGGAGTCTCTGAAGAAGTCAAGGCTGACAACAAGTTTATGTTTGTAACTGCTACATAAGTTGCCTCTTGCTTATTTGTTTACTTTATTAACTTAACCTGGTGACTGCACTGGACAAGAAGCCCTTATTCTCTGGTTTTTTTTCATTGTTACACCTTGCAGACACCAGAAATGGCGAAACTCCATAAAGACAGTTTTTTTTAAAATAAATAAATATAATGATCCAAATACCAAAAATTATTTCGGGGACGGTGGTGATGTTTGTTGAGGTAATGACCACATCATCAATAACACCCAAAAATATATATATATAATATGTGGGGGCCTCGGTAGCCTAGTCATGTGGTTTTCCCAACTAGGCTACCATTAATTGGAAAACTCGTGTTCAATTCCCGCTGAAAGCAGTGAGAATTGTACTTGTGGTTGGTAAAAAAAATACCCCCGCAGTCGACCCAGCCGCTGGCAGAAATGGGTACCAGGGTAGTACTCTGGGAGGGTGAGGAATGTTGCCTCACTTAGTGAGTTTAGATGCGTGAAGCGACACTATCCAGAAGTCTCAGAACACTTCTGGATAGGCGGCCGAGCAAATATGGGTGAAAACTCACGTGCTGAGATGCATATTCAAGACTTGTGCTTTACTCTACTTACCAAAAAAAATATGTTAATTCCTATGAAAAGCACAGATGTTAACATCATACTCCCTACACATCACTATGCATAAAGGATACTTATTTGGTTGGGGAGAATGACAAATGGCATAAATAATTCCAAACAAACGACGATTCTCGTACAGACCTTTTTAAGATCTCCCAACAAAAAATATAACATGGCCAGATTATGGCAAATCTGAGCCAAATCTTTGGATTCCCTGTCCTGTTCATGTTCTCGGATGTCGTGAATTGAGCTCAGGATCTGCACTGCCTCAGCTTCCTGTGCCTCATCTGACAACAAAGTTAAAAAAGGTAAGTTCAAGCTTCTTCTTCAGCTCTCACCTGTTGGCTGTACATGGATATTGCATTACGTCACTAGTTTACAGTAACGCGTAACATCTGCACCTGGATGTATTATGTTATCATCATCATCGAGTGCTGTCTCCACATCAAAGGTTACGATGGAGCGCCATTCCACTGTCTCTTACTTTGATGGTGCAGATTGTCATAGATTGACTTGTCCATCTTTTGATGTTACTCGGCCATGTTAGTCTTGGTCTGCCTCTGCCTCTTTTACCTTGTATTTTCCCTTCCAATATTACTTTTAGTAGGCTGTTGTGTCTTTTAACATGCCCCCAAAAATTTCATTTGTTTTGTTTTAATTGTATTTAGTAGTTCTCTTTTTATTTTTAGTTGTTTTAAAACTTCATCGTTTGTTTTCTTTTCTTTCCATCCAATTCTACCTATTCTTCTGTAAATCCACATTTCAAAGGCTTCAATTTTCTGTTCTGTTTTCTTGTCTAATGTCCATTTTTCTGCACCATGTTTCTTTTACAGAAGAAAAATAAGTGAATAAAATAAAAAGGAATATGACCAATTTATTGAAAATTGGTGATCCACTGCATTAAACAACGTATTTCATGATTTTAATAAAATATTTTTTTTTTATCTATCAGCAAAGGATACAAATTAAACACTGAGGGGTCACCAAAAGTAGTAATTGGAAAGAATGTTTGAACATGGCAAAAAGTAAAATTTGGAGGAATTTGTGTTTTGATGCGGAAATTTTTACTGCAGTGTCATAATCTAGGGTTTAAGAACCCTTGGCAGTTGAAAATAAAAAAATACAGTAGGCTAAAAATGGCCATTGCCTGAACAAAATTGATAGGAAAATAACTACCAAAAACATAAAAACTCGTAGCGATGAAAATAAAATATCTGTATATTGGAGAAACACCTATCCATCAAGTGGAACACAAATTCTAGACAAATCTGGATTAATGCTAACAACAAGCGCAGACATAAAAGTCCGTTGGGTAGAACACTTCAAAGAAATTCTTAACCGTCCACTACCCCACAGTTTAATAGATTTTGAAGCTGAAACACCAGCAGCAGAATTAGATGTAAATTTAGATGACTTCACCTTGAGTGAAATTGAAACCACCTAAAAGCGTATGGCCAATAACAAGGCTGCTGGAGAGGATAAGTTAACAGCCGAGATACTCAAGGCAATTGATAGCCATAATTTAATATATATCCAGAAAATGTTCAACATCATTTGGAAAGCAGAGAAGAAGCCTTATAAATGGAAAAAAGGAATCATTGTTAAGATTCAAAAAAGGGCATTCTTAGAGATTGTAACAACTGGGGAGGCTTGACACTTTTGTCAGTTGTAAGTAAAGAAAAAGTAAAGAGCCCCCGTCACGCCAAGTGGCGTATATGGAATATGGTGTTAGTGACCATAAATTTTACAGACCTTCGGCGCATGATTTTTGGGGTAATGTGGTCGGTATTACGCCCGTGCCGCTTTACTTTCCCAGAAAAAAATCCGGTACCCATTTAAGGTTGGGTGAACTCGAAAGCCGTCGGTAGGGATCGAGCCCTACCCCTTGTCCTCTTTAGTCCAGTTCACTAACCACTGAGCTATTGCGGCTCCCTTTTGTCAGTTGCCTCAAAGTTATTCTGCAAAATCATCCTAAATAGAATAAAGGATTCAATAGATACAGTAATGCGTGAAGAACAGGCTGGGTTTAGAAAAGGGAGAAGCTACCTTGACCACATTTTTACTCTACGACTTATATTGGAGGAGCACATTGAAAAGCAAAAACCTTTTGTACTTAACTTCATCGACTTCAAAAAAGCATTTGATAGTATTCATCGAGATTCTTTGTGGAAAATTCTGAAGCAATATGGCTTACCATAAAAAAATAATAAATATTATTAAAGACATGTATGATGGTTACACATGTGCAGTTCGAACAGAGGAAGGACTAAGCGAATGGTTCCCAATAGAAACTGGGGTTAAACAAGGATGTATTTTATCGCCCTTGTTATTTGGAGTTGTTATGAACTTCATAATGAAGAAATGCTGCACTGGTAATAAAGGCATCGAATGGATTCAAGGAGACCATTTGGAGGACTTCGACATTGCTGATGACATAGATCTCATCAGCAGTCAGATAAAAACGATGCAGGAAAACATAAATGAACTATCATCAATAGCCAGCAAAATTGGGCTTGAGATCAATCATGAAAAAACTAAAGTCATGAAAAGCTTAATTCCAACAGATGACAAAATATACATGGAAAACAAACCAGTGGAAGAGATCGATCACTTTATCTATCTTGGAAGTCACATTGATCGAGAAGGGGATACAAGCAAAGAAATTAGAATCAAAATAGCTAAAGCAGCAATGTCTTTCAGAAGCCTTGAAAAGTTGTGGAAATCAAAACTCATCAGCACAAACACAAAACTTAGACTATTCAAATCAAATGTACCATCAACCCTTACGTATGCGAGTGAAAGCTGGGAAACAACAAGAGATATAGAAACAAAGTTGAACGCATTCGAAAATAAATGTCTAAGGAAAATACTTGGTAAAGCGTGGAAAGAATTCAAAACAAACGAGAAATCGCCAATCAACCACTAATATCTTTAGTAATAAAGAAAAGACAATGGTCATATGTTGGACATCTGATGAGAAGAGATAATAACCGAATAGCAAAGCAAGCCCTCATGTGGGAAACAACAGGTAAGAGGAAAAGAGGAAGACCCAGAGAGACACTGAGAAGAACATTGAGAGAGGCAAAAGCAGCAGGAATCGGCTCCCTCAATGAGATAGAGCTGCTTGCACAGAACAGAGACAAATGGCGAGATTTGATAAAATATCTTTAAAAGAATTGAAAACTGCTAGAACAAAAATTCAGATAAGAGAAGGAGTATCTTGGTCTACGCCCTATGGGCCGGCTACAGCTCGAAAGGTCAATAGATAGTTAGAGAATGTGTGCCTGCATAGGAAGGGACACCCAAGCACACAGTTCTTGGTGTTGTTGTTGTTATTGGTGTTAAATTGGGTAAAAGTGATATTTATGCAAAACTCAGTCCCTCTGGATTTGAATGGAGGTCTAAAGCTAGCGCCAAAAACAAACAACAAACTAACCGCTGTTCTATTTAGGCTTCTGGCAATTAATGTAGGACTGACCTAATCCAGTGGAGATCTCCTCCAGTAAGGTTTTGGTTGGTTCAAGAACCCTGGACTTGTTTCTCTCTTCTTCACCCACAGAGCTGACGTTTGTCTGCAGAACACTGTTCAGGTGATCGTACCAGATGTTGGTTACCTGGGGATATTTGTCAGTTTCTTTTAAAGGAAGTGGAGCAAGGTTGGCAATGTTGTAAGTGGCGTGTGGATGGTAATATATATGTGGAGTAAAGGTAGTAATGTAGGTGGAGTGAAGGTGGTAATGAGGGTGGAGTGAAGGTGGCAATGTTGTAAGTGGAGTGTGGATAGTAATATATATGTGGAGTAAAGGTAGTAATGTAGGTGGAGTGAAGGTGGTAATGAGGGTGGAGTGAAGGTGGCAATGTTGTAAGTGGAGTGTGGATAGTAATATATATGTGGAGTAAAGGTAGTAATGTAGGTGGAGTGAAGATGGTAATGAGGGTGGAGTGAAGGTGGCAATGTTGTAAGTGGCGTGTGGATAGTAATATATATGTGGAGTAAAGGTAGTAATGTAGGTGGAGTGAAGGTGGTAATGAGGGTGGAGTGAAGGTGGCAATGTTGTAAGTGGAGTGTGGATAGTAATATATATGTGGAGTAAAGGTAGTAATGTAGGTGGAGTGAAGGTGGTAATGAGGGTGGAGTGAAGGTGGCAATGTTGTAAGTGGCGTGTGGATAGTAATATATATGTGGAGTAAAGGTAGTAATGTAGGTGGAGTGAAGGTGGTAATGAGGGTGGAGTGAAGGTGGCAATGTTGTAAGTGGCGTGTGGATAGTAATATATATGTGGAGTAAAGGTAGTAATGTAGGTGGAGTGAAGGTGGTAATGAGGGTGGAGTGAAGGTGGCAATGTTGTAAGTGGCGTGTGGATAGTAATATATATGTGGAGTAAAGGTAGTAATGTAGGTGGAGTGAAGGTGGTAATGAGGGTGGAGTGAAGGTGGCAATGTTGTAAGTGGAGTGTGGATGGTAATGTAGATGGAATGGATGGTAATAATGGTGGGGTGTGGGTGGTAATGTAGGTGGAGTGTGGATGGTAATGTAGGTGGAGTGTGGATGGTAATGTAGATGGAATGGATGGTAATAATGGTGGGGTGTGGGTGGTAATGTAGGTGGAGTGTGGATGGTAATGTAGATGGAATGGATGGTAATAATGGTGGGGTGTGGGTGGTAATGTAGGTGGAGTGTGGATGGTAATGTAGGTGGAGTGTGGATGGTAATGTAGGTGGAGTGTAGATGGTAATGTAGGTGAAGTGAAGGTGGCAATGTTGTAAGTGGAGTGTGGATGGTAATGTAGGTGGAGTGTGGATGGTAATGTAGGTGAGTGTGGACAGTAATGTAGGTGGAGTGTGGATGGTCATGTAAATGGACTGAAGGTAATGTAGGTGTAATGAAGATGGTAATGTAAGTGGTGTATATATGTTAATATAGGTGCAGTTAGGGTGGTAATGTAGGTGGAGTTAACGTGGCAATCTCGTTGGAGTGTGGGTGGTAACGTAGGTGGAGTGTGGGAGACAATGTTAAGTGCAGTGTGGATGGAAATGTAGGTGGTGTGATGGTAGAATTGTCGTTAGAGTGTGGGTGGTGATGTGACAGTTTTCGGGTGATCATACCAGACGTTATTTACTTGGGAACATAACTTTACTTATGGATGGGATTATAAGTGGGGTGAAGGTGGTGATGTAAGTATAATGGGAGTGGTAATTTTAAGTGGAGTGTGGGTGACAATGTTGGTGGAGTGAGGGTAAAGATGTAGGTGGAGTGTGGGTAGCAATGTAGGTGGATTGATGGTAGAAATGTAGGTGCAATGATAGTAGCAATGTAAGTGTGGGTGACAGTAGCACTGTAGATGGTGTAGGGGTGACAAATAAAGGTGAAGTGAGGATGACAGTGTAAATCAAATATTAAGATAACTAGATCCTATACTTCAACACATGATAGTACTTATTATCACAAAGAAACATCATAAAGTAAAGTAAAGTACCCCCGTCACGCCAAGTGGCGTATAGGAAACATGGTGTTAGTGACCATAAATTTTACAGACCCTTGATACATGATTTTTGAGGTAATGTGGTCGGTATTACGCCCGTGCCGCTTTACTTTCCCATAAAAAAATCCGATACCCATTAAAGGCTGCGTGAACCAGAAGCTGTCGGTTGGGATTGAACCCTACCCCTTGTCCTTTGAAGTCCAGTTCACTAACCACTGAGTTATTGCGGCTCCCAAAGAAACATCATACACAGAGAATATTCGTTTCCATCTTGTACTCATCACCATCATGTGCCAAACCGGTTGGCATAGGCGATCATGTCATTCCACAATCTTCTATCTACAGTGCATCGTATCAGTTCTGTTCTTGACTGTTTTCCATGCCATGATACCAAGCTATCTAGTATATTCTCTCTTTGTCATCTGCGATCTCTCTTTCCCTGTATTTTGCCAGTTGTAACCAAGTATTCCAGCTTTCCTCTTCTCATGATGTGCCCGAAAAATGTTGATTGTTTCTTTCTGATGTTTCTTAGGAGTTCGCTTTTTGTGTTGGCCTCTTTGAGAATTTCCTCGTTTTTCTTTTTAGCTGTCCAGGGAACTTTCAATATTCTTCTAAGAAATCCTATCTCTGTGGCATCTAATCATCTTTTAGTTTCTTTGTTTACTATCCATGATTCACTTCCTCCTGTCAGAATTGGCTCTATGCCAATCACTGATGAACTCTCTTTCTCACTTCTATTGACATATTTTTGTTTCATAAGACATTTTTCATTTTCTGAAATGCTATTTTGGTTTGAGCTATTCTGCTTTTTTATTTTTGTGGTGCATCTTCCATCTGATGTTATTATTGTGCCCAAGTATTAGAAGCGTTGCACTTGTATAAATTTGTTCTGTTTATTTTTATGCTGCATGATGGTGATGATTGTTTCTTCAATATGACCATTACTTCTTTTTTCTAACTATTCAGACTGAGTCCTTTCTTGTTGCTTTCTTTTACTATTATGTCTATCATTTCTTATAGTTCATTCTCTGTCTCTGCTATTAAGACTGTGTCATCCGCATATCGCAAATTGTTTATGTACTTGTATTATCAGTGCCAAACATGGTCACTCATGAGTAAACAGAAAAGAATGTTAGTCACCAAAGAGATGACGTGTTTGAGAAAAGTGTTTTGGGGTGACTAGAAGAGACAGAATTAGAAACGATGTCATAAGAGAAAAATTAGGCATTGAATTGAATCTAAACTTCATGCAGAGACAACAAATGAAATGGTTTGCTCAACTGGAAAGATTGCCAAGAGATTCTAGATCAACAAAACATAGATTAAAAGAGGAGATGGAAGAAGAGTTTGTGTTAGACCCAGAGAAAGATGGACTGACAACATCCAACGAATGCTACAGAATCATAAACTGATAATGGTAAAGGCTGTCAGAATGACAACATGGACTGACAACATCCAACGAATGCTACAGAATCATAAACTGATAATGGTTAAGGCTGTCAGAATGACAACATGGACTGACAACATCCAACGAATGCTACAGAATCATAAATTGATAATGGTTAAGGCTGTCAGAATGACAACATGGACTGACAACATCCAACGAATGCTACAGAATCATACACTGATAATGGTTAAGGCTGTCAGAATGACAAGAAGTGAAGCTGTGTATCTCCCTCGACACCCGAAGGGGTATAAAAGAATGTAGAAAGGAAAGAAAGAAAGAAGAGAGTGATAGTACGATCAACGACCACTTTTATGGGTGACATGGTCAATATCACACCATGCTGCTCTTCTATCCCAGAAAAGTAGCTCTGGTACCCATTTTTAGTGGTTGAGTGAAACCTCAAGCTGTGACAGAGAGAGAAAGAATATAGAAAGTTAAAAAAGGTCATAGAAGGTTACAGATCGGCAAATTTATTCCACAAAGAGAGGTTGCATAAGTGCCTGCGACCAGCTGTCACAATAGCAGGGTCAGTGTACAATAGTGGACCAAGACCTAGCAGTTCCATTTCCTCATGGTCTCCCCCCAGTAACAACCTAATTCAAAATAGGCTGAGCTAACAGAAGCTGCGATCGGCGTGTTCTCTGTAGTGGTGGCTGTTACTGATATAGAAGACCTAGTATTGAGTCTACAACAAAACAGTCTGGGCTAATAGAAGCTATGATCTGTGTGCTCTCTGTAGTGGTGACTGATACAGAAGACTTAATATTGCAGTATATGTTGAGAATATCATGGACAGCTAAGAAGAGTAATGAAAATGTTCTGAAAGAGGTCAAAACAAAAAGAGAGCTAATTTCCAACATTAGGAAGAAACAATCATCATTTTTTGGCCATGTAATGAGAAAAGAACAACTGGAATATATCGTAACAACTGGAAAAATTGAGGGACGAAGAGAAAGAGGGAAGCAAAGAGAAAAAATACCAGACAGCTTAAGAGAATGGCTTGGCAGAAGGTCAACAACAGAAATGATAAATAACTGTCGAGATCAAAAGTTGTGGAGAGACATGATCAACTAAGCCAGCAGGCCTGGTACTTGATGATGATGAGTATTTCAGTATCTCTGGGCTGAACTAGTAGTTTCCCAGCCTGGGATAGACAAACTTAAACTTTTCCAGTAAAAGCCTGGTAAAAGCCATTACAACCCAGAACATCAATGAGTAAAAGGGCACCCTGCCCCATCAACTTGTGGCACTACATCAACAACAACAACCTAAAGAGAGATAAGTCTCATGTAGACTATTAATTTATTTGCTTTTTATTCTTCTTCTTCTTTCCTTCCTCATTTGCCTTTCAGCATCGAGGTAAGATATAATTTGCGGTCTTTTGCTCCTTTGTTCGCCTCTGCTGCTGTTATGTTTCCCAGTGTTTCTAATATTCCACCAATCAATCTTTTTCTACTTTGACTCTCTGGTCTGGTATTCTCACAACGTTCATTGAAGGCTCATTGTGTTGTGTTTTGATCACTCTGTCTTGTCACGTGGCCGAACCATTTTATCTGTTATTTCTTTATATATTCTATGGCGGGGGTTATTCCTAGCTTTTTTATCAGTTCTTCATTTCTGATCTTGTCTCTCAGACTGTTTCCTGTCATTCGTCTAACACATTTAATCTCAGCAGAGGTTATTTTTATTCTTGTTCTTGCATCTAGGGTCCAGGACTATCATTGGTAGAACGTGTTTGTTATTGTGGAAAGCATTTATCTATTTTAATGATAAATCAAAAATACTAGACAACAAACAAAATCTAGAGATCACTTTTATTCTAAAACATTTCCTATATTATTTGCACACGTTATACCTGATGCCGCTAACACAACAAACCTCACCTGTCTGTATAAAGAATCTGCTATATCCCTCTTTCCTTGTCTAAAGAATACATTGCCCATGTGGAAGTATCCACCCGCTGTTCGGATATCATCCGTACCAAATTCCTCTGATGCATTATAAATCTGGAAGTAAATTATTTCTGATGTAAATATCATTTTTGGAGCCAGTTATAACTACCTCATTCATGACTTATCAGATGTCATATCATGTTACAGTATCCTCTTTCCTTCCCCATTTGCCTATCAGTACCGAGGGGAGATATCATTTGCAGTTTTTTACTTTTCTGTTGTCCTCTGCTGCTATTATGTTTCCTAGTGTTTCTAATATTCAATCCAACATTTTCATGGTTGGCCTTTTTGAGTCTGGTATTCTCACAACTTTTATTAAAGACTCGCTGTGTTGTGTTTTGGTCTTTCTGTCTTATCTTGTGCCCAAACCATTTTATCTGTTGTTTCTTTAAGTATTCAATGCCGGGAATTATTCCTAGCATTTTTTTCTCAGTTCCCCATTTTAGATCTTATCTCTCAGGTTATTTTGTTTCATTCACATTTCATCTCAGTAGAGGTTATTTTCTTGTTGTTCTTGCATCTAAGGTCAAGGACTGGTATTGATAGCACAACGATGGAATGAAGATTGTATTTGTAGAGTGCCCATTTTGCCACTAAAGTTATTTCCTTGTTGGACAATAGTGGTGATAGCTGTCCAATGATTTGACAAGCTTTGTTGCATCTTGAGTTTATTTCTGCTGCTTGAAAATTGTCGTTTGTCACTAAACTTCCTAGGTATTTAAATTCTTCCACTTGTTTTAGTTGTCTGCCATCCATCATTATGTTGATATTCTGTTTCTCTGTCGCAATATTCATGACTTCAATAATCATGGCTCTCAGATGTTTTATATAAAGTGAGGCATCATGGCTCACAGATGTTTTAATATAATGTGAGGCAACATGGCTAACAGATGTTTTAATATAAAGTGAGGCATCATGGCTCATAGATGTTTTAATATAAAGTGAGGCTTCATGGCTCTCAAATGTTTGAATATAAAGTGAGGCTTCATGGCTCTCAGATGTTTTAATATAAAGTGAGGTTTCATGGCTCTCAGATGTTTTAATATAAAGTGAGGCTTCATGGCTAACGAGATGTTTTAATATAAAGTGAGGTTTCATGGCTCTCAGATGTTTTAATATAAAGTGAGGCTTCATGGCTAATGAGATGTTTTAATATAAAGTGAGGTTTCATGGCTCTCAGATGTTTTAATATAAAGTGAGGCTTCATGGCTCTCAGATGTTTTAATATAAAGTGAGGCTTCATGTATTCAAACTTGACCTGTGTCACAACTACACTCTATGTTATGTGAAGAACTAGAGACCGTATGTAAATAATAACAGGGCTAAAACTAAGAATAGCAAAATGTTATATCTTCTCAACATTTCTATATGGTGCAGAAACATGGACACTAGACAAGAAAACAGAACAGAGAATTGAAGCTTTTGAAATGTGAATATATCGAAGAATAGGACGAATTGGATGGAAAGAAAAGAAAACAAACGACATAGTCTTAAAACAACTAAAAATGAAAAGATAACTACTAAACACAATTTAAATAAAACAAATGCGATTTTTGGGCCATGTTAAAAGAAACAACAGCCTACTAAAAGTAATCTTGGAGGGGAAAATACAAGGTAAAAGAGGTAGAGGCAGACCAAGACTAACATGGATGAGTAACATCAAAAGATGGACAAATCAGCCTATGACAGGCTTGCACCATCAAAGCAAGAGACAGAGCAGAATGGCACTCCATGGTAGCCAACCTTCATTGATTGCGGAGATGATGCTCGATGATGACGAGAGATCGTATGATCAATTTAAGTTTGTTTTTTTTTTACTGCCAGAAAGAGCACAGCTGTTTATTTTTATCTCAGAGTAGCATTTTAGTTCTGTCATTCTCTTTCTGATGTTCACCCAATGGCTACTAGAAGAATGGATACTCCTCTTTGCCATTCGTCCTTAACCCTAAATGTCTTTGAAATATTTGAGTAACCAAATGACTCCACAAATTGTAGATTTGTTTCTGTGAACCATATTTATGCTTTTAGGGTGTTGAGAGCACCACAATCCTGTAGTATATGATCTGAGGTCTGTCTTGATGCTTCATAATTGCATATTGCAGAATCACAGACTCTTATCTTGTATAGGTGTTCTTTGAGACCAGAGTTGTCTGATATTATTCTGAATATCTTGGTCACAGACTTCCTATCAATATGGCGGATAAGCGGTAGGAACCGTTAAAGGCTGTGTCTGAAAAATGTTCCTTGTTGCAGTTTCCTCATATTCCGAGTTCGGGTTGCTGCTGGAGCTACTGAGTTTAGTGCTCTGTGCACACAGTGAGCTGTGCATTTCATACATTTTGATCGTGTTTCGATATTCCAATTGCTTACGATGGGTGATGATATCGTATGACGGGGAACAGATGAGGTTGTGTTCACTTTCTGTGCGGTATAGCCTTATGTCTTCTGGTGTGTGCTGAGACAGCTATGATGTGGACTGCAGCTAACTTTCTTTGTTTGTGAGATGAGATAGAGAGTGGATAATTCCACTGGCATGGGCGGTTGAGGACTTATGGATTTTAATTCGAATGCAGTGATACCGGGGCCTTCCATAACCATCTTGGTCTGCTCAAGTCTGCTGGACCTGTTTTAAAAGTCATGTTCTGGCTCATAACTTTTATATAACTCTCTTCAATTTGTTTTTCTGAGTTGTTTCCTTATTGCTCATCTCTTTTTCCACTGTCTTCCAACATGTTTTCCTTGGTGTACTTCTATTTTGCTCTCTCTTTGATGCCCAATCAATGGCGGTTCTTGTGACTATGCATGGCAGTGAGTCCTGCCTTATTCTTCTACTACCTATTTTTAGCTCCCAGTGGAGCATAGGTCTTCAACAAACACTTTCGGCTCCCAGTGGAGCATAGGTCTTCAACAAACACTTTCCAAGTCGTTCTGTTTTTTGCCATTCTCTTAAGATCATTCTATGTCTTCCCCATCATCTTCATCTCTGCTTCTATCTGTCTTCTCCAAGAATTCCTTGGTCTTCCTCTTTGTCTTTTCCCCTGGGGATTCCAAAAAAAGGGCCTGTTGTGTAATACTCTCACTTGGCTTCTGTAGTGTGTGCCATCATCTTCGCTGTATCTCTTTGTCCACTGGTATTTGACTGGCACATTTCCATAATTCTATGTTAGTGATTTTGTCCTGCCATTTCCATCCTTTTATTCTGCGTAAGCATCCATTATTGAAAGTCTGTATCTTCATGATTGTCAATTTTGTTGTTCTCCATGTTTCACAGCCATGAGCCCTGCCTTGGTAGAGAATATTAGAGTAGGGGCATTGGTGCCTGTCAGCACCTATTACGATGGTACCGTGAAAATGTGACCCAAAAATAGGAATTATAATGTAGGGTTAAAGGTGGATGATGAAGAGGGGTAGTCATTGGTTAAATTCAGAAAAATAAGAAGATATGTGGTTCAATATGAGCACACCTGTGTACATAGTAACAGAGACTTTACCAATGAGCAAACCTTACATCATCAGCAAAGTTTGCTAGAGCTTCCTGGAAATCCCCTTTTGCTACATACAAGAGTCCAAGGTTCCTGTAAAGCTTTGACTTGATTGCTCTAGAACAATCTGGTGTTTTCAAGATGGTCCAGTCAGCTTTGGCCAGATACTCTTCAGCTTGCATTAACTTGCCCAACCCTTAAAAGAAAAGAAATATACAAATAGAAATCTAGAAAGTGTACATTTTCCAGAAGATTACTGATTGATTTTGACATGCTGTATTTGCTGATGCATAGAGCACACCCTGATTACTGATTGATTTTGGCAGGCTGTATTTGCTGACGTATAAAGCACACCCCGATTACTGATTGATTTTGGCATACTGTATTTGCTGACATATAAAGTACACCCTGATTACTGATTGATTTTGGCATACTGTATTTGCTGACATATAAAGTACACCCTGATTACTGATTGATTTTGGCATGCTGTATTTGCTGATGTACAAAGCACACCCTGATTACTGGTTAATTTTGGCATACTTTATTTGCTGACGTATAAAGCACACACTTATTACTTATTGATTTTGGCATGCTGTATTTGCTGACATATAAAGCACATTTTTTTCTTTGAAAAAAGGTCTGAAAATCAGGGTGTGACTTATACATTGATATTCAGTGTTCAATTACTTTCATTTCAGCGTATAGATATGCTATCAACTATCACAGCTGTGTTCATTTAAACTTTCCAATCATTGTGAATGATTTTTAACTGCATTAAATTTCTGCTGTTGGATTTTCTTAAATTTGTTGCCAAGTTATAGCTTAAAAAGAACACTGGCATTATTATAACATAACATACAAGCTACGTGTGATTGAGTATACTAAAGAACATGCTTTAACCAGCTGTGCTTGTGGGACAAAATTGCCGCCATTCTCTATTTTTTAAGAAAGTGTGGCATTAGTAATGCAGGCAGCACTGGATGATACAAAGGACAATTTGTTGTATGAGAGCTCAGAATTTGCTTAAGAAAAGGTTGGAGGCGAAGGCACACCTCACAGCAGCAGAGCTGGAAGTTGTCAGTGACCCATAGCTGATGGCTTGCGTCAGGATCTGTGAACCAGAACCATCCAGACCCTTCTCCACCTCTCCGTGGTGCCTCTAGTAACAGACTAACCTGTCTAGTCTGGCCAAGCGAGTAGGGATCGAAGAGGAAAGACAACCCGGTACTAAAAAAATGTTGTGCTGAAGTCGGATGTGTTGGGCAGAAAGGTGCAAATATCACAGTTATACTGTAAACCACACCACAATGTAGACACACCCACATAACATCATTTTAAGGGCAGATGATGAAGAGGTGTAATAATTTAGTTATCGGGCGAACACAAGCACGCTTAAGAAAAAGTTTCAAGTGACTCTTCAATTAGCATCGGAGATGAATGTCTTGGTTTTGACAAAGGTTTGAAGGTATTCTTTCCTAGTTAGATGAGGTATTTGATGACAGTAGACCTATAATATTCCTGTGTGTTACCACTGACTGCTCTCTCAGTTTGTGACAAAGTCATCATCATCATTGAGTGCCGTCTCCGCATCGAAGGTTGGCTACCATGGAGCGCCATTCCACTCTATGTCTTGCTTTGATGGTGCAGATTGTCATAGGCTGACTTGTCCATCTTTTGATGTTACTCGTCCATGTTAGTCTTGGTCTGCCTCTGCCTCTTTTACCTTGTAGTTAAAATTTCTCTCCATGGCTTTCTTTGGAATGTTACGTGATGAGGCTCCAATCTCTTTCACGGTGGTCTGCCATATTCGTCTTTCGTGTTCTGAATATGCCTCATGTGTACCACACACTTCGCTGTTTTCACTTTCTGGGCTGTTGATTATTTCAAATTCTTCCGCCCCCATCCACCGTCACAGACTTTTCACATACGGGTTGAACACACCCGGCTAACGACGACCAAGTAAAAAGATGAAAACAAAGAAAGAAAAACAGCATTCTTTTCAGGTGGACAAAATAATTCTATTGGTCATCTTTGTATGTATTTTGGGGTATGACTGGAGGGTCTGAAGGTGAGATGCTCAACTCTAGACAGGAAGGTCCTTGGTTGAACATTTGTGACATCTCAATCTTTCCTCCTCTCTGGTGCCCTGTATTCTTCTTTTCTGTTCTTTGTGCTTTGTGTATGCACATGGACCTACATGTGGGAACTTCTGATTATTCATGCTGTTAGTGAACATTTTCACTTTGGTGCGTGCACACATACCCCGTGTGTGTACCGTGGCATTCCTTTTTCCTTATTGCCAAGCACAGTTTTTGAGGGAAGACTTTTTATTTTTATTCTTATTTGCATTTCTCTATCTAGTTCGAAATTATTATTTTTTTTTAATTATTTATTATTTTTTATTTCAAATACATACTTCTGTGTGTGTTGTATGTTTGTTCCTGCTGAAAGCCTATTGAGCTGAAACGTTGTTCTAATTTGTGTCGTCCACTTTGTTACGTAAAACTTTAACCATACCATTTTTTTTTTTTTTTTACATATATTTTTAAAAAATTTTCTTTGAACCCTGCAACAGGCAGTGAGAATCTTTCACTTTACATACATGGCTTGGGGGACTGCTTGGTCTCGAGGCAAGACGCCGGCCTTGAGATAGAGAGGTTGTGAGTTCAAATCCCGGCTGCACCTGTTGGGATTTTTACTTATGATTTCTCTCTGTGGCAACCACCCCTGGTCTCAGCAATGAGGCCCGGCTTGAAATGTCAATTACTCGTCGACGGAAAAAATATGAGTAGCTCCGAAGTCAGAGTTATCTGCCTGTGTGGTGAGGGACCCCTGTGCACACGGCTGCCAGGGAAAAATGGATTAACATGCAAAATTCAGTTCCTAGTCTCTAAGGACTTCATCAGAGGTAAAAAGCTGGTGAACGAAAAAAAAAAAAACACATGGCTCCCCTGGATAGTGAGATTTATTGTCTAGTTTTTTTTTTCTGATAATGGTGAAAAATAGGAGGCACTGTGTGCATTATACACACATTAAAGAATCCTTGGCAGTTTGGAAGAGTAGGCCAAAAAAATGGCATTTTGTTCAAACTTCTGCTACACAGTTGCTTGTTTGTTTACGCTAAGAGAAACATGGAAATTGGATGTAGTAATCATTTCCTGTCTCAGTCTGAATAGTAAGAAAACACAAGTAATGGTTATATCGAAGAAACAATCATCACCATCATGCAGCATAAAAATAAACGAGACAAATCTAAAACAAGTGCAACGTTTCAAATACTTGGGCACAATAATTACATCAGATGGGAGATGCACCACAGAAATAAAAAGCAGAATAGCTCAGGCCAAAATAGCATTTAAGAAAATGAAAAATATCTTATGCAACAAATCTATGTCAATAAAAATGAGAAAGAGAGTTCATCAGTGCTATATAGAACCAATTCTGACCTATGGAAGCGAATCATGGACAGTAGACAAACAAATGAAAAGACGGTTAGAGGCCACAGAGATGGGATTTCTCAGAAGAATGTTGAAAGTTCCCTGGACAGATAAAAAGACCAATGAGGAAGTTCTCAAAGAGGCCAACACAAAAAGGGAGCTCTTAAAAAACATCAGAAAGAAGCAATCAACATTTTTTGGGCACATCATGAGAAGAGGAAAGTTGGAATACTTGGTTACAACTGGCAAAATAAAAGGAAAGAGAGATCGCGGACGACAAAGAGAGAAAATACTGGATAGCTTGGTGTCATGGCATGGAAAACAGTCAACAACAGAACTGATACGATGCACTGTGGATAGAAGATTGTGGAGGGACATGATCGCCTACGCCAACCGGCAGGGTACATGATGATGATGATGAATCATTTCCTGGTTTATTTATGGACTGAAATTCGACCGCATGGCACCGTGGCTTCCAGAGATCTTACGTTATCTATTCACACGTCAACTGTCAGTCTGTCATTCCAGCCATATGTTCGGCTTCCTCTTAGCATCGTTCGCTGTTACAAAGCTTTATTTGATGTCTCACTGACAGCTGAAAAGATTTCCCCCATCATAAGAAAAAAATAACATGAATTTCTTAAAATTTTGTGAAATTTGTTAAAAAAAAAAACCGCATTCTTAAGAAACGAAATAATTTTTAAGAAGCACACGTTGTATTTAGGGAGCCGCGATAGCTCAGTGGTTAGTGAAGTGGACTACAAAGGACAAGAGGCAGGGTTCAATCCCAACTGACGGCTTCCAGGTTCACCCAGCCTTATATGGGTACCAGATTTTTTTCTGGAAACGTAAAGCAGCACGGGCATAATACTGACTACATTACCCCAAAAATCATGTGCTGAAGGTCTGTAAAATTTATGGTCACTAACACCATATTCCCTATATGCCATTTCAAATCCGGAATATGTCTACAATGTAAACATCCTGGCTATACCTGTAATGATACTTGTCCCGATGGTAATTTTGGACTACAGTGCGAACAGACGTGTTCTGATTGCTGTGACATCATATGTGACCGGGATAGTGCAGACTGTACATGCAAGGAAACGTACTACGAGTCAGACTGCACTCTCAAATGTCCAGACAACTGTTTCAATGACATCTGTGAACAGTCAACCGGGAACTGTGCATGCAAGGGAACATTCTACGGGTCAGACTGCACTCTCAAATCTCCGGACAACAGCTTGAACAAAACCTGTGAACAGTTAATCGAGGCCTGCATCTCGTATGTCGATGATCCCCACGTTAAGAAGAGTCTGCCAACTATAACAAGAGAGATAATGTGTGCCCGCAGCAAACTGCTGAATTACAAGAAATTGTATTTTGAGTTCATAAAATGTATGAAAGTGTCATAATCTAGGGTTAAGTAATCTTCAAAAATGTCTCATTTCAATAGTTATGATATTTTGTTTTCTGTTGACATGGGATACAACACTACAGGAAAAACTACATGGGCTTCTGCAAGAATCACACACACACACAAAAACAGTAAAATGTATAAATTAAATGACATTCAGATGTAGACATAAAGTGAATGAAAGATAGATAACATCCATGTTTGGCACTGGTAACACAATAGGTAGATATCATCATCATCATCAAGTTCCGGGCCTGCTAGCATAGGTGATCATGTCTCTCCACAACTTTCGATCTCGACAGTTATTTATCATTTCTGTTGTTGACTTTCTGCCAAGCCAATATCTTAGGCTGTCTGGTATTTTTTCTCTTTGCTTCCCTCTATCTCTTCGTCCCTCAATTTTTCCAGTTGTTACAATATATTCCAGTTGTTCTCTCATTACATGGCCAAAAAATGCTGATTGTTTCTTCCTAATATTGGAAATAAAACAACCCCACTGCCTTGCGGGTGAGACTTTATTGTCTAAGGCTAG
This sequence comes from Megaustenia siamemsis, assembly GCA_032433765.1. Taxonomy (NCBI): domain Eukaryota; kingdom Metazoa; phylum Mollusca; class Gastropoda; order Stylommatophora; family Ariophantidae; genus Megaustenia; species Megaustenia siamemsis. Next base: position 13,947,444 of record JAVIAB010000104.1, read on the forward strand.
TGGAGCCAAACGTAAACAAACCGACGGAAGGCAACAGAAAACCACCATCGTAACTTCTTTGTACAATCATGAATCGCCACAACAATAGGTAGAAATAATTTTTAAAAAAAGTACCCCCGTCACGCCAAGTGGCGACGTATAGGGAATATGGTGTTAGTGACCATAAATTTTACAGACCTTTGGCACATGATTTTTGGGGTAATGTAGTCGGTATTACGCCCGTGCCGCTTTACTTTCCCAGAAAAAAATCTGGTACCCATTTAAGGCTGGGTGAACCCGGAAGCCGTCGGTTGGGATTGAACCCTACACCTTGTCCTTTGTAGTCCAGTTCACTAACCACTGAGCTATAGCTGCTCCCTAATAGGTAGAAATACTTAGTTGTATTTTGCTGTTTTGTATCTTCCGTCACACATCACTGTCTAAAATGTAGCGAGAAACATCATTATGACCTACCTATGCTAGCTTCAGCCATGATCAAGTAGGAAGGCACAAGATCAATTGCTGCCACTCCGTACACATCAGTGGCATACTTCAAACTCAGCACTGCTGCAGGAACTGACTCTTCATGCTTACCCTCAAACAGCATTTTCTGTGAAATTGTTCTGGCCATTTCTATCAACTCAATCTGTTACAGAAAAGAAGAACAACACACCTTGCACATTGTTTAAAGGCAAGTAGATACACCAGCAAGTAATAAATGAAAATAAAGCAAATGCGGAAGTTAGAGAAATCGCCAATCAACCACTAATGTCATCAGTAATCAAGAAAAGACAATGGTCATATGTTGGACATGTGATGAGAAGAGATAATAACCGAATAGCAAAGCAAGCCCTCAAGTGGGAAACAACAGGTAGGAGGAAAAGAGGCTGACCCGGAAAAAACATTGAGAATAACATTGATAAGAGAGGCAAAGGCAGCAGGAATTGGTCACTCAATAAGATTGAGACAAAGGCGGAATCTGATAAAAGATCTTTACAATGATTGGATAGAAAGAAAATTTTGAAACAGGGAAAGAGTATCTGGGTCTATGCCTTATGGGCCGGCTACAGCTCGGAAGGTGGACAGATGGAAGTAATAAATTCTTACATGTATATTTTTGTGGGAATGTTAAAATCGTAATACTTTTATTATGTTTAACAATATGATATCTACGTTTGATTATTAGTCATTTTAAAAAAATACCTTTAGATAATTTCCACTTTTAAAAACAGTTATTCAAGAATTACTTATCAGCACAATAATGCATATTTCATCATGAAGTACCGGGCCTGCTGGCGTAGGTAATCATGTCTCTCCACAACTTTCGATCTCGACAGTTATTTATCATTTCTGTTGTTGACCTTCTGCCAGGCCATTCTCTTAAGCTGCCTGGTATTTTTTCTCTTTGCTTCCCTCTATCTCTTCGTCCCTCAATTTTTCCAGTTGTTACAACATATTCCAGTTGTTCTCTTCTCATTACATGGCCAAAAAATGATGATTGTTTCTTCCTAATATTGGAAATTAGCTCTCTTTTTGCTTTGACCTCTTCAGAACATTTTCATAATCTTCTTAGCTGCCCATGGTATTCTCAACATTCTTCTGTAAAACCACATTTCTACAGACTCCAGTGATTTTCTTATCTGTTGTCCTATTCTCCATGATTCACATCCATATGTTAAGACTGGGTTTACATAACAATTAAGAACTCTTTTTCTTGTTTCTATTGTCAAAAATGGATTTCATAGTATCTTCCTCATTTTTTGGAAAGCTGCTTTTACCTGAGCCATTCTGCATCTCACCTCCTTTTACATCTTCCGTATGTAGAAAAATAATTTTTGCTTAGTTTTATAAGCAAATTTGACTTCAGTCTATTACATTTTATTTGTTCTTGAAATCAATATTTCTTTATATTAGTATCTTATATACAAAAAAAAACATCCTTAAGACACCTTCATAATTTTTACGAAGTGCACAGCTGAAAACAAAAATCTAACATCAAAGGAAACAAATCCAATACTCAGGGGTCACTGTAGTAATAATTAGGAAAGGAAAGTAGTTCGTTCGTTCGTTCGCTTTCGTCAGCTTTGACCTCTGACGAAGTCCCACCCACTCAATTTTGTGGGACTGAATTTTGCGTGTAAAGTCTGTTTTATCCCATTACAGGATGCCCCTCGCCATGCAGGCAGATTTACTCCGACTTCAGAGGTAAGGAAAGTAGTATAAGGAAAGGGGACATGTTTGCCCATGGCAAACTGTTGAATTCCAAGAATCTGTATTCTGAGTTCGTAAATTTTACGAATGTATCATTATACAGGGTTAATATGTGTAGAGTGCCCATAAGACCTCTTGTTGTTTGCCATTTATCAAGAGGACTAGACATTGGATCTTACAATTCAAACACAGAGATGGGTATAGCCACAAAGAAACCTCAGATATGAAGAAAACAATTCGACCAGCTATGGCTATGACAAGATTCTAACCCAGGAAATTCTTGTCCAGTCTTACCTGGACCACCCAGACCCCAGACCACATTTCGTGTGTAAGTGGCAGCAATTAACTGTCTTAGTTATTATCCAAGTTATTTTGAGTTCTGCTGTTTGAAATTACTTCTAATGTCAAGGCTGAGTGGCCTAGAGGTAAGATATTGGCCTCTATATAAGAAGGTCTTGGGTTCAATTCCAACCACAGGTGGTGGAACATTTTTAAAAGATAAATAGATAAAATTGAATCTGTGGCTTTACCCTCCCATGGCCTTTGGGTAGTAAGATCCAATGTCTAACCCTCTTGGAAAACAGCAAAAACCAAGAGATCCCATGTGCAGGTTAAAGAACCCTTGTCAGTTGGAAATCGAGAAGAGTAGCCAAAAAAAAATGGTTGCTGGCCAGACAAAATTAACAAGAAAAATCTACTCAAAACATTCAAACTCTTGACAATAAAAATATGAGAGTACCTCTGAGAAAATCTGCCTGCATGGCGGGGGACACTTGAGCATATGGTTGCCAGTGTGACAAATAGGAAACAGTTATATTCATGCAAAATTAAGTTCCTCTTGGACTTCACTAAGGAGATAAAACTGGCGAATGCAAACAAGCAAACAAACTTCTAATGTCTAAACAATTTTAGACAAAAGAGATAAGAAAGAGAATTATTCAGTCTAATGTGGAGCCAACCTGTAAGTCAATCCCATAACAAGGAAAGCAGGTAGGAAAATAGTTGGAGGTTACAGAAATGTGATTTAACAGAAGTATGTTCAGAATACAATAGACAGCAAAACAGAGTAACGGATACATTCTAAAAAAGGCTAAAGCAAGAAGAGAACATATTTTGAGCAAAGAATGAGGAGGGAACAGCCACGATATGTTATGACAACTGGAAAAATTGAAGTAGAGGGGAGATAAAGGAAAATATACCAGACAGTTTATTTTCTTATTTTATTATTAGAAGTCAACAACACAAAAGATAAACATCAGAGACAGAAAGTTATGAAGAAACATGATCACCTACACCAGCAGACATGGTACTAGACTCCAGAATACACCACAGAGGATTTATGTGCCCAAATAGATTAAATGTTACAACTACTTACTCAGTCTTTCAAACTGACCTTTTGGATTTGTACTGCATTATGTGCCTTTTCCCTCTCCTCTTTTGAAGGCCAGAATGCCACTGGCTGTCGCAAGAAAGCAAGCTTGCTGCAGACTTTTTCGTGGATTCCAACCCAGTCCACCTTTTGATGTTCTGGGGAGCTGTAAATTAAAAGCATTTTTAAAGTCTGACTATATCATCATCATCATGTGCCATACCAGTTGGCGTAGGTGATCATGTCCCTCCACAATCTTCTATCTACAGTGCATCGTATCAGTTCTGTTGTTGACTGTTTTCCATGCCATGACACCAAGCTTTCCAGTATTTTCTCTCTTTGTCGTCCACAATCTCTCCTTCCCTGTATTTTGCCAGTTGTAACCAAGTATTCCAACTTTCCACTTTTCATGATGTGCCCAAATAAATGTTGATTGTTTCTTTCTGATGTTTCTTAGGAGTTCCCTTTTTGTGTCGGCCTCTTTGAGAATTTCCTCATTGATCTTCTTAGCTGTCAGGGGAACTTTCAACATTCTTCTGAGAAATCCCATCTCTGTGGCATCTAATCATCTTTTACTGTCCATGATTCACTTCCATAGGTCAGAATTGGCTCTATATAGCACAGATAAACTCTCTTTCTCACTTCTATTGATATAGACGTGTTGCATAAAACATTTTTCATTTTCTGAAATGCTATTTTGACCTGAGCTATTCTGCCTTTTATTTCTGTGGTGCATCTTTCATCTGATGTTATTACCATGTACAAGTATTTGACGCCTTGCCTTTGTTTCAGATTTGTCATGTTTATTTTTATGCTGCATGATGGTGCTGATTGTTTCTTCAATATGACCATTACTTCTGTTTCCTTACTATTCAGAATGAGACCTCTCTTGCTGCTTTCTTTTACCATTATGTCTATCATTTCTTGTAGTTTATTCTGTCTCTGCTATTATAAACCTTTATAAGAATTTTAGTTAAGAGATGCTGGGTTATTTCATCAAGAAATCACAGACTAGATCATCTTGAGGTCTATTCCTCTTCGTTTGCATACACTTTTAGACATTGGTCTTAACACTTGTTCCTACACCTGCTGCAGTCCTTTTGGTGAATCAAACATTGTGGGTACATCAATAATCAGACATTGTGCCATGTCGTGATGATGGGCAGATCATACATTATACATCCTAATGCTTTGAAATAAGTAGGGCAGGATTGATGTTTGTGAATCTGTAGTCTTATGCTACTACTGGATCTTCAAGTGTTTATCTTGCCTTATTTCGAGAGAGCAAAGAAAAACTTGTGAACAAGCAGAGTTTTGTTACTCAGTTGTTGAGATGTAGAGGATTTGCAGACGAGGGGATCTGATCACTTGTTGTTGTTGTTATTTGGTGTATAATGAAAATAATCTGGTGACTAACAACAAAAAGGCCAGTAACAGTTCCAGTTTGTCCATGTAAGGAACTGCTCATGAGTACCGGGAACTTTGTAGCAGATGTTTGACTATCATTTTGTCTGTGCCACAGAGTTATTCATTAGAGGTTCCCATCTTTACAGAGTTGAAAAGATTGCTATGGCTAGTTTGAAATCTGAAAATTGTTTCTTTTGACTGGTGGTTGCATCATTTTTCTGGTAACCTGATGTTCCGAATTCCATTTGTTCATGTATTGTTCCTCACAATTCACTTGGAATTCTCATTGAATATGGGATAGGTCTACTTTTAATATGTTGGTTTTTTTTAAAACACATTCCATACCATGAGCCACAAAATGTGACTCTGGTAATCGCCGCAAAAAACCCAAGAGCTGCGTTTTGCGTCTTTCAATTTATTGAAGTTATACAAATTATTTCCACTAAAATCTTGTAATTCTCTTATTTAAATATATTTTCCAACTGCCTGGGCAAATTGTCTGAATAAACTGTATGTTTTAGATCAATCTTCATTTATTTTCTCACTGTCATTTCAAATATCTTTAAATTTCAGGAAAAAAACAGCCTGGCCACACAGAATGTTAAACCCATTGGTAGCGAATTTGTTAAAAGGAAAGGATCCATAGATAGGGATTTGGTGTTCACATCTTTCCATGATGATCCTCACATAGTTGAAGTGGTCAACATCACAACAGGCTGCCTTACTTTAACTATAATATATGTGTACCCATTTTTGAAGGCTGAATTAACATTAAGTCTGTGTCAGTCCAAAAAAAAATGTTTACCAGAGCTATTTGGTCAGTAGACAAGAGCAGTGCATATCACAACTGTGGACGCATTTCACATTAAGTGAAACTATTAATACTTGAATTTTTGGGCATGTTAAAAGACACAACAGCCTAATAAAAGTAATATTGGAAGGGAAAAAACAAGGTAAAAGAGGCAGAGGCAGACCAAAACTAACATGGACGAGTAACATCAAAAGATGGACAAGTCAACATATGACAATCTGCACCATCAAAGCAAGAGACAGAGTGGAATGGCGATCCATGGTAGCCAACCTTCGATGCGGAGACGGTACTCAATGATGATGATTAATACTTGATTACACTTCATAAATGAAATGTTTAAACGTTCAATATAATGTCTGCAATTGTGTACACGTTTTACTGAATAACATATAAAATATATTATATACTACAAAGGATAAGGGGTAGGGTTCGATCCCAACCGACGGGTTCAGGGTTCACCCAGCCTTAAATGGGTGCAGGATTTTTGGTAATTTCCTAGTTTGATCAGATATAGTATTTCAGTTTGGAAGAGTGATGTCCCCTAAAATATGTCTGCCAAAATACAGTGGTTCTACGCATTCTTGGCGTTGGGGTCATTACGCTGGCATGTAATCATTTCGGAGTATCTGTTGATTGGGCGTTGGGTCCAGGGGTTAGGTTTAGCTTTAGTGTTAAATATTTATAAATATATTATAACGCGTGACAAAAACGACGCCACTCGGCCTAATTATGATCTTCTGATCGAAGGGAATTGTGCGGTTGATTACCAATCGCCGTAATGACCCCAACGCCAAGAATGCGTAGAACCACTGTATTTTGGCAGACATATTTTAGGGGACATCACTTTTCCAAACTGAAATACTATATCTGATCAAACTAGGAAATTACCGGATTTTTTTCTGGGAAAGTAAAGCGGCACGAGCGTAAAACCGACCACATTACCCCAAAAACCATGTGCATGTGCACATCAATCTGTAAAATGTATGGTCACTGAAACCATATTCTCTATACGCCACTTGGTGTGTCTGGGCCTCTTTACTTTTTTTTACTTTATATATTATATTAAAATTCAAATATTAATATTTTTAATTTGCCTTTCTTGCAGTATGTGAGTATGGCACTGACACGAAACTTTCTTCATAACTTACCAGTAGTATGTCACTTTACACGATTTGCACTGAATGAAAGCTGGTATCTGACACAGCTCACAGAGCAGTCTCACACCTTTTGGATTCGCTAACGGATTAATATCCTGATCCATCATCACATGTAACTAGTTAAATAAACAACAACTGTTAAATTTTTGTAATAAATTAATTTAATTTAATAAATTTATAACGGTCAGGTACTGCTACAATTCCATCCACTATTACTTGTATGACAAATATTTATCGGGTTTATGTTTTCTAAAGTACAGACTTTGCTGTGAATGACGCTGTTATTGTTTATCGGATGAGTATTTGATAACACTTTCCTGTTGAATCCAGCAAAATATTGGGGCGCTAATGGACCCTATGTTTCCCTACACACACAAAATAACAAGAATGGCGGCCATATTGTTGATATCGGTTACTACAGTGATCATGATTCGTACTCAAACTACCGGAAAAAGCCTTAGTTTCGATATTCCGATTGTTTACGATGAACGATGATATTGTATGACGGAGAACAGACGGCTGTGTCCACTTTCTGTGCGATTTCGCCTTATGTCTTTTGGCGTGTGCTGAGACTACTATGATGGGGACTACAGCTACCTTTATTTGTTTGGGAGATGAGATAGTAATTCTGATGATTTCACTGGCACGGGCGGTTGAGCAATTATGGATTTTAATCCGTTTGCAGTGATACCGGACCCTTTCGTAACCATAACTTTATAATAGGCCAATAGGAGTTTGTAGTGTTTGTATCAAAATGTTATATTTCCTCAACATTCATGTTATTGGTTATTGGTTATGGAAGGCCTCGGTTTCACAGCAAACGAATTAAAATCCATAATTGCTCAACCGCCCGTGCCAGTGGAATCATCCGAATTACTAACTCATCTCCCAAACAAAGAAAGGTAACTGTAGTCCCCATCGTAGCAGTCTCAGCACACGCCAAAAGACATAAGGCGATACCGCGCAGAAAGTGAACACAGCCAACTGTTCCCTGTCATACGATATCATCATTCATCGTAAACAAGCGGGATATCGAAGCAGGATCAAAACGGATGAGACACACAGCTCACGGTGTGCACAGAGCACTTAACTCAGTAGCTCCTGCAACAAGCCGGACTTGGAATATGAGGAAACTGCAACAAGGAACACTTTTCAGACATAGCCTTCAATGGTTCCTGCCGCCTATCCACCATATACCATGGAGTTCACGTCCTCCCGAAAATGATGATCGTCATAGCACTTGATGATGTTAGGCCATCGTTGATGACTCCAATTCCAAACATATCGACATACAGTGGTGGTAAGTTATCATTTCCAATCCAACAGAAGCCACCTGACCTGTAGTTAGTAAAACCACAGAGAGAATATGATTTTGTGACCTTCACTGATTTACTCTTAGATGTGAATGTGTAGTTTACACAAGAGGAGAAGTTTTCAACTACAGTGATCCCATTTAAGGCAATTCTGGGATAGCAAGGCAAGTCTCCTTTATAGCAGCAGAACTTGATGTTCTCCGCTCCCTTCCTGTAGCTGCCGCCACACGATTCTGATGTCTCATTAACTTGGATATCATTCGAGAACAATGTCAGATTAACATTCCATAGATATGGCTCTGCTGATGAAATGCTTGGTGCAACAGTTGTATCAATCATACTGGAGGCTCCTGGTCTGTGGTCATTAATATCACAGACGGCACATGATGTTGTTATACTCAGTATTTCTTTCTGGGGTGTAAATATGTGGCACACACATGGAGAGTGGTTTGTGGTCACAGTAATCCCATTAAAGGCAATTCTAGGGTAGCATGGCATAGCTGTTTCAGACCAGCACAATCCTGTGATGTTTTCTGTGTTCGCTATAAAGCTGCTGCTGCTACACAATCCTGACCAATTATAGGTGTGGACATTATTCACTTGCAATGACAAAACTGCTTTGTTTACATCATGAACCTCTGGAAGCGAATCATTTATGGGACTAATAGTACAATTTATTCTTCCATCGGGGATATCTTCATTGAGTCCCCAAAAAGAAAAGGTCTTTGGTTAAAAAGCACATATGCTTTTGAGTTAAACACACAATGAGCCCACTTCATAGATTCAAAATGATCTTTGCCAATGCCATCCGTTTGCACAAGTTAGGTCCTTAGCTACCAACGTCCCAAACGTCTGAAACGAATTAACGACTTTATCTACAGCGAAAGTTAACGAACTGTGAACAAACATTTATGTTCAAACCCTTGAAAACATTTTCAAAAATCTGCCAACTCGCAGCAATATCATATCTCGTGTTGTTCAATGTAAACATTGCTTAGTCCATAGCTCGAATATAAATAAGCTGCCATTTTGGTCTACCTCATTCATTCATGTATAGTGCAGAAACATGGTCATTAGACAAGAAAACAGAACAGAACATTGAAGCCATTTTAAATGTGGGTTTATCGACGTATAAGATGGAAAGAAAATAAAATAAATGATGAAGTCTTAAAACAACTAAAATTGAAAGGAGAACTACTAAACACAATTCAAACAAGACAAATTAGATGTTTGGGGCATGTTAAACACAGCAATTACATTACATTACAAAAATAATCTTCGAAGGGAATATACAAAGTAGACAAGGCAGAGCAATACTAACATGGACGAGTAACATCAAAAGATGGACAAGTCAGCCTATGACAATCTGCACTATCAAATCAAGAGACAGAGCAGAATGGCGCTCAGTGGTAGCCAACCTTCGATGCTGAGACGGCACTCAATGATTTTGAGAACCGACTCATTGTACTTCAGGCATCCACTAAGGTGATTAATTACTTTCAACAAAAAGCGAAGAGTTATTGAGTTATTTGCGGGTCATCATCATTGCACTCCGAACATGTACATATGTGCTCAGATCCCCTCCTCAGCAAGTCTCACAGTGTCCAGCGACTGACGACTCCAGTTCTGTGTTGGTTGATAAGTCTTACACGGCCACTAAGTTTCTCGTTTCTGGCTGTGCCTATCTTAACTCCCACCTCTTTCGTCAGAAGGAGTGACGTAGACTCATGGTTGTCAAAGTCCTGTGTCCTTCCCACTTCCCGGAGGGCATTGATGATGTCCGCCCGACCCATTGGTTGACCGTCCTGCACAATAGCGCAGCTAGCCAACCTGTCCGCTCTTTCATTTCCCCATACCCCCGCATGTCCAGGGACACAGACAAAGGTGACCTTGGGCATTTTGACGTCTACAACGACTCTACCCATTGCCTGAGTACAGAGCCCGCCTCCACTTTTCTTATCATATTCATCGAATCACTCAGTATACATGCGTGGGTGTATCTAATCAGATGAATGCCCTGGTCGCTGCCATCACCTCCATCGTCATGCCACTCGTGGTCATGACGTATGCATCACTGTCTTCCTTGACTATTCTGCCTGCCGAGCGTGCTGTAAATGCCCATGCACTCCTTTGGTGTCGTCTTACAGATCCATCTGTATAGATGGCTGCATCTTTCTCATCGGTGTTATCGCAGATGAGACCGTTGACCGAAGGGTTAATGCCATGATGCTTGCGGTTCGAGGAGTTAAATCTAGTACACAGTGGCATCGCTAGAGGGAAAGAGGAGGTTGATAACCGCTCAAGTGATCATTCACAGTCGATGACACTATAATCATCATCAAGTATCGTGCCTGCTGGCGTAGGTGATAATGTCTCTCCACAACTTTCGATCTTGACAGTTATTTATCATTTCTGTTGTTGACCTTCTGCCAAGCCATTCTCTTAATTAAGCAGTCTGGTATATTTTCTCTTTGCTTCCCTCTTTCTCTTCATCCCTCAATTTTCCCACTTGTTACAATATATTCCACATGTTCCCTTCTCATTACAGGGCAAAGAATGATGATTGTTACTTCTTAATATTGGATTTTATGTCTCTTTGCTTTGGCCTCTTTCAGAACATTTTCATTACTCTCCTTAGCTGTCCATAGTATTCTCAACATTCTTGTGTAAAATCACATTTCTACAACCTTCAGTGATTTTCTTGTCTGTTGTCCAATTAACCATGATTCTCATCCATATGTTAAGACTGGTTTTCATCATCATGTGCCATACCGGTTGGCGTAGGTGATCATGTCCCTCCACAATCTTCTATCTACAGTGCATTGTATCAGTTCTGTTGTTGACTGTTTTCCATGCCATGACACCAAGCTATCCAGTATTTTCTCTCTTTGTCGCCCGCGATCTCTCTATCCTTTTATTTTGCCAGTTGTAACCAAGTATTCCAACTTTCCTCTTCTCATGATGTGCCCGAAAAAATGTTGATTGCTTCTTTCTGATGTTTTTTAAGAGCTCCCTTTTTGTGTCGGCCTCTTTGAGAACTTCCTCATTGGTCTTTTTAGCTGTCCAGGGAACTTTCAACATTCTTCTGAGAAATCCCATCTCTGTGGCCTCTAATCGTCTTTTCATATGTTTGTCTACTGTCCATGATTCGCCTCCATAGGTCAGAATTGGTTCTATATAGCACCGATGAACTCTCTTTCTCATTTTTATTGACATAGATTGGCTTTACATAACATTAAAGAACTTTTTTTTTTTTTTGTTTCTATTGTTAGAAATGGATTGCACAGTTTCTTCCTCATTTTTTTTGGAAAGCTGCTTTCATCGATCATCATCATTGAGTGCCGTCTTCGCATCGAAGGTTGGCTACCATGGAGCGCCATTCCATTCTCTTGCTTTTATGGTGCAGATTGTCATAGGTTGACTTGTCCCATCTTTTGATGTTACTCGTCCATGATAGTCTTGGGGTGCCTCTTTTACCTTGTAATATTACTTTTATTGTTGTTGTGTCTATTAACATGCCCAAAAATTTCATTTGTCTTGTTCTAATTGTGTTTAGTAGTTCTCTTTTCATTTTTAGTTAAAACTTCATCGTTTTCTTTCCATCCAATTCTACCTATTCTTCTATAAATCCACATTTCAAAGGCTTCAATTTTCTGTTCTGTTTTCTTGTCTAATGTCCATGTCTCTGCACCATACAGGAATATTGAGTAGATAGAACATTGTCTATTTTTTTTTTTTTTTTTAGTTTTAGCCCTGGTGTTATTTGTTTTGATGTTAGTATATTTTTCATGGCGTTAAAATTACTTTTTGCCATACCTTTTTTGTTGTTGTTTATTTCAGTTGTACATTTCCCATTACTGGTTATAGTGTGTCCCATGTAGTTGATTTTGATGAGACCGCGCCTGTATCATGCCCTAGGGTGAGACCCCCACGACCTTGTATGGGTCTCATGTGTAGTAAATGTTAACCTCAAAAAGAAAGTCCAGGTTCGTTACCCTAACACCGTTAATTATCTGTCACTGATTCATTTCTGCATCTCCCACGAAATCAGTTGCTCATTTGTATTCCTTTCATCATCATTGAGTGCCGTCTCCGCATCGAAGGTTGGCCACCATTCCACTCTGTCTCTTGCTTTGATTGTGCAGATTGTCAAAGGTTGACTATACATCTTTTGATATTACTCGTCCATGTTAGTCTCTCTCTCTCTCTGCGATCAAGACTCAATCAGAGTAGAATTCCAGACTCTCTCATGAAGTCAGCTGTCTGTTTAAGTGAATCAATTGCCCCATATAGTTTTTCTTCCAGGGAGGTGAGCGTGGACCACATTGCTCTTCTCAGGTCTGTGTACTGGGGGCAATCCTGTAGAACATGTTTTGTAGTCATATCGTCAGTAGTATAGCAGGAAGGATCTTGTCAGTATTTAGGTGCGAATTAACAAAGCTATATAGTAGGTGCGCGGCGCACCTAATGTACACGAGAGACAAGGGGAGTTAACCATGACCGCTCGTGTCGGGATGATGACCTCTAGTCCCGGTGACCCGGAAGTGACCTGTTTATGTCTGGTGTGTGCTGACTTTGGGGCGCTTGGTGTACTTGAGCGATAGTGATAGGTTAGTAGATTACACAACATCAATTAAAAAAAAAAAACATTAAATTTAAAACAGAAGACGAAGATATATTTTATTCTTTTATTATCTCAATAGGTGTATAACATACAGTGGATATTATATAACATTACAAACATATTTAGTACACTGAGTAAATATATAGTACAGGGATAACATTTATTTATAGCTATGTAGTTGGGTGTCTGCTTAGCGTTGTACCATAAATGAAGCATAAGGGTGAAACAGTTAGAGATTACTGGGTAGTCTAATCTGGTAGTGTAAATATGTTCCTCTGTGTTAGTGGTTCGCTATCTCTCTCTCTCGCCCTCTCTCTCTCTCTCTACTATTCCAGCCTAGATTTCCCTCCATTGAAACACTTACTCATTCTCTCCATTTATCCCTATCATCGCGCCTTCCTTCTCTCTCTCTCTTTCTCCCCTATCCTGTCTTAGACTTCTAACCTATCAGTCCACCCTCCGCCTCTCCCTTTAGTAGTGCTAGTGGCGGTGTACATACCCACCCTAAAAGGCTGTGAACCCACCCTAAAAGTGCACGTACATGCACCGAAACTGCACCAAAACCGCACGAGAAGTAGTATGTTCGGGTATGTACACCGCCACTAGCACTACAAGATTTTTGTTGTTTTTTTGATGGCATTTGATATGTAGGGGTGTCAAAAATTATGTGGGAGGTATGCCTTGAGGTTATATTTCAATTTTTTATCGATTTCAGGGGCGTAACCCTCAAAAATTTTAAGGGGGGTAACATTTCAAAAGTGATTTTTAAGTTAATTCTTGGAGTGGGGATGTCTAAAATAGAGTTTTAGGTAAGCCTACGTGCTAAATTTACGATTTTTATCGATTCCATGGGCGTAACCCTCAAAAATGGTAAGGGGGGTAACAATTTCAAAAGTGATTTTTAAGTTAATTTTTGGTGTGGGGATGTCTAAAATAAAGTTTGGGGTATGCCTAGAGTGAAAATTTACGATTTTTACCGATTTCATGGGCGTAACCCTCAAAAACGGTAAGGGGGGTAAAAATTTCAAAAGTGATTTTTAAGTAAATTTTTGGTATGGGGATGTCTAAAATAAAGTTTTAAGTAAGCCAACGTGCTAAATTTACGATTTTTATCGATTTCAGGGGCGTAACCCTAAAAAAAATGATAAGGGGTAAAATCCTAAAAGTGGTTTTTAATGTAAATTTTTGCAATGGGGATGTCTAAAATAAAGTTTGGGGTATGCCTAGCGTGAAAATTTACGATTTTTACCGATTTCATGGGCGTAACCCTCAAAAATGCTAAGGGGGTAAAATCATAAAAGTGGTTTTTTAATGTAAATTTTTGTAATGGGGATGTCTAAAATAAAGTTTGGGGGGTATGCCTAGAGTGAAAATTTACGATTTTACCGATTTTATGGGCGTATCCATAAAAATAGTAAGGGGGAAACAATTTCGAAGGTGAGTTATAAGTACCTTTTTGCTATGGGGATGTCTAAAATAACGTTTTTTGGACCTTGAATATAACTTTCTACTCGTTGTGTCTAACTATTTTGACTATGTGAGTAGCTTTTTTGGATTTTTAGGTCGACTTTTTTAGTATGAGCCTAAATTTTTGTGTTCTGGAGATAAAACGTTAGTGATTTGGCATCTCTTTTTGGGACTTTGTTTGTAACTATCTGTTCGATGTGTCTAACTAGTATGACTATGTGAGTACCTTTTTATGGTGTTGAGGTCGATTTTTTGAGTATGAGCCTACATTTTTGTGTTCTGTGGGTAAAATATTTTCGATTTGACCAAACTTTTTTTGGGACTTTGGCTGTAACTATCTGTTCGATGTGTCTAACTAGTATGACTATGTGAGTAGATTTTTATGGTTTTGAGGTCGCTTTTTTTGAGTATGAGCCTACATTTTTGTGTTCTGGAGGTAAAATGTTAGTGATTTGACCACTCTTTTTGGACTTTGAATATAACTTTCTTCTCGTTGTGTCTAACTATTATGACTATGTGAGTAGATTTTTAGGGTTTTGAGGTCGACTTTTTCGCTTATGAGTTAAAATTTTTTGTGTTCTGGTAGTAAAATGTTTGCGATTTGGCGTAATTTTTGGGCCTTATGCAACTCCTCTGGTATTACATCAGGGGTCAAAGCGCGTTCAAGTAACCCGCCACATGAATTATTTCCCCCACCAATGACCCGACAGGTGGATTGCATCAGGACCGAATCGCTTTAAAGTAACCCATGCGTCAGACTCGACAGTACTTCAAGTGGAAAATGAGGTTAGTTATCACGATAAAAGTAGTCCTCTTCTCTGATTAGTTAATCCAGAGGCCAGTCATTTCGTTGGTGGGTGTCCGATAGAAATCCTCTTCTCTGATTGGTTAATCTAAAGGTCAGTTATTTCGTTGATGGGTGTCCAATAGAAATCCTCTTCTCTGATTGGTTAGCCTAGATGTTAGTCGAGAGTGGAATAGTGTCGTCCAACTTTTATTTACCAGATTATATTTAAACTAGTCGCATGTGAAACTTCGTGTTATAAGCGCGATTGATTCACGGAAGTTTATTTTCATAGTACTGTTCAGTCTAGCGGTCTGTGTTGTGGGTCTATTTTTATGTTGTAAGTTGAATATTTTTTCTGTTTTTCTCTCATCTCATAACGATGTTATCCTAGTTTTCTGTCCTTGCCTCTTAGGTTTCTGTCCTTGCCTCATAGGTTTCTGACCTTGCCTCCTAGGTTTCTGCCCTTGCCTCCTCGGTTTCTGCCCTTCCCTCCTTGTTTTCAGCCTTTGCTTCCTAAATTCTGTCCTTGCCTCTTAGGTTTCTGCCCTTGCCTCCTAGGTTTCTGCCCTTGCCTCCTAGGTTTCTGTCCTTGCCTCTTAGGTTTCTGCCCTTGCCTCCTTGTTTTAAGCCTTTGCTTCCTAGTTTTCTGTCCTTGCCTCCTAGGTTTCTGACCTTGCCTCCTAGGTTTCTGCCCTTGCCTCACTTTTGCAATAGCATATGAGGGACACAAGTTCCGCAATGTTAGAGAACGATCGAGGCGTGATTTGGTCTAACCTTTTGGAGTTTGGAAGTAATTATCTGTTTGATGTGTCTAACTAGTATGAGTATGGAAGTAGATTTGTAGAGTTTTAAAATCGACTTTTTGAATATGAGCCTAAATTTGTGTGTTATGGCGGTAAAATCTTAGTGATTTGGTCTAACATTTTGGACCTTGAATATAACTTCCTGCTCGTTGTATCCAACTATTTATAACTGTCATGGAACTCCTGGTATTGCATCAGGGGTCAAAACGCGTTCAAGTAACCCGCCACTTGTATTATTTCCCCCACCATTGACCCGCTAGGTGGATTGTATCAGGGGCCGAATCGATTTAAAGTAACCCATGCATCAGACTCGACAGCACTTCAAGTTGAAAATGAGGTCAGTTATCACGATAACAGTAATCCGCTTCTCTGATTAGTTAATCCAGAGGTCAGTCATTTCGTTGATGGGTGTCCGATAGAAATCTTCTCTGATTGGTTAACCTAGATGTTAGTCGAGGGTGGAATAGTGTCGTCCAACTTTTATTTACCAGATTATATTTAAACTAGTCGGATGTGAGACTTCGTGTTATAAGCGCGCTTGATTCACGGACGTTTATTTTCATAGTACTGTTCAGTCTAGCGGTCTGTGTTGTATTTTTTTCTGTTGTTCTCTTAGCTCATAACGATGTGATAGGTTATCATTAAAGGAATTTCAGTTGTATTAATGGTGATGTGTATAAAGTACGTCTGTTAAGCCTTGTCGAGTGTATTATTCCTTCGTTTTTCATATGTTTATCTTATTGGTTCTTTAAAAAGTAGATATTTCAAGTCTTTTTGTAATTGATATTCAATGTTATTAATGTGTTACACTGGCGGTACGGTAAAAATACGAATGAAGGCGGAACGCTAGGCGAGGTAAAGAGAGAGAGAGAGGAAGAAAGGTGGAATGGTAGGAGAGAAGTCTAGTAGGGGTTAGAAGAGAGAGAGAGAGAGAGAGAGAGAGAGAGAGAAGCATATGAGAAAGAAGGGGAGATGTTAGGTATAAATGGTGAGCATAATCAAGTGTTACAATAGGAGGGACGCTAAAAATATGAGGGAGGGCGGGAGATCTAAAGGGAGAGGCGGAGGGTGGACTGATAGGTTAGAAGTCTAAGACAGGATAGGGGAGAAAGAGAGAGAGAGAAGGAAGGCGCGATGATAGGGATAAATGGAGAGAATGAGTAAGTGTTTCAATGGAGGGAAATCTAGGCTGGAATAGTAGAGAGAGAGAGAGAGAGAGAGAGAGAGAGAGAGAGAGAGAGAGATAGCGAACCACTAACACAGAGGAACATATTTACACTACCAGATTAGACTACCCAGTAATCTCTAACTGTTTCACCCTTATGCTTCATTTATGGTACAACGCTAAGCAGACACCCAACTACATAGCTATAAATAAATGTTATCCCTGTACTATATATTTACTCAGTGTACTAAATATGTTTGTAATGTTATATAATATCCACTGTATGTTATACACCTATTGAGATAATAAAAGAATAAAATATATCTTCGTCTTCTGTTTTAAATTTAATGTGTTTTTTTTTTTTATTGATGTATAATCTACTAACCTATCACTATCGCTCAAGTACACCAAGCGCCCCAAAGTCAGCACACGCCAGACATAAACAGGTCACTTCCGGGTCACCGGGACTAGAGGTCAACATCCCGACACGAGCGGTCATGGTTAACTCCCGTTGTCTCTCGTGTACATTAGGTGCGCCGCGCACCTACTATATAGCTTTGTTAATTCGCACCTAAATACTAACCAGATCCTTCCTGCTATACTACTATCGTCCAGTGGAATAGGCTGGCTGTACCTATTTTGAATTTGGTGAACATGTGATTTCTCATTCTATTGTGGCCAGTGCGTAGGCGAAGTATGATGACTTGATAGTTGGTGGTATCCGTCACTCTAGTTATGCTTTGGGTGTATTTGTTTCCATTTTTCATGGAACTGACCCTTGAGGGTGGATTTGGCTGCATCATAACTGAGCGGATGGTTCTCTTGTGGTAATCTCCCTCCCTCTTTAGCTAATTTGTCTGCGCGTTCGTTCCCACGTATATTACAGTGTGATGGTATCCACTGAATGACTACTCTCTGGAAGTTATTGCATAGTTGGTCCAGGGTTGTTCTCAAGTCATCTAGTTCATTGTTCTTGGTGCTTTTTACAGCTGATAATACTGACAGTGCATCAGTCAGAATCACCAATTTATTGTACATGTTATTTTTGTGTTGAGTAGCCAGTGTTGCAGCATCTTTGATGGCCTCAATTTCTGCTTTAAAGTTGTTTGAGAATTTTCCAGTAGCTATTGACTTGGTGATCTCATCCTGATTATTCAGGAACACACCTCCCCCTCCATTTCTGGTGGCATTTGTAGCAGAGTCATCTGTGTATATGTGGGACCAAGAGTCCTGTTGGTTAGGTATCGTGTATGTGTTTTCTTTCTGTGTACCTTTTAGTTAGTTTGTAGCCGTCATGACAACCGGAAAAAACGTGTTACTTTAGGAATCAATTAACTGCATGAACGTGGGAATCTCAGACTTCAACAACACTTAATCTCCACATCTGTGTGTCATGGACCAACGTGCGTTACTGAATATATATCTTTGTTTTTTTTTTGAGGGACCAACTATCATACAGCGATTTATCTATTACATTAAGAGAAATGGCAATAAAAATTCTCCTACTTTCCTTCCTGATTTGCCTTTAAGAGTCATGGGAAAATATAATTTATCTTCTGTTCGCCTCTGCTGCTGTTGTTTCCTTATGCTTCTAATATTCCATTGATCCATCTTTTTCGTGGTCGACCCTAGGTCTGGTGTTCTCATGTTTGTTGAAGGCTCGTTGTGTTCTTTCTGTCTTGTCACGTGGCCAAATATGCTGTTTATATATTCTATGGCGGGGGCTATTCCTAGTTCATCGATGCTATAAAGAGCCAATTCTGACCTATGGAAGCGAATCATGGACAGTAGACAAATAAATAAAAAGACAATTAGAGGCCACAGAGATGGGATTTCTCAGAAGAATATTGAAAGTTCCCTGGACAGTTAAAAAGACAAATGAGGAAGTTCTCAAAGAGACCAACACAAAAAGGGAGCTCTTAAAAAAAACAGAAAGAAGCAATCAACATTTTTCGGGCACATCATGAGAAGAGGAAAGTTGGAATACTTGGTTACAACTGGCAAAATACAAGGAAAGAGAGATCGCAGATGATAAAGAGAGAAAATACTAGATAGCTTGGTGTCATGGCAAACAGTCAAGACCAGAACTGATACGATGCATTGTAAATAGAAGATTGTGGAGGGACATGATCACCTACACCAACCGGTATGGCACGGGATGATTCCTAGCGCTTTTTCTCAGTTCTTCATTCCTGATCTAATCTCTCAAAAAACATGACAGTACATTTAACATCTTTCTTAATGAAAGGACAATCAGTAGTAGGGTAATGTATGAGAGTTTCACCCATATGTGCTTGACTGGCTATTGAGAAGTGTTCGGAGACTTCTGGATAGTGTCACTCCAAGCATCGAAGCTCACGATGAGAGGCAACACTTCTGCCCTTCCCAGAGTACTACCCCGATACTCATTTTTGCCAGTGGAAGTGTCGATTGTTTGGGTATATTTTTTATCCAAGTACAATTCACACTGCTTCTAACGGGAATCGCACACAGGTTGTCCGAATGTCAGTAGATCAGTTGTACAAAGGGCAAGGCCAAAATGTACTCAGTGAAGAAAGGTGAATGTGTCAGGCTGGAATATACAGAAATCACTGCTTGCAACACAACCACACTCACTTAACTGGTGAATTTTGGTGTAAAAAAAGAGGCACCAAATAGACAAAGATTAATGAATTATTTGCAGGTCATCATCATCATTGCACTCCGAACATGCCTGTAGGTGCTCAGATCCCCTCCTCAGCAAGTCCCGCAGTGTCCAGCTAATGACAACTCTAGTTGTGTGTCGGTTGATAAGTCTTATACGCCCAGTAAGTTCCTGGTTGTGCCCATCTTAGGACAAAGATTAGTAATAATCTAATGAAGAAACACACATTGTACACAATATAACATTCTTTGATCAACAAAGCACAACAACAAATAATTCTAAAACTTTTATCAAGTTTATTGACAAAGAATAAACCAACTAAAATATTTAATCTTCTTCCTCCTCCTCCTCATCTTGATTAATCTGGAAGTACCGCAACTCAAATGCCTCCTTGGATGAAGCTACAACTCGTAGCCAGTCACGCAGATTGTTCTTCTTCAAGTACTTCTTAGTGAGGTACTTCAGGTACCTATAAGAACAAAACAATTCATTCTTTCAGTACATAAGGCTTTTATGAATGCAATGGATGAGAGATTTTAAGAGAAAGTAATTTTTCATGGACTTTCTGTTGCAACTTATGTCAAGTCAAAGCAGTTAAACATGTCTGTGGGGAAAAAAAATCAATCTCTTCATATGGCCTTGAAAGTTTGGTCGGTGTCGTCTAAAAATAACATTTTGTCATCAACAATGACGATGTCTTGGTAATTTTATTCATTTATTTATTACAAATGTCACACATGGGATTTATGTTTCAAAACCCAGAATGAAATCATGCAAATAGTGGTCCCTAATGTTGCTTAGGTGTTGTCATTATTTGAAACATTAGAAAAAATTGACTGGCCTTTTCAGCCATCATCAATTGAATTCTTTGCGTTATGATTAATACGAATCAGTGCGACTTTGATCAGCTTTGACACTTTTTACACAATTTCTTTGTAAACCATACATACATGTAGGTAAAGAATGTTTACAAGAAACTATAAATGTAAAAAAAAAACATTTGAGAGATGAACAAGCAGGTTTTAGGAAGAACAGATCATATGCTCATCAAAAACTACCCTACGTATAAAAGTTGAACAAAGTTTAGAACTACAATCCCCACTTTATATTGGATTCATAGATTACAAAAAGGCAATTGATAGTTTAGACAGAGGAATGCTTTGGAAGTTGCTGAGTCATTACGGAATGCCCATTAAGTTTATTAAACTGATAAGAACAATGTATGATGGAATAAAATGTAGTGTGGTGCATGAAGGACAGTTTACAGAAGCATTTGAAATAACAGGAGTGAGGCAAGGGATGCCTTCTATCTCCATTTCTCTTTCTACTGGTCAAAGATTGGATTATGAAAATAACTCAAAACAACAGAAATGGAATCCAGTGGTCACTAACCAAGCAACGTGATTGATGATTTAGACTTTGCTCATGATATAGCTCTAACAGTCAGCAGATGCAAGATAAAATGAGCATACTTGATGAGAGATCATAACAGATGGGACTAAAATTAAATAGAGATAAGACCAAAATTACGAGAATTAATGCAGTTGGCAATAATCAAATAAAAACAGGAAAAAACACCTCTACTAGACGTACAATCTTACATATATCTGGGCAGTAATATAGATAAAGAGGGAGGAACAGAAAATGATACCAAAATAAGGATATCAAAAGCAAGGAGCTTTTGTTGCACTGGGAAACATGGATGTCCAAAGAAATTAGATTAAATACTAAAATAACTCCATGTTAAGTCAGTCTTATTATATGGCTGTGAAACATGGATAACTAAAATGACAATCACAAAGATACACCCTTTCATTAATGGATGCTTATGCAGAATAGAGGATGGAAATGGCAGGACAAAATCACTAACATAGAATTATGGAAATGTATCAGTCAAATACCAGTGGATAAAGAGATACAGCGAAGATGATGGCGCTGGATAGGACACACACTGCGGAAGCCAACTGAGAGTATTACACAACAGGCCCTTTTTTTTAATCCCCAGGGAAAAAGACAAAGAGGAAGACCAAAAAATTCTTGGAGAAGACAGATAGAAGCAGAGATGAAAATGATGGGGAAGACATGGAATTATTTTAAAAGAATGGCAAGAAACAGAATGGCTTGGAAAGTGTCTGTTGAAGACCCATGCTCCACAGGGAGCTGAAAGGTAAAAGATAAATGTAAAAGTAGGAATGTTTCATCATTGAGTGCAGTCTCTGCATCGAAGGTTGGATACCATGGAGCGCCATTCCGCTGTTTCTTACTTTTATGGTGCAGGTTGTACATAGGCTGACTTGTCCATCTTTTGATGTTACTCGCCCATGTTGTGTTGTCTTAGTCTGGCTCTGCCTTGTATTCTCCCTTCCAAGATTACTTTTGTAATGTAATTGCTGTGTTTAACATGCCCCCAAAATCTCCCCATTTGTTTGAATTGCGTTTAATGCTTCTCTTTTCATTTTTAGTTGTTTTAAGACCACATTGTTTTGTTTTCACCCAGTTCTTCATATTCTTCTATAAATCCACATTTCAAAGGCTTCAATGTTCTGTTCTGTTTGCCTCTAACATCCATATTTCTGCACCACACAAGAATGTTTAGCAAATAATCTGCTATTCTTGGTTTTAGCGCTGGTTTAATTTTGTTTATATCAGTTGTACATTTTCCATCGCTAGTTATAGTATGTCCAAGGTAGAAGTCAGCTCTGAACTGTCTCCAGGTCAATTCCTTCAACTTTGATATCCACTTGAGTATTTTCTTTATTTATGATCATAGTTTTAGTCTTTTTGATATTATAATCATCATCATCATGTGCCACACCAGTTGGCGTAGGCAACCATGTCCTTCCACAATTTTCTATCTACGGTGCAAAGTATCAGTGTTGTTGATTGTTTACCATGCCAAGCTATCTAGTATTTTCTCTCTTTGTCGTCCATGATCTCTCTTTCCTTGTATTTTGCCAGTTGTAACCAAGTATTCCAACTTTCGTCTTATCATGATGTGCCCGAAAAATGTGTTTCTGGTGTTTTTTAGGAGCTCCCTTTTTGTGTTGGTATTTTTGAGAATTTCCTCTTTGGTCTTTTAGCTGTCCAGTAAACTTTCAACGTTCTGAGAAATCCCATCTGTGGCCTCCAACCGTCTTTTCATGTCTACTATCCACGATTCGCTTCCATAGGTCAGAATTGGTTATATATAGCACCGACAGACTCACTCTCTCACTTCTATTGACATAGATTTGTTGCATTTATTTTTCAAAATATTTTTCATTTTCTGAAATGCTGTTTTGGCCTCAGCTATTCTGCTTTTTGATATTCATATCTAGTCCATATTTTTTGCTTGCCATGTTTATTTTATTAAGTAATTGTAGATCTTTAGGATTTTCTGCTAGTAATACAGTATCATCAGCTTATCTTAAGTTATTGGTTACCTTTCCATTAATGTTTAAGCCTGGCATCTGTGTTATGTTTTTAAAGATTTGCTCAGTGTATAGAATGAACAAGCTTCATGATAGGATGCATATCTGTCTTACTCCTCTTTTTATATCAATGGGTTTAGAGTTCTTTTGTTATATTTTATTATTGCTGTTTGCTTCTAGTATAGATTACATATATTTGTTGTATATCTGTGTCATCTATATGTATATCTTTTAGGCAGTCTATAAGTTACTTATGGTGTACTCATCAAAAGCTTTGGTGTAGTCTATGAAGCAGGCCATATATTGGTTTGTTTACTTCTATGTACTTTTCAATTAATGGCCCCATGCAGAATATGGCTTCTTTTGTTCCAGTTTTTCCTAAATCCAAATTTTTGTTCTAAGTCCATATTGATTGTATTCCTAATCCCTCCTTGTAAAACTTTTAGCAAGATTTTTGTTACTTGGCTCATTAGGCATATTGTTCTAAACTTTCTGCACAGGAATATGTTTATACAAGTCAATTTGAGAATGGCACAGGGTACGGCAGGGTGAACTGAAATGTTAGGAAAGAGTTAAAGACAAGAAAATTAACAACCAAAAATTGATGAAAAAAATTAATGATAAATACACTGGCAACAACTGAAAGTCTTTATATCAGCAGCTTTCAAATACTTTAGTCCTGATGTTAAATTATTTCAGAATTAACTATTTATGACATAATTCTTTTATATGACTATTGATATAAAATGAAATTGTTACGACATTGCTTAATTCTATTAAAATCATGATTTCTCACCTTTTAGAGAATGGGACCTCGCTAGTGAGATTAATCTTATTTTTCTGGAGCTCCAGAGAGACATTGTTACCAAAGTTGCCAGTCTTACCATCGACCTTGATGCGCTCCTTTAGGTATTTCTCCTGCAGACAGCAATGAATTAACAGGAAATTACATTTGAATTTCAGTGAATTATCAGGAAAAGATATGCAGGCAACATTAGGTACTTATCAGTCTTTTATTAAAAGAGAATTGTGGAACATAAAACCATGTTTCTAGCTGACTATTATATCAGTCAAAAATAAATTTAAAAGCTAACAGGAGAGTATGTCCCCAAAACACAACAATATTCAACCGTTATTATTTCAGTATGAACAGTAACTCAGACTTGCTACTGCAGGCAATGCCTGTTATTTCATTTCTTATCCTTCTGTTTATTTCTCCTTGGTTTGAATGTACCGCTCATCCTAGATGATGTAGAGTTTATCTGTTTGTTTCTTCGTTGGTGTTCTAATTTTCTGAAAAAGGCCACATGTAGGCCAAAACGTTAGTATATTGTTGTATTCCTTTGTTTTGTAAAGCTGTCACCATATCTTGTAGGAGTGTGTGTTACACCCCCACTACATGTTCTTTATTATTTCAGTATCAACATTATCTCAGAATTACCGTATTCAACCTTTATTATTTCAGTATCGACATTATCTCAGAATTACCACTGTATTCAACCTTTATTATTTCAGTATCGACATTATCTCAGAATTACCACTGTGGTCAACTTTCATTATTTTAGTACCAACATTATCTCAGAATTACCACTATATTCAACCTTTATTATTTTAGTATCAACATTATCTCAGAATTACCACTGTATTCAACTTTCATTATTTTAGTACCAACATTATCTCAGAATTACCACTATATTCAACCTTTATTATGTCAGTTTCAACATTATCTCAGAATTACCACTGTGGTCAACCTTTATTATTTTAGTATCAACATTATCTCAGAATTACCACTGTGGTCAACCTTTATTATTTTAGTATCAACATTATCTCAGACTGACAATATTCAACTTATTATTTCAACATGAAACTATGTTGGAACATTTTATAATGTTAGCACAAACTTACAAAGTTGGCAGCATCCATGATGCCATCCTCAACTGGGTGTGTGCAGTCAATGGTATATTTTAAGGTGGTCTTCTTCTTCTTCCACCTTTTCCTTGTTGTGGCTTGCCAGCTCGTTTGACGGGTTTTTGCTGAAAATGAAAATATGTTTTGTTAGGATCATAACTGCACTCAAGACACTGGGGGCCTCGGTAGCTGAGTTGGGAAAACCACCCGACTGGACTACCGCCGTTCGGACAACCCGTGTTCGATCCCCGCTGGGAGCAGTGTGAATTGTACTCGTGGTTGGAAAAAAAAAATACCCCCACGGTCGACCCAACCGTTGGCAGAAATGGGTACCAGGGTATTACCCTGGGAAGTTGAGGAATCTTGCCTCACATCTGAGTTTCAATGCTTGAGGCAACCCTATCCAGAAATTTCTGAACATTTCTGGATATGCGGCCGAGCACATATGGGTGTAAACTCACGTGCTAAGACGCCGGTTCAAATCTCGTACTTTACCTTTACTCAAGACACTAATGATAAGTGCTCCAATGTTCTTCACAAAATGGCGCTTACTGTGCTAGTTCTGTGCCATTCAACAAGAAGACTGCACCTTTTGGGCATATATGCCTTTCTGCACTTCCACAGCTGTTTGTACATGTATTATTAAAGAGACCATGCAATGTACTGTTATTTTCATCATCATCAAGTACTGGGCCTGCTGGCGTAGGTGATCATCTCTCTCCACAGTTATTTATCATTTCTGTTGTTGACCACCTGCCAAGCCATTCTCTTAAGCTGTCTGGTATCATTTCTCTTTGCTTTCCTCTATCTCTTCATTCCTTAATTTCCCCAGTTGTTACAATATATTCCAGATGTTCTTTTCTCATTACATGGCCAAAGAATGATGATTGTTTCTTCATAATATTAGAAATTAGCTCTTTTTACTTTGGCCTCTTTCATAACATTTTCATTACTCTTCTTATCGGTCCATGGTATTCTCAACATTCTGTAAAACCACATTTACAGACTCCTGTGATTTTCTTGTTTGTTGTGCTATTGTCCATGATTCACATCCATATGTTAAGACTGACTCTACATAACATTTAAGAACTATTTTTCTTGTTTCTATTGTCAAAAATGGATTGCATAGTATCTTCCTCATTTTCGGAGCAATTCTG
Source organism: Megaustenia siamemsis (assembly GCA_032433765.1). Taxonomy (NCBI): domain Eukaryota; kingdom Metazoa; phylum Mollusca; class Gastropoda; order Stylommatophora; family Ariophantidae; genus Megaustenia; species Megaustenia siamemsis. The sequence goes on from JAVIAB010000104.1 coordinate 13,973,656, forward strand.
CATGTCACCTCTTTTGTAATTTTGTACTACTTCCGTCTGAGGTTAACAAAGTTCCCAAATATTGAAATTCATTTACCTGCTTTAATATTGTTCCACTGGTCTTATATTGCACTAGGTGATGTCTTTTTCTTTTATCACTGTTATTTTATTTACCATTAATTACATACCTTATCTGCTGTGACTCACATGTTTTTACCATGCCATAAGTAAATATCAATACCCCTTAAATATAACATTAACATTTAGATGTTCTGAAAATAGTACTTTCTCTTATTTTTTAGACACAGCCGTGTGCTCACATTAAGAAATACACAGGGACTCGGCTGAGATTACTTAATGAATTTTCGAGTCAAGGTCCCATTGACCTTGTGTTACAGTGCCTATCAGTACAGTCCATCAGTATGTTTGGCTACCTCACAGCGTTATTCGCTGCATTCCAATTTACAAAGGGTTGTTTTGATGTTAACGGGACGACCACAGAAATTTCCCTGGTCACCGCCAAAAAAAATAATTTCTGGAAAATTGTTTTTTTTTTCTTCTACATTATTACATATAACGTATCATATGAGATCTCGTATGTATCGAATTAGGAAAAAAAATTCCTACATCCAATAGAAACAAATCCAACACCTTAGGGGGTCACCTAACGAAAATGATGGGGGGGGGGGGGGGGGGGGGGGGGGTGTTTTCAATTTGTGATGCCACAGTTATTAAAAAACCACCTACATTCATGCATTTATGTCATGTAGCATTATAAGCTTACACTTTTACAGTGATTAAGCAATCAAATACAAATGAATGCCAGTTTTTATTTTATTATTTGGAGAAGCAATAGATCTCACAGATCTGAGAGAGTGATATACAAATAATACATTATATACAGAATATAAATATTTTTGTCTGTTGGGTCTGTCAAAACAAGTTAGAGGTTAGCTTTTTTTTTTTAAATTAATCAATCAGTGATGACTTGACTTCATGGCTCTTATCACTTAATGAATTCTTCCCCCCCCCCCCCCATGTGGTCGATCAATCATTCAATGTGGATGCCATGTGATTTTCAATTTTTCCACCTCACCTGCCTCATCACTCATGGCAACAACTACTGGAAGTAGTGGAAGTGAGAGGTGTAATATTAATACAAAAATGTAAACGCAGCAAAGTTAACACACACGTCATTCAATTGTGTAGGGACTTCGATAAATTGAAACTGGTAACTTCAGGGAGCTAGAGAACCAAATTTGATTTTTCTACATCGCCGCCATTTTCGGAAATGGCCGAAATTTAAGGGACACGCAACTTTAAGCATTTTCCCGGATGTCACATGACTTGTGTTTATATTAGATATGTTAGGTGAAAGGTCAGGAAATACCCTACGTTTGGTGAAAGAATTATTGAAATACACGTAGCCGTTTTCAAGATATTAGTGATTGAATGAGTATTGAAAATTTTACTGATTTTCTCCATATTAAAACAGTAAAATTTATGATATTTTATATTATAACACAGATTTTTAAATTCAGCATCCATTTAAATATAAGCATGCAAACATTTTAAAGCGATCTGAGTTTTATTGCACGTCCAAATAATAATTTAAAGGGAGCATCTCCATGGGTAGAAATCACGTCGCCCGCCATATTTTGATATTCAAAATCTCATGCTCAGAATAGCTTGCTTTTTTTAACAATATTTTTATTAACTTAACTAATTAATAAAAAACAATAGTTTGTCAAATTCATTACCATTTGGATATGTGTGTGAAATTTGAAAGTGATCACAGGAAGGTCATGGAAGTCTTAATTAAATTATTAAATGGCAGGGACTATTACTATCTCCCTTATAAACCATGTGCCATCATAATCGGCCAACTCTCAATTTTCCAGGCATGGACAACTATCCAACGGGTCCAATGATATTTTCTTCTATGTTCCTCTATTCAATTTAAGTCAAAATTAATTCATTTAAAAATTAATAACTTTTTTAATGTGGTACAGCCATAATTAAGGTATCATGTGTTTAACTTACATCAAGGGCTATCTAGCTAGTGTTGTTGTAATTATTTACAAAAAATTTTTAGCAAAGTACCGTCAAATTGTGACAATTGTCAAGTAAAAACCTGCCTTAGGCTGATTGTAATCACATGATAATGCTGTCATACTCAACTTTCTTACTTTGTTACTGTTAGTGTTAGTTGTGATCCTAATGTTTAAATTTATTCATTAATTTTAATTTAACTATAATATATAAAGAAACAACACAACAGATAGAATGATGAGAATGGTTTGGCCACGTGACAATGCAAAAAAGTCACCAGAGTGAGAGTGATCAAAACACAACACAACACGACCAAGGTGAAGGGTCTACCACAAAAAAAGATGGATCGATCGATGAAATATTGAATATGGATAATTAGATGCACTTGGAAACACAACAGCAGCAGAAGCGAACAGAAGAGCAAAAGACCGCAAATTATATCTGTTTAATATGTATTTTACCTCTCCTCACCCGAACTCTGCAAATGAGGAACTGCGAAGGCAGGCAGGCGAGTGGAAGAAAAGACGGGGAAAGAAGAATTTATTATAATTTAAACTAAGTCTACTAACTAACTAGGCCTGATCTTAAACATGTCCATATTAAATTGTCACTTAACTCGTCAAAAGTTAAGAGATACAATATTAAATATTCTTAACTTATAGTATAAGTTATACAGTTATTTAAAATAATATGTTATTATTATATTATATTAATTATTTATATTATTAATTAATATATATTTCACCACGGCGGCCTGCCTTCTTTCGACTTTCGGAATGGCATGATCTCCTAAGCTAATTGTACTGTGCTGTAATTTAGATTTACACTTGTCAATAGTAATGTATCAAATATAGATTCAATGAGTATATTATTTATAAGAAAAACTGAAATTCATGTATGTAAATAATTAAATTAAGAATAATTTAATGGGAGATTGTCCACTTACGGCAGTCATGGTGGTCCAGCGTGTGCGGAAAGGAAGTGGCTGACGAGAATTAGATGAAACCTCGTGGTGGTGAACGAGATGTGACGAGATTTAATATCATCATGTGTTGTGGTAGACCCTTGCACAGTATATCAGGCATGGAAGGCCCCGGTATCACTGCAAACGAATTAAAATTCATAATTGCTCAACCGCCCGTGCCAGTGCAATCATCAGAACTAATATATCATTTCCCAAAAAAAAGAAAGGTAGCTGCAGTCCGTATCATAGCAGTCTCAGCACACGCCAAAAGACATAAGGCGAAACCGCACATAAAGTGAATACTAATACAGGTATCTGTTCCCCGTCATTCGATATCATCGTAAGCAATCAAAATACTGAAACATGATCAAAATGGATGAAACGCACACCTCGTGGTGTGCACAGAGCACTAAACTCAGTAGCTCCGGCAGAAAGCCTTACTCAGAATATGAGGAAACTACAACAAAGAACACTTTTCAGACACAGCCTTGAACAGTTCCTGCCACCTATCCGCCATATTGACCGGTATTCTTGATTTATAAATGATAGAGAAAATGGGTGAGAAAACTGATAAAGATTATGGCAAAAAATTATAGAAAAGGAGTAAATTTAGAACTGATATCTTGTCTTAAATATATGTGGAGATTAAACAAACAAATGTTTTAAATGCTTTAATTTTCTGTTCTGTTTTTTTTTTATTTAATCCGCTTTGTCTCTTGCTTTGATAGTGCTGGTTGTTATAAGCTAACTTGTCCATCTTTTGATGTTGCTAGTTCATGTTAGTCTTGGTCTGCCTCTTTTACATTGTATTTGCTCTTTCAATATTACTTTTAGTAGGTTTCGTGTCTTTTAACATGCTCCAAAAATCTAATTTGTCTTGTTTGAATTGTGTTTAGTAGTTCTCGTTTCAGTTTTAGTTGTTAATATTGACTTATCGTTTATGTTCTTTTCTTTCCACCTAATTCTTTCCCATTCTTCTATAAATCCACATTTTAAAGACTTCAATTTTCTGTTCTGCTTTCTTGTCTAATGTCCATGTTTCTGCCCCATACAGGAATGTTGAGAAGATATAACATTTTCTATTTTTTTTTTTTTTTTTTTAGCCCTTGTGTTATTTGTTTTGATGTTAGTATATTTGTCATGACATTAAAATTATTTTTTGCCATCCCTATTAAATTTCTTTATTTCAGTTGTACATTATTCATCACTGGTTATAGTATGTCCAAGGTAGTTGTACATTATTCATCACTGGTTATAGTATGTCCAAGGTAGTTGTACATTATTCATCACTGGTTATAGTATGTCCAAGGTAGTCTTAGATCACAGCAGTGACCACTACATGACACCTTCAATAACCACACGACAGTTCTGCTTGGAGCTTAGAATGTCTCCATACTAAACCACTGGAAACTACTATTCCTGCTGTTTCGTCCTAAATGTTTGTCTGCAACGCAAGTATTCAGCCCTAACCTATCCGGGAGATACTTGTCGTAACAGGAAAAAATACAGATACACAATGTATTTCCGAGCTGTGATCGCAGCCTTATGCTATAATCATGAGAACACCTGCGTGAAAGACACTTCCACGATAGCTAATATTTTAGTTAGCTGAGTGGCAGTGTTCTCTAGCGTTTGGCTTTTCGTGGCAAGGCGCTGTGCCACTGAGTACGGGTTCGATCCTGCTTTGGTCCATACTTTTTTCTGTTGATTATTTGTCAATTTTTCCGAGTGCTGTAAACATACCTCTTCCTTAGAATGGAATGTTGCTGCAATCATCTTTGGTTCTATTGTCCACTGGATTGATCGATCGTGTTCATCTACGTATTTAGAATAACCCCGAAAATAGTAAACATCTCTTTCATGCTAAATTGTGTAACCCTGATATAGACTAGTATAGTAGAGTATTCAGTACATCATCATGTGCCATATCAGTTGGCGTAGACGATCATGTCCTTTCACAATCTTCTATCAACCGTGCATAGCATCAATCCTATTGTTGACTGTTTTCCATGCCCTGACACCAAGCTATCGAATATCTTCTCTCTTTGTCGCCCGCGATCTCTGTTTCACTTTATTTTGCCAGTTGTAACCAAGTATTCCAACTTTCCTCTTCTCTTGATGTGCCCGAAAAATGTTAATTGTTTCTTAGGAGCTCCTTTTTGTGTTGGCCTCTTTGAGAATTTTTTCATTTGTCTTTTTAGCTGTCCAAGGACTCAGTATAAATAAAAATAAATATTTGTTCCGCTTACAGAGACTCAGATACGATGCCACCAGTCTGGACCACGTTACGAAATGTTTGTTTCTCTTATCTCCACATATAAATTTAAGACGCCACAACAGAATGAGAAACCACATGTTCACGAAACTCAATATACCTGCCTATGCCACTGTACACTGAATAACATGACAACAAAACATGTTCTACAGGATTGGCCCCAGTACACAGACCTGAGGACAATGTGGTCCACACCCAGCTCCCTGGAAGAGAAACTATACGGGGGGCACCCGATTCACTTGTTGTTAAACGTTCACCTGATGACTAAAGTATTCTAGACTATTCGTAGACTGTAGAATTCCTCGTCGTCATCCGCCCTTAAAAGGACGTTATGTGGACGTGTCTGCGTTGTGTTTTGCAGTATAACTGTTATATTTGCGCCTTTTGGGCCCAACACATCCGACCTTAGCATGACATTTTTGAGTACCGGGCTGTCTTCCCTCTTCGATCCCTGCTCGCTTAGCCAGACTAGACTGGTTAGTCTGTTACTGGAGGCACCACGGAGAGGTGGAGCAGGGTCTGGATGGTTTAGGTTCACCGATCCTGGCGCAAGCCATCAGCTGTGGGTCGCTGACAACTTCCAGCTCTGGTGCTGGGAGGCGCGCCTTCGCCTCCAAAAACCGCTGCCTTCATAAGAAAGTCCGGAATCCTAGTCTGAATAAGCCATGATCGCAGAATAAGAAGATATTTAAGACTACAAGTTATCACTTCTAAATTCACTCTTTCTCTACACTCCTTCACCAATTCCACCTCCTTCTCTTCTGATAATGTCTGCTTCCCATATTTATCAATAATTGTATCATTCATCGAATATTATAGCTTGAGTTAGCAGCGTTGTGGGCAAGGCAAGTATTACCTCCCCATTGTCTGTTGTTTTTTCTCAAAAGACAGCAAATTAGATCTACTCTCGACACTGAAAAGCAAATTATGAAGGAAAGAAAATGATTTTTTTTTATTTTGCGCCCTCCTCCCACAACGCTACTTATAATTTATCCATGATAGACTGTTGTGCTGTTTAGTATTTTTTAAAATTATTATTATCTTCTTCTGCTCCTCTTTTCTTTGTAATGGTACGATATTTCCGTGTTGATAATAAACGTAACGTAGCCATAACAGGCAGACCCGACACCAACTATATAACAAGCCCGCGGGCGGTGAGGGTTTTTTTCCTCCAAGAAAACACACAAAACTTGTGACTAAAGGTATGCGAGCTATAGACGACTGCGTCACCCACAACCACCACTGTTCACAATGTCGAAAACGTCACAAGCTTTCGGTGATCTCTCTCACTCTCAGTTCGCGGGCTTGAGATATTGGTGTAGGCTGGCCACATTTGTTTAGATTAAATAACAATTGTATTCATCCGCCAACGATATTGCCCAAAGTAGTTTTCACTTTCATTTTTTTTTAAAATGGTAATTGTGGTATAGTAGAACATATAGCCGCCAGTTTACTCGGTCTATTGCCTTGATTTGCTTGTATTTTCCTTTCTGATTCACGGAAATAAAAAGCAGAATAGCTCAGGCCAAAATAGCATTTCAGAAAATGAAAAATATCTTATACAACAAATCTATGTCAATAGAAGTCAGAAAGAGAGTTCATCTGTGCTATATAAAAACCAATTCTGACATATGGAAGTGAATCATGGGCAGTAGACAAACAAATGAAAAGACGATTAGAGGCCACAGAGGTTGGATTTCTCAGAATGAATGTAGAAAGTTCCCTGGACAGCTAAAAAGGCCATTGAAGAAATTCTCAGAGGCCAACACAAAAAGGGAGCTCCTAAAAAACATCAGAAAGAAACAATCAATATTTTTCGGGCACATCATGAGAAGAGGAAAGTTGGAATACTTGGTTACAACTAGCAAAATAAAAGGAAAGAGAGATCGCGGACGACAAAAAGAGAAAATACTGGATAGCTTGGTGTCATGGCATGGAAAACAGTCAACAATAAAACTGATATAGATAGAAGATTGCGGAAGGACATGATCGCCTACGCCAACCGATATGGCACATGATGATTGCCCTAATAGTAGCTCAGTGGTTAGTGAGTTGGACTACAAAGGACAAGAGGTCGGGTTCGATCCTGACCAATGGCTACCGGGTTCACCCTGCCTTAAAATGGGTACCGGATTTTTTTTTTCTGGGAAAGTAAAGTGACACAGGGAAGAAAATTGTCTTTTCTTAAACCAGTTTTGATTATTTTATTTTGGATGCTTGCTTGCTTGCGTTTGCCCGATGACTTAAGGAGTGTACCTTATCATCATCCACCCTTAAAAGGACGTTAAGTAGACGTGTCTGCGCTGTATTGTGGTTTACAGTATAACTGTGATATTTGCGCCTTTTGGCCCAACACATCCGACTTCAACATGACATTTTTGAGTACTGGGTTGTCTTCCCTCTTCGATCCCTACTCGCTTGGCCAGACTAGACAGGTTAGGCTGTTACTAGAGGCACCACGGAGAGGTGGAGCAAGAGTTTGATGGTTCTGGTTCACTGATCCTGGTTCAAACCATCAACTGTGGGTCAGTGACAACTTCCAGTTCTGCTACTGGTCGAACACATCCAACTTCAGCATGACATTTTTGAGTACCGGGTTGTCTTCCATCCCTACTCGCTTGGCCAGACTAGACAGGTTAGGCTGTTACTAGAGGCACCACGGAGAGGTGGAGCAAGAGTTTGATGGTTCTGGTTCACTGATCCTGGTTCAAACCATCAACTGTGGGTCAGTTCTGCTACTGGCGAGACGCCTTTGCCCCCGAAAACACATTTAAGACAAAGTAACTGAACACAGTTCTGCTACTGCCGTCACGCCTTTGCACCCCGAAAACACATTCAAGACAAAGTAACTGAACAAGGCAACTAGACCAGAGATACACCACATCAATCAGGATGTCATGTATTCAATCAAATAGGAAGGATGACTATATTTGTGTATTGAAACATTGCAGATATAGACAAAATACTTCAGATGAACACACGTAGAAGATCCACACAAAAGCAGGTATCTTCATTTATCATTTGAACTATTTTAATAGCACATTTTAAAAAAAAGCAGCAAACTTTTCAACATTAATTCTTCAGATCAAATTCTTCTCCTTCATAGTGTTCACCTATTAATTCTTCAAATCAAATTCTTCTCCTACATAGTGTTCACCTATTCATTCTTCAGATCAAATTCTTCTCCTACATAGTGTTCACCTATTAATTCTTCAGATCAAATTCTTCTCCTACATAGTGTTCACCTATTAATTCTTCAGATCAAATTCTTCTCCTACATAGTGTTCACCTATTAATTCTTCAGATCAAATTCTTCCCCTACATAGTGTTCACCTATTAATTCTTCAGATCAAATTCTTCTCCTACATAGTGTTCACCTATTAATTCTTCAGATCAAATTCTTCTCCTATTAAGTGTTCACCTATTAATTCTTCAGATCAAATTCTTCTCCTATTAAGTGTTCACCTATTAATTCTTCAGATCTAATTCTTCTCCTACATAGTGTTCACCTATTAATTCTTCAGATCTAATTCTTCTCCTACATAGTGTTCACCTATTAATTCTTCAGATCAAATTCTTCCCCTACATAGTGTTCACCTATTAATTCTTCAGATCAAATTCTTCTCCTACATAGTGTTCACCTATTCATTCTTCAGATCAAATTCTTCTCCTATTAAGTGTTCACCTATTAATTCTTCAGATTAAATTCTTCTCCTACATAGTGTTCACCTATTAATTCTTCAGATCAAATTCTTCTCCTACATAGTGTTCACCTATTAATTCTTCAGATCAAATTCTTCTCCTACATAGTGTTCACCTATTAATTCTTCAAATCAAATTCTTCGCCTCAAGAAACAAGCTAAACAGTCTAAACGTCAGTAGGGATTGAAGAGGGAAGGCAACCCCATACCCAAAAATGCTGCGCTGAAATCGGATGCATTGGACAGAAAGGCGTAAATATCAGTTCTACTGTAAAGAAAAAAAAACAAAACAAAATAAAACCACATCTGCGCTCGCTTAATGTCCATTTAAAGACAGCTGATGAAGAGATCAATCAATTTCTTGAGTAGTCATCGGGCGAACGCTAGTAAGAGAGATTCCCTTCTTATCCTACATCTCTCACTGTCCAATCAATGTAGAGTACAAATAAGAAGGGAGATAAAATACATCCTTGTTTAACTTCAATTATGATCTCGTAGATGTTCATGAGAGAACCACAGCTGGTCACCTGGGACTGGAAATCATTCTATAGCACCATAATAATGTCTGAGCTGCCATAGGTTAGTGGTTGAGAACTGCGCTACTAAAGACAAGAGGTTGGGTTCGATCGTGACTGACAGCTTGCAGGTTCATCCAGTCTGAAGTGGATTTTTCTGGTAAAGAAAGATGGCACTGGCACAATACCAACCACATTACCCAAAAAATAATGTGCCGAAGATCTTTTAAAAAAAAAATGTGCTGAAGATCTTTAAAAATTCATGTGCTGAAGATCTTTAAAAAATAATGTTCCGAAGATCTTAAAATACAAAAAATAATGTTCCGAAGATCTTTTTTAAAAAAGAGTGCCGAAGATCTTTTAAAAAAATAATGGCACTAACACCATATTTCCCATATGCCACTAGGTGGCGTGGCAGGGCTTTCTTTTTAAATAATAATGTCCACAATTTTGTGGGGAATGTCATCATATCTGACTATTTTGCAGACATTCTCTACAAATGGAGCCGCGATAGCTCACTGGTTAGTGCACTAGACTACAAAGGACAAGAGGCAGGGTTCGATCCCAACTGACGGCTTCCGGGTTCACCCAGCCTTAAATGGGTCTTCTTTCTTTTCTCTTTCTCACTGATACCTAAAAGGTGTCGTGGTTTATATCATTTGTCGTTCTTGAGCTGATCGAACTGTCTGAATTAGTGATTTTCCTTTGTTGTTACATGTCTCTGTCACTGCATCTATCCATCTTCTTCTGGGTCTTCCTCTTGGTCTTTTTCCATGCATTCTCGAGAAGAACGCCCTTGATGGTGATTGGTAAGTATTCCTTCTGACCAGGTGGCCAAACCATTTTGAAAATGGGTACCGGATTTTTTTTCCCTGGGAAAGTAAAGCGGCATGGGCGTAATACCGACCACAATACCCCAAAAATCATGTGCCAAAAATCATGTCTGTAAATATTATGGTCACCAACACCATATTCCCTATATGCCACTTGGTGTGACGGGGCTCTTTATTTACTTTATTCTCTACAAATACTACCAAAAGCTCAATAAGAGAGATGAATAGTGAATTCTATGGTTGTTATATATTCTCAATCAGTTAAGCATCTTGCTTGAGAAAAGCGCCTGGGGTAACCAGAAAAGACAGAATCAGAAATTATATTATAAGAGAAAGAGCCAATTGAACCAATCCTAAGCTGCATACAGAATCAACAAATAAACTTGTCTGCCCATTTAGAAAGAATGCAGTGTGATGCCTAACTACATGAAGCATATATTAAAAGAAGTGAAGGGATAAGAACAAGAGGCAGGCCCAGAGTAAGATGAACAGACAACATCAACTGGGCTATGTATGAAGGAGTCAAAAGGGCAAGAGCCAGAACTTTGTATCTCCCTTGACACCAGAAGGGATAAAAAAGGAAGTGAGAAGTAAGAAAGAGAGAGAGAATCAAGTGGGGAACAAATTGGAAACAGTGTATTTTGATAACTTTACATAGGAGAACAGTCAAAACTATGATGTGTCAGCCGACAAATGGTCTAGGAGAACAGTCAAAACTATGATGTGTCAGCATGGTCATGGAGAACAGTCAAAACTATGATGTGTCAGCATGGTCATGGAGAACAGTCAAAACTATGATGTGTCAGCATGGTCATGGAGAACAGTCAAAACTATGATGTGTCAGCCAACAAATGGTCATGGAGAACAGTCAAAACTATGATGTGTCAGCCGACAAATGGTCTAGGAGAACAGTCAAAACTATGATGTGTCAGCCGACAAATGGTCTAAGAGAACAGTCAAAACTATGATGTGTCAGCCGACAAATGGCCTAGGAGAACAGTCAAAACTATGATGTGTCAGCCGACAAATGGTCTAGGAGAACAGTCAAAACTATGATGTGTCAGCCGACAAATGGTCTAGGAGAAAGTCAAAACTATGATGTGTCAGCATGGTCATGGAGAACAGTCAAAACTATGATGTGTCAGCCGACAAATGGTCTAGGAGAAAGTCAAAACTATGATGTGTCAGCCGACAAATGGTCTAGGAGAACAGTCAAAACTATGATGTGTCAGCCAACAAATGGTCTAGGAGAACAGTCAAAACTATGATGTGTCAGCCAACAAATGGTCTAGGAGAACAGTCAAAACTATGATGTGTCAGCATGGTCATGGAGAACAGTCAAAACTATGATGTGTCAGCTTACAAATGGTCTAGGAGAACAGTCAAAACTATGATGTGTCAGCTTACAAATGGTCTAGGAGAACAGTCAAAACTATGATGTGTCAGCTTACAAATGGTCTTCCTAAGAAAACACAATATAGTAGACTTTTACTGGGTAAAGCTCTCATTATAGACTGTGTCCAACTCATGCCTTGCTCATCAGATATACAGCATCACAGCAATCCCTAAATTATCTTTACATCCACACAATCTATGCTCTCTATACATTCTCATGATCAGTCAAGTCTATGCTCTCTATACATTCTCATGATCAGTCAAGTCTATGCTCTCTATACATTCTCATGATCAGTCAAGTCTATGCTCTCTATACATTCTCATGATCAGTTAAGTCTATGCTCTCTATACATCCTCATGATCAGTTAAGTCTATGTTCTCTATACATTCTCACAATCAGTCAAGTTCATGCTCTCTGTACAGTCTCATGACTCAGTCAAGTCTATGCTCTCTATGCACTCATGATCAGTTAAGTCTATGCTCTCTATACATTCTCATGATCAGTTAAGTCTATGCTCTCTATACATTCTCACAATCAGTCAAGTTCATGCTCTCTGTACAGTCTCATGACTCAAGTCAAGCCTACTCTCTCTACACATTATCCCGACCACGTCGTCTCACTGGTTCCGCTTCTGGAATAAGAGGAACATTATCAAGATTCCCAAAATTATCATTATCCTCCACAAAAAGGGCCTCTGCTCCTCCGGCTGCTGGCTCAAGCTGATCCTGTACATTCTCATCCTCTCTGTATTCTATCACATTCTCCCCATTGTCGTCCTCATCGTTAGCCGCTCCTTGAAAATAGGAAGAGAACGGCATAAAGAAGAAAACTAAGGCCCCGATGATGATGACAAGAATTCCAGGTATCTGGGAATATACAAGGGAGACAAGAAAACTAAAATGTTTCACAATAAAAAAAATGCAAAATTATATAAATTTATTGCTACAAAACATTTTAAAAAAAAATTCTAAATGTATCACAACCATCGTGTGTCAGTTGGTATAGGTGATCATGTCCTTCCACTATTCTCTGTCCACAGTAAGTCTTCTTGTTCTTCTGTGATCATGTCTCATTCAGACTAGGACTCCGGACTCTCTTATGAAGGCAGCTGTCTAAGTGATTCGGTTGCTCCGTATAGTTTCTCTTCCATGGAGGTGAGTGTCGACCACATTGTCCTCCTCAGACCTGTGTGCTGGGGAGGGCCAATCCTGTAGAATGTGTTTTGTTGTCATGTTTACCAGGGTACAGTGGTCCACATTAAGTAAAGGTTTCCTCTCCTGCCTAGTTAACAAAAGGTAAAGAGTCCCGTCACGCCAAGGGGCATATAAGGAATATGGTGTTAGTGACCATAATTTTTACAGACCTTCAGCACATGATTTTTGGGGTAATGTGGTCGGTATTACGCTCGTGCCGCTTTACTTTCCCAAAAAAAAAATCTGGTACCCATTTAAGACTGGGTGAACCCAGAAGCCGTTGGTTGGGCTCGAACCCTACCTCTTGTCCCTTGTAGTGCAGTTCACTACCATTGAGCTATCGCGGCTCCCCCTGTCTAGTTAGGCATAAGGGTAATATGGTTTATCTATCTATCTTTTGTTCGCCTGATGTATTGTCTATATCTGCACTGTCGTTTCCTGTATAAATTTTACTGTCTTTTGTAACTCTTGCAGTGGCCTATATAGTTTTATCTGTAGAGTTGTATCTATGGCCAACGGATTTTCCTCAGTCTACTATATTCAGTACAGTTTTGGAGTATGTGTTCAGCAACATGTAGTTGATGTGCCGATCTTGAATTTTGTATACATGTAACTGTGAAGTCTATTCTAAGGCTTATAATGATAACTTGTTTCCATCTATTCATATTATGAAAGGCATCCTGATTTTTGGCATGTGGTCTTCTGATTGATTTGATTATCTGTTTCTTTTAACGGTATGTAACTAATTGGGTGCCTGTTGAACCTTCCTTTGCCAACTAATCTGCTTTCTCATTTCCTGGTATTCCACAGTGAGAAGGGATCCACTGCAGGGCAACCCTTTGGTGCTTACAGAGTTCAATCAATAAGGTCTGCAGATGTGGCAATTTTTCTAGATTGTAGTGCCTGGAGTGTTGAACTTGCATGTCAAAAACACTACAGGCTGTGGGTTATGATTACTGTTCAGCAGTTTTTCTATTACTAACTTTATTGATTGAATTTCTGCATCCTAATTGTGACAATATTTCCCTGTTGCTATTTTATTCATATACCTAGTGTTATTTAGGTACTCTATGTACATGGGAAAATGGTGTTAATAACCATATTTTTCTATGACCACGGCACATTGTGGGAGCCGCGGTAGCTCAAAGGTTAGTTAACTGGACTACAAAGGACAAGGGGTAGGGTTCGACCAGTCTTAAATGGGTACTGGATTTTTCTGGGAAAGTAAAGCGGCACAGGTGTAATACCGACCACATTACCTCGAAAATCATGTGCCGAAGGTCTGTAAAATTTATGGAAAATCATATGCTGAAGGTCTGTAAAATTTATGGAAAATCATGTACTGAAGGTCTGTAAAATTTATGGAAAATCATATGCTGAAGGTCTGTAAAATTTATGGAAAATCATATGCTGAAGGTCTGTAAAATTTATGGAAAATCATATGCTGAAGGTCTGTAAAATTTATGGAAAATCATATGCTGAAGGTCTGTAAAATTTATGGAAAATCATATGCTGAAGGTCTGTAAAATTTATGGAAAATCATATGCTGAAGGTCTGTAAAATTTATGGAAAATCATATGCTGAAGGTCTGTAAAATTTATGGAAAATCATGTACTGAAGGTCTGTAAAATTTATGGAAAATCATATGCTGAAGGTCTGTAAAATTTATGGAAAATCATGTACTGAAGGTCTGTAAAATTTATGGAAAATCATGTACTGAAGGTCTGTAAAATTTATGGAAAATCATATGCTGAAGGTCTGTAAAATTTATGGAAAATCATATGCTGAAGGTCTGTAAAATTTATGGAAAATCATATGCTGAAGGTCTGTAAAATTTATGGAAAATCATGTACTGAAGGTCTGTAAAATTTATGGAAAATCATGTACTGAAGGTCTGTAAAATTTATGGTCACTAGCACCATATTCCCTATATGCAACTTGGCGAGACGGGGCACTACGTGACGGGCTTTACTTACGGCACATTGCTGTGTGATGTGGTCAGTATCAGAAGCCAGATGTATTGGGCCAAAAGGTGCAAATAAACCACAACACTTCTACACCTGTTTAACATCCTTTTAAGGAAAGAAAATGACTATCCATTCCTTTAGTTAGCAGTCGAGTCATTGGGAAGTCGTGCCAGAAAGAAATAAATGTTCATGTTTTTTATGAAAAAATAAATGTTTTTTAGGTGTTTGTTCACAAGATACGATCTATACTCAAACAGAAAGTCAGACATTGATTTTTATTTTGAGTTGTCTGGTCTCATAGACCACTTGGTATAAAATGTAAAAGTAAAGTACCCCTGTCATGCCAAGTGACGTATAGGGAATATGGTGTTAGTGACCATAAATTTTACAGACATTCGGCACATGATTTTTGGGGTAATGTGGTCGGTATTACGCCTGTGCCGCTTTACTTTCCCAGAAAAAAATCTGGTACGCATTAAAGGCTGGATGAACCCGGAAGCCATCGGTTGGGATTGAACCCTGCCTCATGTCCTTTGTAGTCCAGTTCACTAACCACTGAGCTATCACGGCTCCCACCACTTGGTATAGCATGGACTAAATTCAAAACAAACGAGGAAATTAGAGAAATCGCCAATCAACCGCTAATATTAGTAATCATGAAAGGACATTGAACTTATGCTGGACATGTGATGAAAAGAGATTAAAAACTGAATAGCAAAGCAAGCCCTCAAGTGGGAAACAACAGGTAGGAGGAAAAGGGGCCGGCCAAGAGAAACACTGAGAAGAACATTGATCAGAGAGGAAACGGCAGCAGGAACAGACTCCCTCAATGAGATTGAGATGCTTGCACAGAACAGAGACAAATTGTGAGATTTGATAAAAGATCTTTACAAGGATTGAGACTGCTAGAAAGAAAATTTTGAAACAGGGAAAGAGTATCTGAGTCTATGCCTTATGGGCCGACTATGGCTCGAAAGGTAGATAGATAGATAGGTCTCATAGAAAATCAGACATTGATTTTTTTGTTTTTAATTGTCTGATCTCATAGAAAATCAGACATTCATTCTTTTATTTTTAATTGTCTGATCTCATAGAAAATCAGACACTGATTTTTTTATTTTTAGATGTCTGGTCTCAAAGGCCAGGCTTTGAATGATATTTAGAAGGCTCTTGTGGCCACCATCAGTACTTATACTAGGACAAGCTGTATGGAAGCGTCACCAGTCTTAAGTTAATGAATGCTTTCTTTTAACTTTTATTAATATTGACATCTAGAGTTGTACGCTGTATGGAGATGTCACCAGCCTTAGGCTGACAAAAACTTTCTTCGAACTTATTAATATTGACGTCTAGAGGTGTACACAGCAGTAGAAGAATATTTCACAAGTGATTGTTTATCCTGGCTGTAGCCTAACACTTCAGCCATTCGTCCTGATAATCCCTTCTCACAATGTGGAGGATAGCTCGCGTGGTACAAACCTGGGCAAAGAAGAAATGCTCCCAGTTTAAAGCGATGCACACAGCCCAGTAGATGCCCCACACAAAGACCTCTACCATGATTCTGTGCAAGGCACCTTTGTCTCGAATCAGGAACATCCCGAGGTATGTATATAAGACGTAGCTAGCAAGTAAGCCTGCAAATGTAATAGAACAGGAATAAAGAATAATCAACAATATGTTTACGTATAAATAAGATACAGCAAAAATAAGATTATATCTAATCTATCTATCTATCTTTCATTCGCCTGAAGTATTGTCTATATCCGCAATGTCGTTTCCTGTGTAAATTTTACTGTCTTTTGTAATTCTTGCAGTGGCCCATATAGTTTTGTCTGTAGTGTTGTATCTATGGGCCAATGGATTTTTCTCAGTCTACTATATTCTGTGCAATTTTGAAGTATGTGTTCAGCAGTCTGGGGTGCCTGTCCACATGTACAAGTAGTTGATGTGCCGATCTTGAATTTTGTATACATGTGACTATGGAGTCGATTGTGTCCTCTTCTGAGGCGTATAATGATAACTTGTTCATATCTATTCGTATTATGAAAGGCATCCTGATTTGGGGCTTGTGGTCCTCTGATTGATTTGGTTATCTGTTTCTTATGATGGTATGTAACTGGTGTATCTAGTTGTGTGCCTGTTGAACCTTCCTTTGCCAACTGATCTGCTTTCTCATTTCCTGATATTCCACAGTGAGATGGGATCCACTGCAGGGCAACCCTGTGGTGCTTGCAGAGTTCAGTCAATAAGGTCTGCAGATGTGGTAATTTTCTGGATTGTAGTGCCTGGAGTACTGATCTTGCATCTGTCAAAAACACTACAGGCTGTGGACTAAGATTACTATTCAGCAGTTTTTCTATTGCCAACTTTTCTGCTTGTATTTCTGCATCATAATTGTGACAATATTTCCCTGTTGCTATTTCATTCATATCCCTAGTGTTATTTGGGTACTCTATATATGCACCTGCTCCCCCATTCTTTACTGCACTCTGTGCTGATCCATCTGTGTACACACGAATCCATAGGTCTTGTGGGATAAGATTATATAATTAAAATCAAACAACTGCTCAAATCAACAAAATAAGGCAGAAAT
The DNA here is from genome assembly GCA_032433765.1 of Megaustenia siamemsis. Lineage (NCBI taxonomy): Eukaryota > Metazoa > Mollusca > Gastropoda > Stylommatophora > Ariophantidae > Megaustenia > Megaustenia siamemsis. The sequence goes on from JAVIAB010000104.1 coordinate 13,991,124, forward strand.
AAAATAAATCATCAAAAAGATAACATCATCCGAGAAATGCAACAACATTAATTATCAAAAGTCGAGGCTGCCAGAAGGGAATTTTAGACCAAATTAACACTCAAGACTAAGATTCAGATTGACCAAAGTTGTGTGCTTAGTACACTTCTATACGGATCAGAAACTTGGACTACCTATGTAGGGCAAGAGAAAAGGTTAAACAGCTTTCATGTACGTTGCCTTAGAAAGATTGTCAAAAGACAGAACAAAGTAACCAACTCTACTGTCTTAAAACAAGCCAAACTCCCATCCAACATGACAACACTTAGGAATCACAGACTAAGATGGCTGGGTCAAGTAAGTGAATGGCAAACATCTGCATTCCCAAACAAATATTGTATGGCGAACTTAAGGACGGAAAGGGACCAAAGGACAGACCAGTGCTGAGATAAAAAGATGTTTGCAGGGCTTCCTTGAGGGAATTCTCTATCAGTGAAAGAAACTGGGAAAATCTGGCTGCAGATCATAGCATATGGAGATCAAAAATAAAAATAAAAAATGGCACAGCAACTTTTGAGGCAGTAAAAAAGTAAAAGTAAAGTACCCCCGTCACGCCAAGTGGCGTATATATGGGAATATGGTGTTAGTGACCACAAATTTTACAGACCTTCGGCACATGATTTTTTAGGGTAATGTGTCGGTATTACGCCCGTGCCGCTTCACTTTCCCAGAAAAAAATCCGGTACCCATTAAAGGCTGGGTGAACCCGGAGGCCGTCGGTTGGGATCGAACCCTACCACTTATTTTTGAGGCAGTGTTTACATCAAATTCAGAAGACAAAATATGCAGGAGAAAGTAGCGAGGCTAGGCACCATGAATACATCTTGTTCATTCTGTGGCCGGATCTGTCTATCCAATATTGGCAGATTCAGGCACGAGAGAAGCTGTTCAGAAAGCAGCATCCAGCATAAAACATTAATATTTTACCAAACTACTGGCTTATCATGATTGCTTGCTAACAATTGTTTGTCAAGACGCCAGGCTAATATATATATTGACCTTTCGAACCATAGCCGGCCCATAGGGCATAAACCCAGATACCTTTTCTTTTATCTAAATTTGTATTCTAGCAGTTTTCAATCCTTGTAAAGATCTTTAATCAAATCTCGCCATTTGTCTCTGTTCTGTGCAAGCAACTCTATCTCACTGAGGGAGCCGATTCCTACTGCTCTTGCCTCTCTGATCGATGTTCTTCTCAGTGGCTCTCTGGGTTGGCCGCTTTTCCTCTTACCTGTTGTTTCCCACAAGAGGACTTGCTTTGTTATTCGGTTATTATCTCTCCTCATCACATGTCCAACATATGACCATCGTCTACGCTTGATTACTGAAGATATTAGCGGTTGATTGGTGATTTCTCTAATATCCTCGTTTGCTTTTAATTCGAGCCACGTTATACCAAGTATTTTCCTTAGACATTTATTTTCGAATGCGTTCAAATTTGTTTCTATGTCTCTTGTTGTTTTCCAGCTTTCACATGCATACATAAGGGTTGATAGTACAATTGATTTGAATAATCTAAGTTTTGTGTTTGTGCTGATGAGTTTTGATTTCCACAACTTTTCAAGGCTTCTGAAATACATTGCTGCTTTAGCTATTCTGATTCTAATTTCTTTGCTTGTATCCCCTTTCCGATCAATGTGACTTCCAAGATAGATAGATTGATCGATCTCTTCCACTGGTTTGTTTTCCATGTATATTCTGTCAACTGTTGGAATTAAGCTTTTCATGACTTTAGTCTTTTCATAATTGATCTCAAACTCAATTTTGCTGGCTATTGATGATAGTTCTTTTGTGATTTCCTGCATATATATATAATTTTGATACATTTCAATTCATGAACCTTATTGGACTAAATTAACAGCATAAAAATAAACTTTTCTAGAATATTCATGTTTGTTCAGTGCCCGAATTTTGAGTCATTCCAAAATAAAATATTAATCTCCAGCATGAGTGGAATGTAGTTTCCTCAGGATATTATCATTCATACACGTGGTAGACTCGGTCTCGAGGCAAGACACCGGTCTCGAGTTGAGACAGAGAGGTTGTGAGTTCAAATTCCGGCTGTACCTTTTAGTAGGGATTGTTAATTGTGATTTCTTTCTGCAGCAACCACTTCTGATCTCAGCAACAAAGCCCGGCTTGAAACATCAATTACTCATGGATGAGAAAAAAATTATTACCCCCGAAGACGGAGTTATCTGCCTGTGTGGCGAGGGACCCCTGTGCACACGGCTGCCAGGGAAAAAGGGATTAACACGCAAAATTCAGTTCCTATTCTCCGGGGACTTCGCAGGAAGTGAAAGCTGGCGAACGCAAAAATTAAAAAATAAATAAATTTTGCTAGAAAATTTAAATGTTTGTATTATTGGAAACCATTTTTATTAACCATTAATTTTAAGAACAAAGAGGATCTAGAGTCACAAGTTTTTTTTTTTTTTATGATTATAACTAAAATACCACTTTGAGTTTTGTAATTGTGGCGAAAGCTGTGGAGAGACATGATCACCTATGTCAGCAGGCTTGGTTCTTCATGATGACGACTTTGAGATAAAAGTAAACAGCTGCGATATTTCCACATGAGCAAGTGACCACTTTCAGCTGTCAAGCACATTGTACTCACTGCCATCAATCATGATTGAAATACCGCAACAACAAATTTCATCATTATCATCATGTGCCATATCGATTGGCATAGGCAATCATGTCCCTCCACAATCTTCTATCTACAGTGCATCGTATCAGTTCTGTTGCTGACTGTTTTCCATGCCATGACACCAAGCTATCCAGTATTTTCTCTCTTTGTCGTCTCTTTCCTTCCTTTCTCTCCTTTTATTTTGCCAGTTGTAACCAAGTATTCCAACTTTCCTCTTCTCATGATGTGCCTGAAAAATGTTGATTGTTTCTTTGTAGATATTAATTTGTGATTTGTCATGATTAGTCTAGGCAATATAAGAAGGTAGTTTGCAATTCCTTTCCTTCTTGGCAGTGATTGTACTAGTCGGAGATCGCAGCCATTGTCTCTATACATGAGACCCTCTGCCATCCATCGCGGTGTGGGGACCATAACCAGCACTACTTGTCGGCTGCTCCCACAACACCATCCACCACCCATCCAATGGCTTCACATAACCCTGATAGGAGGGCTAAACGGGAGCTCCACCTTGCCCAGGGGTGTCCCGAAGACTAGCGGAGGAAAGGAGACGTCTTACTCCTCCTTTGGTAGGGCAGAACTTTACTCTGCTAACCATACAACAAATTTAATGTACCTAAAACAGCCAGCTGGACAGCCCATGAGTTAGCAAACTGATGGATAAAATCGTGGATATCTTCCAGTCTTCCATTAGGCAAGTTACTGTACTGTACAGAATCAACAAAGTTGAAGATCAGCAGATATATAAGAGCAAAGAAGCTGCCATAGATACCTATTAAATGAAACAAATAAGATTCTTATAATAAAACAAAGTTGATGTAATTTCAACTCTAACATTTTTTAATTGCCATAAATTCCTATAATAAAACGAAGAAATTAAAATAAAATTCCTATAATAAGACGAAGAAATTGAAATAAAATTCCCATAATAAAATGAAGAAATTGAAATAAAATTCCAATAATAAAACAAAGAAATTGAAAAAAATTCCTACAATAAAACAAATAAATTCCTATAATAAAACGAAGAAATTGAAAAAAATTCCAATAATAAAACAAATAAATTCCTATAATAAAACGAAGAAATTGAAAAAAATTCCTATAATAAAACAAATAAATTCCTATAATAAAACGAAGAAATTGAAAAAAATTCAAATAATAAAACAAATAAATTCCTATAATAAAACAAAGAAACTGATGAGCTTAAAAGCTGTCTGGTATCTTTTCTCTTTGTTTCCCTTTATCTCTTTGTCCCTCAATTTTTCCAGTTGTTATAATATATTCCAGCTGTTCCCTTCTCATTACATGGACAAAAAAATGATGATTGTTTCCCTGTCTGCTTCTGATCATCATCGAGTGCCGTCTCCGCAACGAAGGTTGGCTACCATGGAGCGCCATTCAGCTCTCTCTTGCTTTGATGGTGCAGGTTGTCATAGGCTGATTTGTCCATCTTTTGATGTTACTCATCCATGGTAGTCTTGGTCTGCCTCTTTTACCTTGTATTTCTCTAATAGATTGGGGATCAAGGTCTTCGCAGGTGCTATGGAGTTTCTGCATCGGTGCTGATACATTTTCACTAGTGTGTGGTGGGAATGCTTCATATTGAGGGAAGGTGCTGAGGAGGGGATCTGAGCACTATTGAGTTCCCGTTGTGCATTGATGATGATCTGTCGACTAAACTAAACTTAATTTCACTTTATATCCAACCACATTCCAATCAAGACAATGAAAAATATAAAATTAATTAAATGATTACTTCTACATACCTTCACAACCCAAAAATAACATTGGGTGAATGGAGTGCTTTCGGATAAACTTTTCCTCATAAATGATCTTTGTGGCAAACATGATCTGAGACATCAAAATTAGAAGGTCTCCTGGAAAAAAAAAATTGATTAAATCAACATTAGAATAATTAATATGTTTATTAGTTTTGATGTTAAAATGTTTAGCGGGAGGTGAAGGCGCACCTCACAGCTGCAGAGCTGGATGTTGTCAGCGACCCACAACTGATCGATTGTGCCAGGATCGGTGAATCAGAACCATCCAGACCCTGCTCCACTTCTCCATGGTGCCTCTAGTAACAGCATAACCTATATAGTCTGGCCAAGCAAGTAGGAATCAAAGAAGGAAGACAACCCGGTACTCAAAAATAACATTCTGATGTCGGATGTGTTGGGCTGAAAGACGCAATTATCACAGTTATACTGCAAACCACAACACAATGCAGACAAGCCCACTTAATGTCCTTCTAAGGGTAGATAAATAGAGGCATGCTCCTTTAGTCATTGTGCGATCGCAAGCAAGCAAGGTGTTTAACCGTGGAAATAAAAACTCATCAACAACTTTGGGGAAAACTATCTTTTTTACAAAGTAAGGCTCATAGTTACAGTTGGCACCATAGCACTCCAGGCAGACCATTAGGCCTTCTTCTACCTTTCAGCTCCCTGTGGAGCATAGGTCTTCAATAAACACTTTCAGCTCTCTGTGGAGCATAGGTCTTCAACAAACACTTTCAGCTCTCTGTGGAGCATAGGTCTTCAACAAACACTTTCAGCTCTCTGTGGAGCATAGGTCTTCAACAAACACTTTCAGCTCTCTGTGGAGCATAGGTCTTCAATAAACACTTTCAGCTCTCTGTGGAGCATAGGTCTTCAACAAACACTTTCAGCTCTCTGTGGAGCATAGGTCTTCAATAAACACTTTCAGCTCTCTGTGGAGCATAGGTCTTCAATAAACACTTTCAGCTCCTGTGGAGCATAGGTCTTCAACAAACACTTTCAGCTCTCTGTGGAGCATAGGTCTTCAATAAATACTTTCAGCTCTCTGTGGAGCATAGGTCTTCAATAAACACTTTAAGCTCTCTGTGGAGAATAGGTCTTCAATAAACACTTTCAGCTCCCTGTGGAGCATAGGTCTTAAATAAACACTTTCAGCTCTCTGTGGAGCATAGGTCTTCAATAAACACTTTCAGATCTCTGTGGAGCATAGGTCTTCAATAAACACTTTCAGCTCTCTGTGGAGCATAGGTCTTCAATAAACACTTTCCAAGTCGTTCTGTTTTTTGCCATTCTTTTAAGATCATTCCATGTCATCCCCATCAACTTCATCTCTGCTTCTGTCTGTCTTCTCCAAGAATTTCTTGGTCTTCTTTGACAGAGAGCCTTTATCTTTCCTGGATGGCGGATTTAATTTTATTCTTTTCTTTGACTTGTCCATGTTTGTGAAGTTTTTTCAGCTTATTTTTTTTTTACAGTGTGGGATAGCCGGTCTCATGCCCAACCCTCCTTTCTTGTCTCTTACGAACATACCTGGTAGGGTACAGCGCCACTATTCTTTCCTCCCCTTTCGGGCCCCGGCAGCGCACGGGTAAGACCATTAGGTAGTCAGTTGCTTTCAGTAGATGACAAAGTGTGAGCACGCTGATAATTACAGAAGCTTGCTGGTTGGTGACACATCTGGTTTACTCTCACAAGTTTCCATTTTTACTTGTACAACATGCTTCAAATCTTTAAATTGATTTCAGAGCAACACTATGGGAGGGCGGCATCGCCAAAGTAGTGCACCAGCAACAGAGTAGAGAGCTGCTAGTGACTCATAGCTCATGGTTTGTGTCAGGATAAGTGAACCAGAACTATCCCATTCTCCACCTCTTCACTGTGATCCTAGTAACCGACTAACTAGTCTAGTTCAAGTGATTAGGGATCAAGAGGGAAGCCAACCCTGTACTAAAAAAACTCCATGCTGAAGGCGGATATGTTGGGCCAAAAGGTGCAAATATTACAGGTAATACTAACCACATTACCCCAAAAATCATGTACTGAAGGTCTGTAAAATATAGGGTCACTAACACCATATTTCCCTATACGCCACTTGGCGTGACGGGGGCACTTTACTTTTTTTTTTTTTTTTAACTGCAAACAGGGAGCCGTGATAGCTCAGTGGTTAGTGAACTGGACTACAAAGGGCAAGAGGTAGGGTTCTATCTCAACCGACGGCTTCCGGGTTCACCCAGCTTTTAATGGGTACCGGATTTTTTCTGGGAAAGTAAAGCGGCACGGGCGTAATACCGACCACATTACCCCAAAAATCATGTGCCCAAGGTCTGTAAAATTTATGGCCACTAACACCATATTCCCTATACGCCACTTGGCGTGATGGAGGCTCTTTCTTTTACTTATTGCAAACAGCAACACAATGCATTTACACCCACTTACATTTTTTTACGGGCGGATACAAAGTCATATCAATGCCCTTCGAGATGTGGGAAGGGCACAGAACTTCGACAACCATAGTCCATATCACTTCGAATGAAAGAGATGGGAGTTAATATGGGCACAGCCTGAAATGACAAACCTAGTGGGCGTGTAAGAAGACTTATCAACCAACACAGAACTGGAGTTGTCAGTCGTCGGACACTGCGAGACTTGCTCAGGAGGGGATCTGAGCACCTATGGACATGTTCAGAGAACAATGATGATGACCCGCAAATAAAACATCTTATCTTCTTCTTACCAGCTCCCTGTGGAGCACAGGTCTTAACAAACACTTTCCAAGCCGTTCTGTTTCTTGCCATTCTTTTAAGCTCATTCCATGTCTTCCCCATTATCTTCATCTTTGCTTCCATTTGTCTTCTCCAAGAATATATTTGTCTTCCTCTTTTTCCTTGGATATTCCAGAAAAGAGCTTGTTGTACTCTCCCAATATATGATGAACAGAGAAGGTTCTTGTAAGCATCACCAAAGCTGTATGAAGATGTCACCAGTCTTGAGTTGTTCAATGCTTTCTTTGAAAATATTAATGTTGATGTCTAGAGGTATACACATCATAAAGAATAAGAGTTGGCCAATGCTTTTATTGAACTTATTAAGATGAAGGTCTGAAAGTGTACACAGAAGAAGAAGAGGAGGAGGATTAGGAGAAGAAGGAAGAGGAGAAGGAGGAGAGGAAGAAGAATAGGAGGAGAAAAAGAAGAAAAAGAAGTAGGAGGAGAATAAAAAGAAGAGGAGGAGGATTAGGAGAAGAAGGAAGAGGAGGAGGAGAGGAAGAATAATAAGAGGAGAAAAAGAAGTAGGAGGAGAATAAAAAGAAGAGGAGGAGGATTAGGAGAAGAAGGAAGAGGAGGAGGAGAGGAAGAATAATAAGAGGAGAAAAAGAAGTAGGAGGAGAATAAAAAGAAGAGGAGGAAGGGGAAGAGGAAGAGAAGAGGAGGAGAAGAAGTAGAAGTAGGAGGTGGAAGAGAAAAAGAAGAAAAACTGACATTCATTGAACTTATTAAAATTGAAATCTGAAAAAATACACAGAAGAAAAAGTATTCCAAAGTGTGACAGTCTCAAGGCAGCATCCTTATTAACACCAGCTTCATTTTCTAACATATAATTACCGTGAACCTTCAAGACATCACCCTTACCATCACCATCATGTGAACACCTGAAGCCAGCCAACGAAACTCTTACAACGTCAGCATGACCTAAGCTGTAAATACATGACATTTTTTTTTTTACAACAACACATGGTGTCTACTTGAATTTAAAGTCCTTCTAAGGGCAGACAATGCTTGCTTGCGTTCTCCCAATGACTAAAGGAGTACCTCTGCATTATTCGCCCTTAAAAAGACATTAAGAGGGCATATCTGCGTTGTGCTGCAGTTTGGAGGATAACTGTGATATTTGCGACTTTTAGCCCAACACATCCAACTTCAGCACAATATTTTTGAGCACCCAGTGTCGATCCCGATTCGCTTGGCCAGACTAGACAAGTTAGTCTGTTACTGCTGGAGGCACCACAGAGAGGTGGAGCAGCGTCTGGATGGTTCTGTTTCACCGATCCTGACGCAAGCCATCAGCTGTGGGTCGCTGATAACTTCCAGCTCTGCTGCTGTGAGGCGAGCCATCACCTCCAGGCAGACAATGAAGTGGAACAGTCACCAGATCAATGAGAAAAATCTTATTGAATGTTTGGTTTCATGTGATGTTAAGGAAACCCTCCCCCCCCTAAAATTATGAATAGAATATGGAGAGGGACTGGACACACACTAAGAAAGCGAATCAATTCAGAGGAAGAGGTATGTTTACAGCATTCTGAAAAAATTACAAATAATCAACAACAGAAAAAAAAAAACAAAGAACAATATATGGACTGAAGCAGGATTGAACCCGTACTCAGTGGCACAGCGCCTTGCCACGAAAAGCCAAAAGCTAAGGAACATTGCCACTGAGCTAACTCGGCACACACTAAGAAAACCTGATGTCAGCATAACAGGAAAGGCAATATCATGGAACCAACAGAGGAAGAGAAAGCCAGGAAGGCCCGAGAAAAATGGAGAAGAGAAATCATAACTTAAGAACATTGATTTAAGCTGGAGAGAAGTAGAGACAATTTCCATGAGAAGGGATGGATAGAGAGACGTTATCCTGGCCTATGCTCCAAAAAGGGGTCTAAAGGGTTTTGATTGATATGGAACAAGATATTAACTCATAAACATAAACAATGCATATATAACTAACCTTACATATAAATGAATAGAGTGTTAACATACATCAATGACATACGCACCTGCAGCAATACCATATTTCTCATATCCAGTTTTATGAATTGACACATAGTCAGTTAATCCTGACATTACGAAGCCTATCGTAGCAAATACGACTCCAAACCAGACACAATAGGCGAGTTTTTGTGACAAAAAAGCCAAGGATAACAGAGCTGTGAAAAACGTCATAGTACCTGAAAGGGAGAGATCAATATGAATAATTAGCATCGTCCGTGAGTCATTTCAGGGGAGATTATTAATTTAACCAATAATACCAACCGGAGAGTCATGATCCTCAAGGGAATTGCCGATTATTTTCTTGAGGGGATGCAGATGCTGTTTATAATTACTAATATAATATTTTCATCATCATCAAGTAATGAGCCTGCTGGCGTAGGTGATCATGTCTCTCCACAACTTTCGATCACGACAATTATTTATCATTTCTGTTGTTGACCGTCTGCCAAGCCATTCTCTTAAGCTGTCTGATATCTTTTCTCTTTGCTTCCCTCTATTTTCCCAGTTGTTACAATATATTCCAGCTGTTCTCTTCTCATTCATCATCATCATCATCAAGTACCAGGCCTGCTGGCGTAGGTGATCATGTCGCTCCACAACTTTCAATCTCAGCAGCTACTTATCATTTCTGTTGTTGACCTTCTGCCAAGCCATTCTCTTAAGCTGTCTGTTATTTTTTTCCTCTTTGCTTCCCTCTATCTCTTCATCCCTCAATTTTTTCAGTTGTTACAATATATTCCAGTTGTTCTCTTGGCCAAAAAATGATGATTGTTTCTTCCTAATATTAGAAATTAGCTCTCTTTTTCCTTTGGCCTCTTTCAGAACGTTTTCATTACTCTTCTTAGCTGTCCATGGTATTCTCAACATTCTTCTGTAAAACCACATTTCTACAGACTCCATCATTGGAGTCTGATTTTCCTTGCCTGTTGCCCTATTGTCCATGATTCACATCCATATGTTAAGACTGGCTCTACATAACATTTAAGAACTCTTTTCCTTTTTATTGTCAAAAATGGATTGCATAATATTTTATGGAACATTTAATAACATATTTAAGTGAACAGATGTAAAGGTTTCCTGCCCTGTCTTACTAGGCATATGGGGAATGTGCTGGTAGTGACCAGATTTTTATTTGAACACAGCACATTTTTTTGGGTGATGTGGTTGGTATCACACCAGGCTACCTTTACTTCCCAGAAAAATTTCTGCTAGGGTCAAGGCAAAGAACTACACAAGAATACATCAAAATGTATTTTTTGTTTTAAAATGTATATATTTTTCTCATTTCTTCATTTCTGATATTATCTCTCAGACTGTTTCCTGTCATTCGTCTGACACATTTCATCTCCGTAGACGTTATTTTTCTTATTGCTATTACATCTAGGGTCCAGGACTGGCATTGGTAGCACAATGTTGGGATGAAGATTGTATTGCATAGTGCTCGTTTTGCCTCTAGAGTTATTTCCTTGTTGAACAATAGTGGTGATAGCTATCCAATGATTTGAAAAGCTTTGATGTATCTTCAGGTAATTCTCAAATTCTCAGGTAAATCAGGTAATTCACAAATATAAATAAACTCCACTGAACAATCACTCACCTTTCAACATGATAAAGCTGGAGCTAAAAGTCAACTTCAAGCCAAAATACAACATCAAAACATCAGCCATAGCAAAAAATGCAGGTGGAAGGTAGATAAGCTTTGATGGCTTCTTTGTCTTTCGTTTTCTTGGCACCTCTTCTTGTGGTTGCACCGCTGCATTATTTTCCACTCCTACTTGATTGCCTCCGTCATTATCTACATTTAAATTCTGGTTGTTATGACCATTTTGTTCACCACCTTCTGGAAATTGTATTATTTCTTGGTCTCCTGCATTCACATTTACTGCCAGAAGCTGGGCCATGTGACCCCCAGCATCTGCATTTTCTGCCGGGGGATGTGCCAAATCTTGCACCTGTGCGTCCAGATTTCCTACCAAAATAAAAAAATGTATATATTATTTGTCATTAACTCTTTCCATACGGAAGCTTTTTATCGATGCAATGAACGAGATTTCAGAGACAAAATTGTTCATGGTTTTAAGAATTAATTTACATATTTATATTTATATAACTGGTTTTAATTATTAATTTACATATTTATATTTATATAACTGGTTTTAATTATTAATTTACATATTTATATTTATCTAACTGGTTTTAATTATTAATTTACATATTTATATTTATCTAACTGGTTTAAAGAATTAATTTACATATTTATATTTATCTAACTGGTTTAAAGAATTAATTTACATATTTATATTTATCTAACTGGTTTTAAGAATTAATTTACATATTTATATTTATCTAACTGGTTTTAAGAATTAATTTACATATTTATATTTATCTAACATATAACATATATATGAATTTTTAGATAATTGAACAAGGTATTAGATTTCACCAATACCAAGAGGATACAAGATATGTAAAAAGAATATGGTTTGATGACGGTTTACACTAATCAAATTGAGAGTGATGCATTAAGCGGCGAGACGTACAAGGCCGAAAATGGCATGGTGCACAGTGCAGCAAAACGTATGGAAAAAGTTAACAATTGGTAAATGCAATACAATGTCTGATATGAAACAGACATATTCAAGCCATGTCCTCAATCCAGGTGACAAAAAAATGTATCTGGTTAGTCAACAGTTTATCTTATCTAGTTGGATGTCTGGAAGCTATTTTGTTGGTTGTCTGGAGACGGTCTTGGATGTCTGGAAACTATTTTGTTGGATGTCTGGAAGCTATTTTGTTGGTTGTCTGGAGACGGTCTTGGATGTCTGGAAACTATTTTGTTGGATGTCTGGAGACAGTCTTGTTGGATGTCTGGAGACAGTCTTGTTGGATGTCTGGAGACGGTCTCGTTGGATGTCTGGAGACGGTCTCGTTTGATGTCTGGAGACGGTCTTGGATGTCTGGAAACTATTTTGTTGGATGTCTGGAGACAGTCTTGTTGGATGTCTGGAGACGGTCTCATTGGATGTCTGGAGACGGTCTCGTTGGATGTCTGGAGATGGTCTCGTTGGATGTCTGGAGACAGTCTTGTTGGATGTCTAGAGACGGTCTTGTTGGATGTCTGGAGACGGTCTTGTTGGATGTCTGGAGACGGTCTTGTTGGATGTCTGGAGACGGTCTTGTTGGATGTCTGGAGATGGTCTTGTTGAATGTCTGGAGATGGTCTTGTTGGATGTCTGGAGACGGTCTTGTTGGATGTCTGGAGACGGTCTTGCTGGATGTCTGGAGACAGTCTTGTTGGATATCTGGAGACGGTCTCGTTGGATGTCTGGAGACGGTTTCGTTGGATGTCTGGAGACGGTCTCGTTGGATGTCTGGAGACAGTCTTGTTGGATGTCTGGAGACAGTCTTGTTAAATGTGTTCCACTGTCATGTATCTGATCTAAACAAACTAATCAGCCTGTTCAAGTGAGTTTGGATCAAGAGCAAAGGCAACTCAGCACAGCATTAAAAATGGTCGACAATGAAGAAGAATGGTCACAGACTAAAACTGAGAAAACAGGCAGAAAACTGGCAAAAGGAAGTCAAAATTTAAAAAACAGGTAGATCCTTCAGCAGTACAACCATCCCCATAGAAGTAAAAACAATTTCAAAACTAGCAAGGAACATTGCAGATTTAGCAAAACTTCAGACAAATGAAAGATGGATCGATGGATGGACAGATGAAAGGACAGAGAGAGAGAGAGAGAGACAGACAGATAGACAAGCAAGGAACATTGCAGATTTAGCAAAACTTCAGGCAAATGAAAGATGGATCGATGGATGGACAGATGAAAGGACAGAGAGAGAGAGAGAGACAGACAGATAGACAAGCAAGGAACATTGCAGATTTAGCAAAACTTCAGGCAAATGAAAGATGGATCGATGGATGGACAGATGAAAGGACAGAGAGAGAGAGAGAGACAGACAGATAGACAAGCAAGTAACATTGCAGATTTAGCAAAACTTCAGACAAATGAAAGATGGATCGATGGATGGACAGATGAAAGGACAGAGAGAGAGAGAGAGACAGACAGATAGACAAGCAAGGAACATTGCAGATTTAGCAAAACTTCAGGCAAATGAAAGATGGATCGATGGATGGACAGATGAAAGGACAGAGAGAGAGAGAGAGACAGACAGATAGACAAGCAAGTAACATTGCAGATTTAGCAAAACTTCAGACAAATGAAAGATGGATCAATGGGTGGACAGATGAAAGGATAGACAGACAGATAGACAAGCAAGGAACATTGCAGATTTAGCAAAACTTCAGGCAAATGAAAGATGGATCAATGGATGGACAGATGAAAGGACAGAGAGAGAGAGAGACAGACAGATAGACAAGCAAGGAACATTGCAGATTTAGCAAAACTTCAGGCAAATGAAAGATGGATCAATGGATGGACAGATGAAAGGACAGACAGACAGATAGACAAGCAAGGAACATTGCAGATTTAGCAAAACTTCAGGCAAATGAAAGATGGATCAATGGATGGACAGATGAAAGGACAGAGAGAGAGAGACAGACAGATAGACAAGCAAGGAACATTGCAGATTTAGCAAAACTTCAGGCAAATGAAAGATGGATCAATGGGTGGACAGATGAAAGGACAGAGAGAGAGACAGACAGACAGAGAGGCAAGCAAGAAAAACAGAAAGGAGAGTTATATGGAAAAATTGAGCCAGAGCATGACAGCTTAAACAAACTTAGCAGACATAAGCAGACCAAGATATTCAAACTCAGAACAGGCCACTGTGGTCTCAGAACTCAGTGACTTTGCAACAAGTGACTATGGAGCATCCAGAGCATATCTTACAAGACTGCAGCTATCATAACACGCTAACAACACAAATATGGCCCACAGAAACAACCCTGCACGACAAACTTTAGGGAACTAGTAAAGACCTCAAACACATTGTCTTGTTTGTGATCCATGCTTATGTAAATGTCTACATGCATATCAACAGCTGATCACTGACAAAGAGAAGTCATAAACTAAAACAAATAAAGAAGGATGTCCATACAAGATCACTAAATGAACACAAAGAACTCAAATATATCCTTCAATTACCTACCTATTGTCCTTTCAAGCCAAAGACTGCACATAGGGCAGAAATTCTGGACTCTTGTGTCTGACGATGATCTTTCAACTAACAGATCTTGCACAGGATCTGCATTGTGTCTCACCACACTGCTCTGCTCTGGAGGAGTTGCTCAATCTCAGCGAGGGAGCTCATGCCTTATGTAGTTGCCTTTTGCTTTAATTTTCTTTTTAGTGTTTTTCTAGATCTGCTTCTTTTACTATTACCCTTTGGTTCCCATTTGAGGGCTTGCTTTGAGATTTGTTTGTTTTCTTTTCATCACATGACCAACATATGACCACTTTCTTCTCTTGTTGTCTATTCTCATCGCATGACCAACATATGACCACTTTCTTCTCTTGTTGTCTCTTCTCATCGCATGACCAACATATGACCACTTTCTTCTCTTGTTGTCTCTTCTCATCGCATGACCAACATATGACCACATTCTTCTCTTGTTGTCTCTTCTCATCGCATGACCAACATATGACCACTTTCTTCTCTTGTTGTCTCTTCTCATCGCATGACCAACATATGACCACTTTCTTCTCTTGTTGTCTCTTCTCATCGCATGACCAACATATGACCACTTTCTTCTCTTGTTGTCTCTTCTCATCGCATGACCAACATATGACCACATTCTTCTCTTGTTGTCTCTTCTCATCGCATGACCAACATATGACCACATTCTTCTCTTGTTGTCTCTTCTCATCGCATGACCAACATATGACCACATTCTTCTCTTGTTGTCTCTTCTCATCACATGGCCAGCAAATGACCACCTTCTTCTCTTGTTGTCTCTTCTCATCGCATGACCAACATATGACCACTTTCTTCTCTTGTTGTCTCTTCTCATCGCATGACCAACATATGACCACTTTCTTCTCTTGTTGTCTCTTCTCATTGCATGACCAACATATGACCACTTTCTTCTCTTGTTGTCTCTTCTCATCGCATGACCAACATATGACCACCTTCTTCTCTTGTTGTCTCTTCTCATCGCATGACCAACATATGACCACCTTCTTCTCTTGTTGTCTCTTCTCATCACATGGCCAACATATGACCACCTTCTTCTCTTGATTATAGTTGATATTTTGTATGCCTTGTTACTTCTCTTATTTCTGCGCTAACCTTGAACTCCTTCCATGGTAAAATATATCCTTTGTGTTTTATTTTTTAGTATTTATTTTTTTATGTTATTCCGAGTCTTTTCTGTGTCCTTCTTGGGGGCCTCGGTAGCCTAGTTGGGAAAACCACCTGGCTGTGCTACCAATGTTCGGACAACCTGTGTTCGATTCTCACTGAAAGCAGTGTGAATTGCACTCGCTGTGGGAAAAAAAACTACCCCCGCGGTCGACCCAGCCACTGGCAGAAGTGGGTACCAGGGTAGTAGTACTCTGAGAAGGTGAGGAATGCCACCTCGCATTGTGAATTTCAATGCTTGAAGCGACACTATCCAGAAGTCTCCGAACACTTTTGGATAGGTGGCAAAGCACATATGGGTGAAAACTTGCATGCTAAGACGCAGATTCAAGTCTCGTACTTTTTCTTTACCATTCTTTGTCTTTCAGGTATTCACAAGATGACTGCTACTTTTCATTGCCCACTGTTAAATTCAGTGGCAGTAATTATGTCATGTGTGGTTTACAGCAAAGCCCTAAAATTGATGCTTTTCGACCCACAATATCTGACTTCAGTATGTTGTATTTGAGTACCAGTTGCCGTCCCTCCTCACTCAGCCGGTTTTCCAGGGGTAATACAGGGAGCTGGGAGCTCAGTGGTTAGTGAACTGGACTACAAAGGACAAGAGGTCAGTTTGATCCTGATCAAAGGCATCCAGGTTCACCTAGTCTTAAATGGGTACCGGATTTCTTCTGGTAAAGTAAAGTTGCATGGGCATAATACCGACCACATTGCCCCAAAAAACAAGTGCCGAAGGTCTATAACAATTATGGTCACTAACACCATATTCTCTATACGCCACTTGGCGTGACAGGACACTTGTGCTGAATTAGCAAGTACCATGTTGTCTTCCCTCTTAATCTCTACTCTTAATTAGCTGTTGGGCACTTATCCTGCTGCGGTCACCTAAGAGTGATGTTCCACTTTCAGCCCAAGTGCTGTCTGACATCATGGCCCCTTATTTACCCTCTTGGGAGCTAATGCACCGTTAAGCAACAGAGCTGAAGGCTGCCAGCAACTCAGGCTGATAGTTTCCACCAGGATTGGTGAAACTAAAACTATCCAGATATTACTCAACCTCTTAGCGGTGCATATAGAAACAGTCTAAACAGCCTAGTATGGCCCCAGTGAGTAGGGATCGAGGGGGAAGGCAACTCAGTACTCAAAATTGCCTTGCTTAAGTCGGATGTGTTGGGCCGAAAGTTGCAAATATCACAGTTCTACAACAAACCTCCGGTTGGCTTACCACGGCAACAGCCGGGGTTCGTAATCCTGGCGAGGACACCTGGGTTTTACTAATTCCCTAAAAATTAGTAGGAGCCGCGATAGCTCAGTGGTTAGTGAACTGGACTACTACGGACAAGGGGTAGGGTTCGATCCCAACCGACGGCTCCGGGTTCACCCAGCCTTAAATGGGTACCGGATTTTTTCTGGGAAAGTAAAAGCAGCACGGGCGTAATACCGACCACATTACCCCAAAAATCATGTGCTGAAGGTCTGTAAAATATAGGGTCACTAACACCATATTTCCCTATACGCCACTTGGCGTGACGGGGGGTACTTTACTTACTTACAACAAACCTCAACAATATACATTCATGCCCCCACATACTTTTAAGAGTGAATGACAAAGAGGTCTATAGTTCATCGGTGCTAAATAGAACCAATTCTGACCTACGGAAGCGAATCGTGGACAGTAGACAAACAAATGAGAAGACGATTAGAGGAAACAGAGATGGGATTTCTCAGAAGAATGTTGAAAGTTCCCTGGACTGGCTAAAAAGACCAATGAGGAAGTTCTCAAAGAGGCCAACACAAAAAGGGAGCTCTATTCATTTAGTCACTTGGTGAACACAAGCAAGCAGCATTTATTCTTATGTTAATATATATGTTCTCAGATAGCCACAATGCTTTAACTGCTTGCTTGCTTGCGTTCATCCAATGACTAAAAGAGTACATCTCTTTGTCACCCGCCCTTATAAAGACGTTAAGTGGGCGTGTCTGTGTTGTGGTTTGCAGTATAACTGTGATATTTGCGCCTTTCAACTCAACACATCCGACTTCAGTATGACATTCTTTTAGCACCAGGTTGTCTTCCCTCTTCGATCCTTACTCGCTTGGCCAGACTAGACAGGTTAGTCTGTTACTAGAGGCACCACAGAGAGGTGGAGCAGGGTCTGAATGGTTCTCGTTCACCGATCCTGGCACAAGCCATCAGCTGTGGGTCACTGACAACTTCCAGCTCTGCTGCTATGAGGCGCACCATCGCCTCCACAATCCCTTAATTATCTTATTTATGTTAATATCTGTTCTCACATAGCCACAATCCCTTACCCTAATTATGTTAATAAACCACAATCCCTTAATTATCTTATTTATGTTAATATCTGTTCTCACATAGCCACAATCCCTTACCCTAATTAAGTTAATAAACCACAATCCCTTTATTATCCTAATTAAGTTAATAAACCACAATCCCTTTATTATCCTAATTAAGTTAATAAACCACAATCCCTTAATTACCCTAATTATGTTAATAAACCACAATCCCTTTATTATCCTAATTAAGTTAATAAACCACAATCCCTTAATTACCCTAATTATGTTAATAAACCACAATCCCTTAATTACCCTAATTATGTTAATAAACCACAATTCCTTAATTACCTGTTTTATGTTAACATTTATGTTCTCACATAAACCACAAATATTTAAATTGTACTCAAAGTACTGTAAGTACGTTAATAGACAAAATCTACAAAAACTAATACTCTAAAGTCTATGTGGCAAGTAACAATTTATACAGTACCTCCGCCATTTTGATCTTTACGTTTGAAGCAAGCAAAATTAAACCATTTTTTTTCAATGGCTTTCCACAGAAAGAATAGGCCTAACTGCAGTAACTGATTCAGTGTCCACTGGGGGGTAGAATAATAATTTTGAAACATTACTTCCAGGCAAATTCATAGTACTGTGGGTAGAATAATAATTAAAACAGGAGGTGAGCAAACTACGGATTTTCCATTTATTTCATCTTATCGTTCAACATGATTATAATTTTTAAAATTTTAAATACATGTGTGTGTGTGTGTGTGTGTGTGCGTGCGTGCTGCGTGCGTGTGTGTGTGTTCCTTCTTCTTCTTCTTCTTCTACCTTTCAGCTCCCTGTGGAGCATAGGTCTTCAACAAACATTTTCAGCTCTCTGTGGAGCATAGGTCTTCAACAAACACTTTCAGCTCTCTGTGGAGCATAGGTCTTCAACAAACACTTTCAGCTCTCTGTGGAGCATAGGTCTTCAACAAACACTTTCAGCTCCCTGTGGAGCATAGGTCTTCAACAAACACTTTCAGCTCCCTGTGGAGCATAGGTCTTCAACAAACACTTTCAGCTCCCTGTGGAGCATAGGTCTTCAACAAACACTTTCAGCTCCCTGTGGAGCATAGGTCTTCAACAAACATTTTCAGCTCTCTGTGGAGCATAGGTCTTCAACAAACATTTTCAGCTCTCTGTGGAGCATAGGTCTTCAACAAACACTTTCAGCTCCCTGTGGAGCATAGGTCTTCAACAAACACTTTCAGCTCCCTGTGGAGCATAGGTCTTCAACAAACATTTTCAGCTCTCTGTGGAGCATAGGTCTTCAACAAACATTTTCAGCTCTCTGTGGAGCATAGGTCTTCAACAAACACTTTCAGCTCCCTGTGGAGCATAGGTCTTCAACAAACACTTTCAGCTCTCTGTGGAGCATAGGTCTTCAACAAACACTTTCATCTCTGTGGAGCATAGGTCTTCAACAAACACTTTCCAAGTCGTTCTATTTCTTGCCATTCTTTTAAGATCATTTCATGTTTTCCCCATCATCTTCATCTCTGCTTCTGTCTGTCTTCTCCAAGAATTTCTTGGTCTTTCTCTTTGTCTTTTCCCCTGGGGATTCCAAAAAAAGGGCCTGTGTTTGTTTGTCCCTGCTGAAGGCCTATTGAGCCGAAACGTTGTTCTAGTTTGCGTTGTCCTCTTGTTATGTGAAGCTTTAACCATACCGTATTTTTCTTTCTTTTTTTTTTCTTATATCTATGTTTTTGTCATCTCTCCTGGGCAACCTATGGCCTGTGAGCCAGAACTGGCCCACCAAGCCGGCCCTTGTGCTTATTTTGTTAATTACTATATACTTCATTCCCTGAGATAAAATACAAAAATTAATAAATTTTAAAAAATAAAAAGTAACACAAAAGCAAGAAATTTGAACCTATCTATCTATTGACCTTTCGAGCCGTGGCCGGCCCATAGGGCATAGGCCCAGATACTCTATCTCTTAATTTCCTTTCTAGCAGTCTCAATCCTTGCAAATCTTTTATCACATCATGCCATTTGTCTCTCTGTGAAAGCATCTCAATCTCATTGAGGAAGCTGATTCCTGTTGCCTTTGCCTCTCTGATCAATGTTATTCACAGTGTCTCTGGGTAAGCCTCTTTTCTTCCTACCTGTTGTATCCCACATGAGGGCTTGATTTGCTATTCGGATATTATCTCTTCTCATCATATATCCAACATATGTCAAGCGTATTTTCTTGATTACTGATATTAGTAGTTGATTGGAGACTTCTCTAATTTCCTTGTTTGTTTTGAAATCGTTCAACGCTATAATAATAGGTTGAAAGAAATTGATTAACTGGCACAAATTTAGAAAAAATACTATATATTTCTGTTAGTCAAATACCACCAAATATGGACAACCTTGAGCATGAAGTTCAGGCACAACACTCTCATTACACCGCTAAGCTTTCTATTTATAATTTATTGCTGATTTTTTTTCCCACAAACCTCCCCCTTTCTCTCCCCTCTCCCTTTCATTCCACTCTCTTTTCTGTCTTCCAATCTCCATTACTAATAAGATTTTTACATTACTGTTGCTTGTGAATACAAATTAGGTAATTTATATAATGGCTTCATTAGGTGATGGTTTCTGGCCCTCTGTGTTTTCATAATTTTTAGATTGGGCCCTCAGAAAATAAAGGGGTTGTCCAGCACTGATTTAAATGCTATTACTTCCTGCCAAATTTGTAGTACTGGGGGTAATCATTTCTAAATATTATTTCCTGGCCAATCCTGAGTGTATTTCAAATGAATATGTTATAACCTTCACCAAACTTGTGTTCAAACCAAAGTATAACAACGAGAGGGATGGATACCTCCAGCTATCAAGGAGGGATCAAGACATCATACTTTGTTCAACGTACTGGCCACAATAGAATGAGAAACCACATGTTCACCAAACTCAAAACAGGAACCACCAGCCAATGCATGCTACTGTACCCTGGATAACATGATGGCAAAACATGTTCTACAGGATATCCGCCAGTACACAGGCCTCATGAGGCCAATGTGGCCCACACCCACCTCCCTGGAAGAGAAATTACAAATCACTGAAATTATCAACAGAATAAACTGAAACAGACAACTGTCTTCATAAGAGAGTCCTAGTCTGAATGAGCCATGATCGCAGAAGAAGAAATGAAAAGTGTTCTTCCTCTTCTTTCCTTCCTCATTTGCCTTTCAGCGCCGAGGGGAGATATAATTTGCGGTCTTTTGCTCTTCTGTTCGTCTCTACTGCTGTTATGTTGTTTCCTTGTGCTTCTAATATTCCATCGATCCATCTTTTCCATGGTCGACCCTTGGGTCTGGTGTTCTCACAACGTTTGTTGAAGGCTCGTTGTTTTGATCTTTCTGCCTTATCACGTGGCCAAACCATTTTATATGTTGTTTCATTATATATTCTATGGCGGGTCAGACTGTTTCCTCTCATTCGTCAAACACATTTCATCTCAGTAAAGGTTATTTTTCTTATTGTTCTTGCATCTAGGGTCCAGGTCTCGCATTGGTAGCACAACGTTGGGATTGCTTGATTGTGTTCGCCCGATGACTTAAGGAGTGTACCTCGTCATCATCCGCCCTTAAAAGGACGTTAAGTAGGTGTGTCTGCGTTGTGCTGTGGTTTACAGTATAACTGTGATATTTGCGCCTTTCAGCCCAACACATCCGACTTCAGCATGACAACATTGGAATGAAGATTATATTGTAAATGGAAAGTGTTCAAACCAAATATAATCACAAATAAAAAAAAATGTGTGAAAGCTTCTGATAGGAAGGGTCTAGGCTCCGATTCGAGATGTGGTGGAGTCTTTTTTCAGACCAGAAAGGCTCCAAGCTTACCCAGCCTTTAAAAATGGGTACCAGAGATTTTTGTGGCAAGTAATGGAAGGTAACCAGGAATGATACCTTGTCACCCAAAAATGTATCAATAGTCATGGAAAGATATGGTCACTAACACCACATTTTCTTTCTATCTGGCATTGACCTGACGACTACTAAAGGAAATCACAGACTTCTTCGTCATCCGTTTTTAAAATGACATTAAGTGGGCGTAGGTGTGCTGTGTTGTAGTTTTCTTTGAACCCAAAACATCCTACTTGAGCACAGCATTTGTTATTACTAGTACTTGGCAAACAAAGAAGAGGCTGACCGTTGGAGACATAGTGACAAACCATACATGATGAAATGAAAGAGGCTGGCAGGTCTTGATGGGTGAGAGTTGTCCGTGCTTGCTCCTGACCAGACTGGGTGAAGATCCCTGGTGGGTGCCCTATGCTCTGACTGGAGTTCAGAGGATTAAGAAAAAGAAGAAGAAATGACCAAACTATCTTATTTTCCTTGTTTTTAATATTCTGTATCAATCAATTTTTTGGCATTTTAAGTTCTTGCAAAATTGACAAGCTTGTTATTTTCTTCACTTGTAGTATTATGAGTACACTTCTGTAGCAATTGCATGACTTCCGGTCAATATGGCAGATAGGCAGCAGGAACCATTGAGGCTCAGTCTGAAAAGTGTTCCTTGTTGCAGTTTCCTCATATTCTACGTTCGACTTGCTGCCAGAGCTACTGATTTTAGTGCTTTGTGCACACCGTGAGCTGTGTTTTTTTTCCAGATCGTGTTTCGATTGTCTACGATAATTGATGGTATTGTATGATGAAGGACAATTCAGCTGCGTTCACTTTCGGTGCCACTTGGCCTTGTCTTTTGGCATGTGCTGTGGCTGCTATGATGGAAACTGCAGCTGCCTTTCTTTCTTTGGATCCTTCAATGAGATGAATTTTAATTTGGAAGATTCCTCTGGCATGGGCAGTTGAGCAATTATGGATTTTAATTTGCAGTGATACCACAGCCTTCGACTAATCATAACCATTCAACGGCATTGATGTATTTTTTTAGCATAACTCTTGAGAGCATGTTGCGTCATTCATTTTGGTTGTTTTTTTTTAAATTAATCATATTTAGTCATGATACATAACATAATGCGACAGTGGTACGTACCAATACAAAGAAGTGATCAAATTTATGTGGTTTCCTGGTGATGACACCTTGAACCGTCAGCTCTCTCTGCCATCTGAAAAGAGGAGCCAAATAAGCAGTATTTAGTGCTGATCAAAACTGGCCAACTTGTTAAATTATCTGGCAATTTAAAATTACAACTTATCATCAGCATCATGATATGGAAACTCCACATCAACAGCAGACTACCATGGATTAACACTCACAGAGTTAATAAAGAATGGAGAGTTGACTTTAAACTCACAGAGCTAATAAAGAATGGAGAGTTAACTTTAAACTCATAGAGCTAATAAAGAATGGAGAGCTGACTTTACACTCACAGAGTTAATAAAGAATGGAGAGTTGACTTTAAACTCACAGAGTTAATAAAGAATGGAGAGTTGACTTTAAACTCACAGAGTTAATAAAGAATGGAGAGTTGACTTTACACTCACAGAGTTAATAAAGAATGGAGAGTTGACTTTAAACTCACAGAGTTAATAAATAATGGAGAGTTGACTTTACACTCACAGAGTTAATAAAGAATGGAGAGTTGACTTTAAACTCACAAAGTTAATAAAGAATGGAGAGTTGACTTTAAACTCACAAAGTTAATAAAGAATGGAGAGTTGACTTTAAACTCACAAAGTTAATAAAGAATGGAGAGTTGACTTTAAACTCACAAAGTTAATAAAGAATGGAGAGTTGACTTTAGAACTCACTCACAGAGTTAATAAAGAATGGAGAGTTGACTTTAAACTCACAAAGTTAATAAAGAATGGAGAGTTGACTTTAAACTCACAAAGTTAATAAAGAATGGAGAGTTGACTTTAAACTCACAAAGTTAATAAAGAATGGAGAGTTGACTTTAAACTCACAGAGTTAATAAAGAATGGAGAGTTGACTTTACACTCTTCTTCTACCTTTTAGCTCCCAGTGGAGCATAGGTCTTCAACAAACACTTTCCAGGTCGTTCTGTTCTTTGCCATTCTTTTAAGATCATTCCATGTCTTCCCCATCATCTTCATCTCTGCTTCTATCTGTTTTCTCCAAGAATTCCTTGGTCTTCCTCTTTGTCTTTTCCCCTGGGGATTCCAAAAAAAGGGCCTGTTGTGTAATACTCTCAGTTGGCTTCCGTAGTGTGTGTCCTATCCAGCGCCATTCTCAGTCTGATCAAACGGTCGCATAGTCTGTAGTGTAGTGTAGTAGCTGTTTGTTCTACGTTTTAGGTACACAGCCAGTTAAAAGTCTAGCATTTGTCTCCTCGATATTTTATTATGGTCACAGTTTTCTTTTCAAATTAATTTCTAGAACCATTTTAACTTTTGTAATACGAACAACAACTTCGACAACGGCTCCAAAACAAAATGACGTTCAACTGCCAAGTCTCCATTTTTGCACTTTCCTGCCCTGACCTTTGACCTCTGCCCCGGTATAACATCATCATCATGTGCTATACCAGTTGGCGTTGGCGATCATGTCCCTCCACAATCTTCTATCTACAGTGCATCGTATCAGTTCTGTTGTTGACTGTTTTCCACGCCATGACACCAAGCCATCCAGTATTTTCTCTCTTTGTCGTCCGCGATCTCTCTTTCCTTTTATTTTGCCAGTTGTAACCAAGTATTCCAACTTTCCTCTTCTCATGATGTGCTAGAAAAATGTTGATTGCTTCTTTCCGATGTTTTTTAAGAGCTCCCTTTTTGTGTTGGCCTCTTTGAGAACTTCCTCATTGGTCTTTTTAGCTGTCCAGGGAACTTTCAACATTCTTCTGAGAAATCCCATCTCTGTAGTCTCTAACCGTCTTTTCATTTCTTTGTCTACTATCCATGATTCCCTTCCATAGGTCAGAATTCTGAGAATTGGTTCTTATATAGCACCGATGAACTCTGTCTCATTCTCTCTCTCATTCTCTCTCTCGCTCTCTCCCTCTCTCTCTCACTCCTATTGACATAGATTTGTTGCATAAGATATTTTTCATTTTTTGAAATGCTATTTTGGCCTGAGCTATTCTGCTTTTTATTTCTGTGGTGCATCTCCCATCTGATGTTATTATTGTGCCCAAGTATTTGAAACGTTGCACTTGTGTTCAGATTTGTCCTGTTTATTTTTATGCTGCATGATGGTGATGATTGTTTCATCGATATTATCATTACTTCTGTTTTCTTACTATTCGGACTGAGCCCTTTCTTATTGATTTCTTTTACTGTCTCTCATTTTTTGTAGTTGATTCTCTGTCTCTTCTATTAAGACTGCGTCATCCGCATATCGCAAATTATTTATGTTGTAACCGTTGACTTAAATGCCTTTTTTTGTGTATACTATTGATCTCAATAGTATAACAAGATATAACAACATAGATATAACAAAGATATAACAAGATAGATATAACAAGATCGGGGAAGAGACAAGTCTAGCTAAACGAGTGAGCATCTTTTTGAAAATGGAGAAGGGAAAAAAAGAAGAAGAAGAAGAGATGCCCGATAAATGGAACACCTTATACAGAAGCACGGGGAACCCAGAAACACCTCAAAACATCATTACATGGCATTGGGCAGAAGAGCATCAGTTCACAAGGCACTGGACCCATTACAACAGACACAGCATGTTTGTGAATTTTTTTTTATTTTTTTTATTTTGGTGTTCGCCAGCTTTTTAACTTTGACGAAGCCCCTAGAGAGTAGGAACTGAATTTTGCGTGTTAATCCGTTTATTTCCCTGGCAGCCGTGTGCACAGGGGTCCCTCGCCGCACAGGCAGATAACTCCGTCTTCGGAGGTCTCATATTTTTTTCCGTCGATTAGTAATTGACGTTTCAAGCCGGGCCTCGTTGCTGAGACCAGGGGTGGTTGCCACAGAGAGAAATCATAAATAAAAATCCAAACTGGTGCAGCCAGGATTTGAACCTACAACTTCTCAGTCTCGACTTCGTGTCTTGCATCGAGACTAACCAGGATCTAACTAGGAAGGCAACCCTAAAATACTGTGTTGGGGTCGGATGTATTAGGCCGAAAGGCGTAGATATCTCAACTTTTTGTTAACGATAACAAAATGCGTCTGTTTTTTTTAAAGGGCGGACTATAAAGAGGGGGTAGTCGTTTGATTTTGGCAGAAAAAGTAACGAGATCGGAGATTAACAGTTGAAATTAATACATTCATTTTGATTTATCGTCCATTGAGAAAACGAATCTTCTAGAAGTATGACCGAGCCTCCACAACACTGTCCTCGTATTGTGTTATCAGAACGTGATAACGGTCAAGTTTACTCCCGTAAATTATTTCAGTTCGGAAGAGTATCGTCCCTTGAGTAAACGGTGCACTTTATTCAGTGGTTCTCAGTCTATCATTAGAAGACCCCTATTTCTGGAGAAAAGAGAAACAACGCGAGGGTAAAGTCCTTAAAAGAGAGAATTAAAAGGCACAAGTGGTTTGGAGTGATGATGTTAGGTACATCTTCTAAAATCAGGGTATATTCCATCAGGGAGGAAGTGGAACATACAAAGTTACATCAACTTAATGTCCACGCTTGATTAATAAAAAAAAAAAAAGAATAGATCCTCAATTGAGAAGTGGGTGAAGTCCTAGTTTAGTCTGGTAAATTATTTAAGCGAAATGAGTGATCTCCCATTAGTTGGCCTCAAACAAAAAAACTACAGTAGTTTTCAAATACTATAAATAATTTTAGCAAAAAATATGGACTAGAAATGAATATAAAAAAGACTAAAAATATGATCATAAACAAAGAAAATTCTCAAGACCTACAATTAAATATCAAAGTTGAAGGAATACATCTGGAGACAGTCCAGAGCTACAACTACCTGGGACATACTATAACCAATGATGGAAAATGTAAAACTGAAATAAACAAAAGAATAGGTATGGCAAAAAGTAATTTTAATGCTATGAAAAATATACTAACAACAAAACAAATATCAGCAGGGCTGAAACTAAGAATGGCAAAATTTTACGTCTTCTCAATATTCCTGTATGGTGCAGAAACATGGGCATTAGACAAGAAAACAGAACAGAAAATTGAAGCCTTTGAAATGTGGATTTATGGAGGAATAGGTAGAATTGGATGGAAACAACAGATAACAAACGATGAAGTTTTAAAACAACTGAAAATAAAAAGAGAACTACTAAATACAATCAAGACAAGACAAATGAAATGTTGGGGGCATGTTAAAAGACACAACAGCCTACTAAAGGTAATATTGGAAGGAAATATACAAGGTAAAAGAGGCAGAGGCAGACCTAGACTAACATGGACGAGTAACATCAAAAGATGGACAAGTCAATCTATGACAGCCTGCACCATCAAAGCAAGAAACAGAGTAGAATGGCGATCCATGGTAGCCAACCTTCGTTGCGGAGAAGGCACACGATGATGATGATGATGATGATGATGATGATGATGATGATGATGATAAATAATTTTAGTATTGAAAGTTAGAGTTAGTTTTATCATTAAAACTAACCCCAAGCCTTACATTTGAGGTCGGAATAAAGTGCAATGTTACTCTAAATGATGTTACTCTTGCGAACTTTACCGAACGAAACTGTACCGCGAGAAGCGATATAATTTGTGACTTTCAATAGTATTTGAGAACCACTGTAATTTTTGTTGTGACATCAACTAAGGAGAAATTACTCTTCCGCTGAAATAATTTAGGAGAATACACTAGACTTTTACCCAAAACGGGTAGCCGCGATAGCTCAATGGTTAGTGAGCTGGACTACAAAGGACAAGAGGTCGGGTTCGATCCCAACCGACGGCTTCCGGGTTCACCTAGCCTTAAATGGGTAGCGGATTTTTTTACTGGGAAAGTAAAGTGGAACGGGCGTAATACCGACCACATTACCCCAAAATTCATGTACCTGTAAAATTTATGGTCACTAACACAATATTCCCTATACGCCACTTGGCGTGACTAGGCTCTTTACTTTTTCTATCTATCTATTGACCTTTCTAGCCGTAGCCGGCCCATAGGGCGTAAACAAGATACTCATTCTCTTATCTAAATTTTTGTTCTAGCAGTTTTCTTTTAAAGATATTTTATCAAATCTCGTCATTAGTTTCTGTTCTGTGCAAGCAGCTTTACCTCATTGAGGGAGCCGATTCCTGCTGCTCTTGCCTCTCTCAACAATGTTCTTCTCAGTGTCTCTCTGGGTCTTCCTCTTTTCCTCTTACCTGTTGTTTCCCATATGAGGGCTTGCTTTGCTATTCGGTTATTATCTTTTCTCATCACATGTCCAACATATGATCATCGTCTTTTCTTTATTACTGAAGATATTAGTGGTTGATTGGCGATTTCTCTAATTTCCTCGTTTGTTTTGAATTCGTTCCATGCTATACCAAATATTTTCCTTAGACATTTATTTTCGAATGCGTTCAACTTTGTTTCTATATCTCTTGTTGTTTTCCAGCTTTCACGCGCATACGTAAGGGCTGATACTTGTACCCAAAAGTGTTACTGCGTCATCTCCTCGATTCTCTCACAACAGCAGACAGAATAAATCTTTGCTGAGCAAGTGACTACCTTCGAATTAGTGCAGATCAGCATCATCCGCTGTCATCATCATCATCGTGTGTCATACCGGTTGGTGTAGGCGATCATGTCCTTCCACGGTCTTCTATCTACAGTGCATCGTATCAGTTCTGTCTGTTGTTGACTGTTTCCCATGCCATGACACCAAGCTATCAAGTATTTTCTCTCTTTGTCGTCCGCGATCTCTCTTTTCCCTCATTTTGCTAGTTCTAACCAAGTATTACAACTTTCCTCTTCTCATGATGTGCCCAAAAAGTGTTGATTGTTTCTTTCTGATATTTTTTAGTAATTCCCTTTCAGTGATGGCTCTTTGAGAATTTCCTCGTTGGTCTTTTTAGCTGTCCGCTATACCATGAATTTAACGATATAAAAGGCAGCAAGTTAAAAAGAGGAAAATCATAGATGGGGCCCGCTATGGAACTTGATCAGCAGGTGTGGTCAGTCAAGGACATAGAACCCCGCAGAAGAATGTGTACGAGTGACGTCAGAGTACAGTGCGTCAATTAGTTGGCTTGTCTCGACAACAGTGGTCACAGTCTTTGGAGAGGTCTTTCTAAGAGTCTGCTACATTATCGTTCCAGGTCATCGAGTTTACTGACAGACTTGCCAGTTTGGATGATGATGCGTGCGGAAGGGCAGTGGACAGCTATGACATTCTGAATGTTCTCATTAACGCTGGACGAAAAAAAAAAACGACTCAAAAACTGAGTGAGCCTGACTCCACACCCATGAACATACTTCACGATTATCATGTCATGGGGGCGAGATCCCAGACAAGAGAGCTCGCAGTAATCCAAAGAAAACTTGTCAACCAACACAACACCGGTGACGTTAGTCGCTACACGTGAATGGATAATAATATACTTCAGAGGAGATCTCAGCACTTATGGACTTGTTCGGTGTGCAATTAGGATGACCTGTCGATTAAACTGAACTGAACTGAGCTGAGCTAAGCTGAGCTGAGCTGAGCTGAGCTGAGCTGAGCTAATCAAACCAAATCAAACCAAACCAAACTAACCAAACCAAACCAAACCAAACCAAGCCAAGCCAAGCTAAGCTAAGCTAAGCTAAGCTAAGCTAAGCTAAGCTAAGCTAAGCTAAGCTAAGCTAAACTAAGCTAAGCTAAGCTAAACTAAACTAAACGAAACTAACCAAACCAAACCAAACCAAACCAAACCAAACTAACCAAACCAAACCAAACCAAACCAAGCCAAGCCAAGCTAAGCTAAGCTAAGCTAAGCTAAGCTAAGCTAAGCTAAGCTAAGCTAAGCTAAGCTAAGCTAAACTAAGCTAAGCTAAGCTAAGCTAAACTAAACTAAACTAAACGAAACTAACCAAACCAAACCAAACCAAACCAAACCAAACTAACCAAACCAAACCAAACCAAACCAAACCTAAACTAAACTAAACTAACCAAATCAAATCAAATCAAATCAAACCTAAGCTAACTAAACTAAACTAAACTAAACTAAACTAACCAAACTAAACTAAACTAAACTAAACTAAACTAAACTAAACTAAACTAAACTAAACTAAACAAATCAAATCAAATCACATCAAACCAAACCTAAGCTAACTAAACTAAACTAAACTAACCAAACCAAACCAAACCAAACCAAACCAAACCAAACCAAACCAAACCAAACCTAAACTAAACTAAGCTAACCAAGCCAAACCTAAACTAAACTAAACTAAACTAAACTAAACTAAACTAAGCTAAGCTAAGCTAAGCTAAGCTAAGCTAAGCTAAGCTAAGCAAACCAAACCAAACCAAACCAAACCAAACCTAAACTAAACTAAACTAAACTAAACTAAACTAAACTAAACTAAACTAAACTTTTATCAGAACTAACATAGAGACAAAACATGCACGAACCATAGAAATGACACATAGACATAGAGCAGAAAAGCACATATTATAACATTAGAAGTTAAGAATTAAACAAAAATGATGCTAAAGATGCTAAGAATAATGTCCGGACATTGAACACATAGAGAGACAAAGTATAACATTGTTTATCCTCGTGATAAGAGAGAAAGAACAAAACGTGGTAACCGAGTCATTAACAGAAATTACGGAGTATTAAAGTCTACATCAAAGGGTCGACAACTGAAAAGATAAATAGAAGGAATATAGAGACACTTTGCAACAACAGCTGATTTAAAAAAAAAAAAAAATTAGGAAGAGACTGCACAATCCGTTTTTTTTGACAATAGAAACAAGATAAAGAGTTCTTAAATGTTATCTAGAGCCAGTCTTAACATATGGATGTGAATCATGGACAGTAGGACAACAGACACACAAATCACTAGATTCACTGAAGGAATCACTGTAGAAATGTGGTTTGACAGAAGAATGTTGAGAATACCATGAACAGCTAAAAAGAGTAATGAAAACGTTCTGAAAGAGGCCAAAGCAAAAAAAAAAGAGAGAGAGCTAATATCCAATATTAGGAAGAAACAATCATCATTTTTTGGTCATGTAATGAGAAGAGAACAACTGGAATAAATTGTAACAACTGGGAAAATTGAGGGACGAAGAGATAGAGGGAAGCAAAGAGAAAAGATGCCAGACAGTTTAAGAGAATGGCTTGGCAGAAGATCAATAACAGAAACGATAAATAACTGTCGAGATCGAAAGTTGTGGAGAGACATGATCACCTACGCCAGTAAACATAGTACTTGATGATAATTATGGTATAAGGTCGTAAATTACCCAAATTAAGCAATAGAAACATTACCGAAAGTATTACCTGTCACACAAAGCGTAAATTAATCCCACAAACGTGAAAGATAATGCAACCAAAACATCAGCCTTTGACGGCATTGCCATTTTGACGAAGTGAAAATAATCGGGATCAACTTTTAAAATGACTTTCTACTGGTTTGGTTTGGAAATTTAGTGACTACAGAAATAGCTTTAGCTTCCTAGTTCAGTTTACGAGAATGTGCTGTGTTACTTCGGCTGTGCTATATTCGTTTTGAAACATGTTCCCCCCTGTAACTGCATGGGATATGTACACGCGTGTGTGGTTCCTCTAGCAGCTTTATAACTGTGTGTAGTAAATAGACACGGCTCGCTTTCGCGTGTATTTTAGCTGTCTTAAGAAAAGAAGATCTGTCTGTCTGTCTGTCTGTCGTGTCTGTCGTGTCTGTCTTGTCTGTCGTGTCTGTCTTGTCTGTCGTGTCTGTCGTGTCTGTCGTGTCTGTCTTGTCTGTCTTGTCTGTCGTGTCTGTCTGTCTGTCTGTCTGTCTGTCTGTCTGTCTGTCTGTCTGTCTGTCTGTCTGTCTGTCCGGTCTGTCGTGTCTGTCGTGTCTGTCCGTCTGTCGTGTCTGTCGCTGATTACCAAACTGAACCCCCAATGACAGGAGGTAGGGTTCAATCCCAGCCAACGGCTCCTAGGTTCACCCAGCCTTAAACCGTATTTTTCTGAGAAAGTAAGGCGGCCTGGAGTGAAACCAACACCATCACCCGTTCAAATGTGTCCTTCTTCTTCCTTCTTCTCTTCTCTCCTTCTTCCTCCTCCTATCCTTCTTCCTTCTCCATTCATCATCCTCTTCTTCCTCTTCTCTTTCTCTTCTTCTTTCTCCACGTCCTCTTCTTCTTCTTCTTTCTTCGTCCTATTCTTCTTTCTTCCTCCTCGCCTTCTTATTCTTTCTATTTTTGTTCTTTCTCCTCCTCATTTTCTTCTTCCCCTTCTTTCTCCTCCTCATTTTTTTCTTCCTCTTCTTTCTCCTCCTCATTTTCTTCTTCCCCTTCTTTCTCCTCCTCATTTTTTTCTTCCTCTTCTTTCTCCTCCTCATTTTCTTCTTCCCCTTCTTTCTCCTCCTCATATTTTTCTTCCTCTTCTTTCTCCTCCTCATTTTCTTCTTCCCCTTCTTTCTCCTCCTCATTTTTTCTTCCCCTTCTTTCTCCTCCTCATTTTTTCTTCCCCTTCTTTCTCCTCCTCATTTTTTTCTTCCTCTTCTTTCTCCTCCTCATTTTCTTCTTCCCCTTCTTTCTCCTCCTCATTTTTGTCTTCCCCTTCTTTCTCCTCCTCATTTTTTTCTTCCCCTTCTTTCTCCTCCTCATTTTCTTCTTCCTCTTCTTTCTCCTCCTCATTTTCTTCTTCCCCTTCTTTCTCCTCATTTTTTTCTTCCCCTTCTTTCTCCTCCTCATTTTTTTCTTCCTCTTCTTTCTCCTCCTCATTTTCTTCTTCCCCTTCTTTTTCCTCCTTATTTTTTTCTTCCCCTTCTTTCTCCTCCTCATTTTCTTCTTCCCCTTCTTTCTTCTCCTCATTTTTTTCTTCCCCTTCTTTCTCCTCCTCATTTTTTTCTTCCCCTTCTTTCTCCTCCTCATTTTCTTCTTCCCCTTCTTTCTCCTCCTCATTTTTTTCTTCCCCTTCTTTCTCCTCCTCATTTTCTTCTTCCCCTTCTTTCTCCTCCTCATTTTCTTCTTCCCCTTCTTTCTCCTCATTTTTTCTTCCCCTTCTTTCTCCTCCTCATTTATTTTCTTCCCCTTCTTTCTCCTCCTCATTTTTTTCTTCCCCTTCTTTCTCCTCCTCATTTTCTTCTTCCTCTTCTTTCTCCTCCTCATTTTCTTCTTCCCCTTCTTTCTCCTCCTCATTTTTTTCTTCCCCTTCTTTCTCCTCCTCTTTTTTGTCTTCCCCTTCTTTCTCCTCCTCATTTTTTCTTCCCCTTCTTTCTCCTCCTCATTTTCTTCTTCCCCTTCTTTCTCCTCATTTTTTTCTTCCCCTTCTTTCTCCTCCTCATTTTCTTCTTCCCCTTCTTTCTCCTCCTCATTTTCTTCTTCCCCTTCTTTCTCCTCCTCATTTTCTTCTTCCCCTTCTTTCTCCTCCTCATTTTCTTCTTCCCCTTCTTTCTCCTCCTCATTTTCTTCTTCCCCTTTTTTCTCCTCCTCATTTTTTTCTTCCCCTTCTTTCTCCTCCTCATTTTTTTCTTCCCCTTCTTTCTCCCTCCTCATTTTTTTCTTCCCCTTCTTTCTCCTCCTCATTTTTGTCTTCCTCTTCTTTCTCCTCCTCATTTTCTTCTTCCTCGTCTTCCTACCCTTCTTATTTTTCCTTATCCTGCACCGCTTCTTTTAATTTTATTCCTCCTCTTCTTCCTCCTCATTTCTTCTTCCTCATCCTCCTCCTCTTCTTATTTTTCCTCATCCTGCACCGCCTCTTTTTATTCTTCCTCCTCTTCTTTCCTTCTCCTCCTCTTCCCCTTCTTCTACTTCGTCCTCCTTTTCATCTTCTTCTACTTCGTCCTCCTCTTCCTCTACTTCGTCCTCCTTTTCCTCTTCTTCTACTTCGTCCTCATCTTCTTCTTTCCTTCCTCTTTCAACAGTTTCGAGTGTGGAGGGAGGTAATCTCCTTCCTTGTTCTCACATTCATCCGACGACTACAACAGGAATGGAAAGTCCTCTCCACCATTAAAGGGACGTAATGTAGGCGTAGATGCGTTTTGTTGTGGTTTACTGCAGGGCAGTGGTATTTACGCCTTTCGACCCAACATATCCGACTTCAGCATGGCGTTTGTGAGTAACGGATTGCCTTCCCTCTCGATGCCTACTCATGTGGCCAGGCTGTCTCTATGAGCGAATCAACCCAGAGGAAGAGGCATGTCCACAGAACTCGGATAAAGGGACAGATAATCAGCAATAGAAAACAAAAACAATATATGGACCGAAGTAGGATTAAACCCGTACTCAGTGGCACAGCGCCTTGCCACGAAAAGCCAAAAGCTAGGGAACACTGCTACTCAGCTAACTAAAAAATTAGCTTTCGTGGACAATGTCTTTCGCGCAGGTGTTCTCGTGACTATAGCATAAGACTGCGATAACAGTTCGGAAATACATTGTGTGTCTGTATCTTTCCTATTAAGACAAGTATCTCCCGGATAGGGTAGGGCTGAATACTTGCGTTGCAGACAAACATTTGGGACGAAACAGCAGGAATAGTAGTTCCCAGGTTGTTCTTTGTTTTTTGTTTTTTTGTTTTCTGTTGATTATTTGTCATTTTTTTCCGAGTGCTGTGGACATATCTCTTCCTCTGAATTGATTCGCTGATTGTCGCCTCGTTAGTTTCCATCTATAATAATATTCATAAATTATTATTTGTCTCTTGTCTCTAAGAGTACTGCGAAGATGGGAAGTAGGACCTGGATAGCTCTGGTCCTCCCATCCTTGCCCAAGCAGTCAGCTATGAGTCGCTGACAGGAACCTTTGCCTCGTAATAGGCTGAAAACATCATCATCATCATCGAGTGTCGACTCCGCAACGAAGGTTGGCTACCATGGATCGCCATTCCACTCTGTTTCTTGCTTTGATCTCCATCTTTTCATGTTACTCGTCCATGTTAGTCTTGGTCTGTCTCTGCCTCTTTTACCTTGTATTTTCCCTTCCAATATTACTTTTATTAGGCTGTTGTGTCTTTTAGCATGCCCCAAAAATTTCATTTGTCTTGTCTTAATTGTATTTAGTAGTTATCCTTTTATTTTTAGTTCTTTTAAAACTGCATCGTTTGTTTTCTTTTCTTTCCATCCAATTCTTCCTATTGTTATGTTTTATGTTGTGAATATGCTGAAAACATAATCAATCATTATCGTATGCAATAACCCGCAGGCGTAGGCGATCATGTTCTTCCATAATTTTTTTTTGCCCAGTTCAATGTTGTCTGTTTGCCAATTGGGGGGGGGGGGGGGGGAGCCTCGGTAGCTTAGCTGGGG
The DNA here is from genome assembly GCA_032433765.1 of Megaustenia siamemsis. Classification (NCBI taxonomy): domain Eukaryota; kingdom Metazoa; phylum Mollusca; class Gastropoda; order Stylommatophora; family Ariophantidae; genus Megaustenia; species Megaustenia siamemsis. The sequence goes on from JAVIAB010000104.1 coordinate 14,026,284, forward strand.
GGGAAAAAATCACCCGTCTGGGGCTGCCGACTTTCGGACAACCCGTGTTCGATTCAACCACCCGACCGGGCTGCCGACTTTCGGACAACCCGTGTTCGATTATCGCTGGAAGCAGTGTGAGTTTGTACTCGTGGTTGGAACAAAAAAAAATATCCCCGCGGTCAACCCAGCCGCTAGCAGAAATGGGTATCAGGGTAGTTCTCTGGAAGGTTGAAAAATGCCGCCTCCCATCGTGAGTTCCGATGCTTGAAGCGATACTATCCAGAAGTCTCCGAACACTTCTGGATTGGCGACCGAGCACATATGGGTGGAAACTCGCGAGCTAAGACGCCTATTCAAGTCTCGTACTTGACCTTGACCTGTTTACCATAGTAAAAAAAAGGAAAGTACCCCCGTCACGTGGCGTATAGGGAAATATGGTGTTAGTGACCCTATATTTTACAGACCTTCAGCACATGATTTTTGGGGTAATGTGGTCGGTATTATGCCCGTGCTGCTTTACTTTCCCAGAAAAAAATGCGGTACCCATTTAAGGCTGGGTGAACCCGGAAGCCGTTGGTTGGGATCGAACCCTAACTCTTGTCCTTTGTAGTCCAGTTCACTAACCACTGAGCTATCGCGGCTCCCTTACCTGTTTACCATGCCATTTACAAATGATGTAAAACGTGTAGGACTGTAGCTAAAATACCATTTTGAAGCTGAAGCGAACAACTGTGTAGAAGGCATTTAAGATAAGGAACAATGTGGCGTCGACATGTTTTTGAATCAGACTGCATGGATTTACTATCAGGCATTATCTGTGTCGAAGAGGTTTATTGAGAGCAGGAAATGTACCTGTGTGTTTGTTTGTGTGTGTCCGTATGTGTCTGTACATGTGTCTGTACGTGTGTCTGTATGTGTTTTTATGTGTCTGTATGTGTTTTTATGTGTCTATGTGTTTATGTGTTTGTTTGTGTATGTGTCTGTACGTGTTCTTTATGTTTCTATATGTGCCCGTGTGTGTTTTTGTGTGTGTGTATGTGTCCGTATGGGTCTGTATTTTGTTGTTCTTTTACCCAGAGAATTCTAAGATTTATGATCCATTTTATTGTTCTTCGACCGGAACGCAAACCCGCCTGTTCCTCGGCAATGTACATGTTGTGTAGATACAACAACCATTATTATTTTTGTTTAATGAAAGCATATATCGGATGCTCCGCAAAACGCAGACGGTGTGTCAAGCTCCAAGCCAGAACTAAATTGCTACATTTAGACACAATCAAGCAGCCGCGTTTTGTGATTTGTGTGTGCTGGTCCAAAGATTAAACTCTTCCTTGTCCCTCGACAGAGGTAGGGTTCGATCCCAACCGACGGCTTCCGGGTTCACCCAGCCTTAATGAGAACATAACATAACATAACATTACGTTGGCGTCAAATGGACGTAAATGAGGGCTTTATTTTTTAACCTGGAATAAGACCGCATCGACATCTGAACGTGCAGAAAAGGAAGTGATAATGAAGAAGGTGATAAATCAAGGATGTGTAAAGCGATCGCGTGATACAAACAGGCCCGGGCTTTCCGTTACATTTTCTGGCCGTTGTTGCTGGGTTGAATGGGGATGGGTGCAGCAAGAGAAGACCGAATCACTGGGTAGTTGGGATTTGTATTTATGATTTCTCTCTGCAGCAACCACCCCTGGTCCCAGCAGCGAGGCCCAGCTTGAAACGTCCAATTACTCATCAACGGGAAAAAAAATATGAGTACCTCCGAAGTCGGAGTTATCTGCCCGTGCGGCGAGGGACCCCTGTGCACACGGCTGCCAGGGAAAAATGGATTAACACGCAAAATTCAGTTCCTAGTCTCTAGGGACTTCGTCAGAGGTAAAATCTGGCGAAAGAAAAAAAAAAAAAAAAAAAAAAAAAAAACTGGGTAGGCAAATTATACTTCTACCTCAAGGAGGCGGTGGTGCACGAATCATAGCTGACTGTTGTTTGCGCCAGGATCGGTGAACTAGAACTATTATGATCCTCATCAACCATATTGTTTTGGTGCCTCTAGAAGTAGACTTCTTCTACTTCTTCCTTCTCCTTTTTCTTTTCTTCTTCTTCTCCTCCTCTCACCACCACCTCTTACTTGTTCTTCTTCCCACTTCCTCCTCTTTTTATTTTTCGTCTTCTTTCTCATCTGTTCCTTTTTCGTATACCTCTAGTTGAAAGAAAGAATTGGTCAGCTCACGACCGGAGACATCTCCGTAGGTCTCGGTCAATTATAGTACCAGTGACGGTCACATGAGTCTTCTCTCTTCATCTTCTGTTGAGCATGTTTGTAGCAGATGTTCAGCAGTCATTTAACCCGAGGCACAGTCTCATTCATCCCAAGTTCCTATTCCTATGGTGTTGAAGACGTGGTACTTCAATCTGTTATTGTTAGTTTCGAGTCTAAAATTGGTTATTTGTTCATTTCTCTTGTGCTGGTAATAACCATAATTTTTTTCGGATGAAGAAGATGGGAGTTAAGATGGGCACAGCCAGAAACGAGAAACTTAGTGGGCGTATAAGAATACTTATCAACCAACACTGAACTGGAGTCGTTAGTAGTATACAATGTTGTATTTGTCTAGTATTTGACCAGTAAATTAACAAAGATATATAGTGTGGTGCGCAGCGCACCACATGTACACGAGAGACAGGGGGAGTTAACCGTGACCTTTCGTATTGGTGACCCTGGAAGTGACCTGGGTGAAGTGGGCGGATCGCGAGAGTGCGTGGTGACCTCAGGGCGGATCGCGGGTCGGCGGGTGACCCCTCAGGGATTATCTCGAGTGGTTCGGACAGCGTGCTATCGGATCGGGGATTATCTCGGTTCAGTGGGACGCTATCGCGCCAGGTAGCCGTTAGACAATATTAGAAGTAAATATCGAGTCTAAGTTTTGTGTGCTGACTTTGGAGTTCTTGATGTACTTGATCAATAGTGATAGGTTAGTAGATTATACAACATCAATGAAAAAACGATCAATATAAAACAGAAGACAAAGATATATTTTATTCTTGTATTATCTCAATAGGTGTATAACATACAGTGGGTATTATATAACATTACAAACATATTTAGTACACTGAGTAAATATATAGTACAAGGATAACATTTATTTATAGCTATGTAGTTGGGTGTCTGCTTAGCGTTGTACCATAAATGAAGCATAAGGGTGAAACAGTTAGAGATTGCTGGGTAGTCTAAGCTGGTAGTGTAAATATGTTCCTCGGTGTTAGTGGTTCGCTATCTCTCTCTCTCTCTCTCTCTCCGTCTCTCTCTCTCTCTCTCTCTCTCTACTATTCCAGCCTAGATTTCCATCCATTGAAACACTTACTCATTCTCTCCATTTATCCCTATCATCGCGCCTTCCTTCTCTCTCTGTCTTTCTCCCCCATCCTCTCTTAGACTTCTAACCTATCAGTCCACCCTCCGCCTCTCCCTTTAGCTCCCCGCCCTCCCTCATATTTTTAACGTCCCTCCTATTGTAACACTTGATTATTCTCACCATTTATACCTAACATCTCCCCTTCTTTCTCATATGCTTCTCTCTCTCGCTCTCTCTCTCTTCTAACCCCTACTAGACTTCTCTCCTACCATTCCACCTTTCTTCCCCTCTCTCTCTCTTTACCTCGCCTAGCGTTCCGCCTTCATTCGTATTTTTACCTTACCGCCAGTGTAACACATTAATATCATTGAATACCAATTACAAAAAGACTTGAAATATCTACTTTTTAAAGAACCAATAAGATAAACATATGAAAAACGAAGGAATAATACACGCAACATGGCTTAACATACGTACTTTATACACATCACCATTAATACAACTGAAATTCCTTTAATGATAACCTATCACATCGTTATGAGCTAAGAGAAAAACAGAAAAAAAAAATTCAACTTATACCGTAAAATATTCCACTACAACACAGACCGCTAGACTGAACAGTACTATGAAAATAAACGTCCGTGAATCAAGCGCGCTTATAACACGAAGTCTCACATCCAACTAGTTTAAATATAATCTGGTAAATAAAAGTTGGACGACACTATTCCACCCTCGACTAACATCTAGGTTAACCAATCAGAGAAGAAGATTTCTATCGGACACCCATCAACGAAATGACTGACCTCTGGATTAACTAATCAGAGAAGAGGATTACTGTTATCGTGATAACTGACCTCATTTTCGGTTTGAAGTGCTGTCGAGTCTGATGCATGGGTTACTTTAAATCGATTCGGCCCCTGATACAATCCACCTAGCGGGTCAATGGTGGGGGAAATAATACAAGTGGCGGTTACTTGAACGCGTTTTGACCCCTGATGCAGTACCAGGAGTTCCATGACAGTTATAAATAGTTGGATACAACGAGCAGGAAGTTATATTCAAGGTCCAAAATGTTAGACCAAATCACTAAGATTTTACCACCAGAACACACAAATTTAGGCTCATATTCAAAAAGTCGACCTTAAAACCATACAAATCTACTCCCATACTCATAAAAGTTAGACACATCAAACAGATAATTACTTCCAAACTCCAAAAAGTTAGAACAAATCACGCCTCGATCGTTCTCTAACATTGCCACGATCGTTCTTTAACACTACCTCCAGCGTTCTTCGATCGTTCTCTAACATTACCTCGATCGTTCTCTAACATTGCCTCGTTCGTTCTCTAACATTACCTCGAGCGTTCTCTAACATTGCCACGATCGTTCTTTAACATTGCCTCCAGTGTTCTCTTCACAAGTTTCGGAAGGGAACCATTTGTCGTACTGGGAGAAAAACTCGTTTACCCTATCCCTTTTAACGACCCCTTCTAATGATGACTCGCTGAGTGCCAAGTACAGACTATCTGTATCCATTTCACAGAGTTGAAAGTCGGACCTCTCTACGAATCTATCCAGGAAGTCATAGTAAAATTCCAACATTCGCAATTTGGCGTACTGGTAGACGAAAAAAACCAAGCTGTGAAGGAAGATCCCACAGGATTCTTCGTTTTCCAACCGACACCTCATACAGGTCTTCACCAATAGGCGTCATGGTTTTAAACAGGGGGGTTATTTACCAACTTTGTTGTATTGGCCCCCTCTTTAACATAGGTCACGTTCACATGTTTCCCCAAATTCGTCAAGGTCTTCCCATAGGCCGAGAAAAATATTACCACCAGATCACAAAAATGTAGGCAGAAACCTAGGAGGCAAGGTCAGAAACCTAGGAGACAAGGTCAGAAACCTAGGAGGCAAGGTCAGAAACCAAAGAGGCAAGGGCAGAAACCTACGAGTCAAGGGCAGAAACCTAGGAGGCAAGGGCAGAAACCAATGAGGCAAGGGCAGAAACCTAGGAGGCAAGGGCAGAAACCTAAGAGGCAAGGGCAGAAACCTAAGAGGCAAAGACAGAAACCTAGGAGGCAAGGACAGAAAACTAGGAATCAAAGGCTGAAAACAAGGAGGGAAGGTCAGAAATCTAGGAAGCTGTGTTAGAAAACAAGAAGGGAAGGTCAGAAACCAAAGAAGGAAGGTCAGAAACCTAGGAGGCAAGGTCAGAAACCTACAAGGCAAGGTCAGAAACCTAGGAGGCAAGGGCAGAAACCAAAGAGGCAAGGGCAGAAACATAGGAGGCAAGGGCAGAAACCTAGGAGGCAAGGGCAAAAACCTAGGAGGCAAGGGCAGAAACCTAGGAGTCAAGGGCAGAAACCTAGGAGGCAAGGGCAGAAACCTAGGAGGCAAGGGCAGAAACCAAAGAGGCAAGGGCAGAAACCTAGGAGGCAAGGGCAGAAACCTAGGGCGTAAGGGTAGAAACCTAGGAGGCAAGGGCAGAAACCTAGGAGGCAAGGTCAGAAACCTAGGAGGCAAGGGCAGAAACCTAGAAGGCACCTCGATGGACAGCTAGACAACGGAAGAAGCAGAGATTATCATTGTAAACTTTAGAATGGGAATCGGTTTGAAGGATATTAACACCTTGATTTGATGCAATGTAGTGTGGGATATCTAGCAGACACCCTATAGGATAATCTTGAAGTTTATAAACATAAACACTCGTACTGACTAAGGCTTCCAAGGTGTATTTGGTTGTCTCCCTATTTTTGTCTGTATAACCTAATATATCACTTTCATTTAATCTATCGATAAACGTTTCAAAGTCATTTCTGTTGTTAACTAACAAGGGTTTGTCTAACCCTGTCGCGTTATTTGAGCTTGCGTGAAAGTAACGCAGCCCCTGTGTCTCTCTATGTCTTAAAACTAGATGATGACTATAATTTTAGGTTACACAAATAACACGTGGATACTAAAAAACCAACTTTTCGAAAATAGGTTACTAAAATAACACGTGGATACTAAACAATCAACTTATCGAAAATAGGTTACTAAAGTAACATACTATAATATTAAAGAACTAAGATAACACTTACTTTTACGTGTCTGAAGGTGCGAGCCACAACCGCCCGCATCAACTATAAGCGTATATCTGATTACAAGCTTCTCAGATATATACACTTGAAACCCTAGAGGTGTTACTATAATTAGAACTGACCTCTGAGGAAATACCGGATGTGTTACTAGAAATAGTTTTTGACCGCTGACGCAATGCCCGTGGAGTTTCTAAAAATAGATTTTGACGTATGATGGCAATTTTATGAGTTTACCTCCTGACCATTTTTGGTGACTACGCCCCTGAATTCGACGAAAAGCGTAAATTTTCACTCTAGGCATACCCCAAACTTTATTTTAGACATCCCCACACCAAAAATTAACTTAAAAATCACTTTTAAAATTGTAACCCCCCTTACCATTTTTGAGGGTTACGCCCCTGAAATCGATAAAAATCGTTATTTAGCACGTAGACTTACCTAAAATTTTATTTTAGACATCCCCATACCAAAAATTTACTTAAAAATCACTTTTGAAATTGTAACCCCCTTACCATTTTTGAGGGTTACGCCCCTGAAATCGATAAAAAATTGAAATATAACCTCAAGGCATACCCCAAACATAATATTTGACACCCCTACATATCAAATTCCAACAAAAAAACAACAAAAAACTAGTAGTAAGGATGGGTTTTTGAGCCGTGCATACTACGCAGTTGTATGATGCTAAAAGCACCATGCGAAAATGTTAAAATCCTAGCTCAAAACACCCTTCCTTACTACTAGTTTTTTGTTGTTTTTTTGTTGGAATTTGATATGTAGGGGTGTCAAATATTATGTTTGGGGTATGCCTTGAGGTTAGATTTCAATTTTTATCGATTTCAGGGGCGTAACCCTCAAAAATGGTAAGGGGGTTACAATTTCAAAAGTGATTTTTAAGTAAATTTTTGGTATGGGGATGTCTAAAATAAAATTTTAGGTAAGTCTACGTGCTAAATAACGATTTTTATCGATTTCAGGGGCGTAACCCTCAAAAATGGTAAGGGGGGTTACAATTTTAAAAGTGATTTTTAAGTTAATTTTTGGTGTGGGGATGTCTAAAATAAAGTTTGGGGTATGCCTAGAGTGAAAATTTACGCTTTTCGTCGAATTCAGGGGCGTAGTCACCAAAAATGGTCAGGAGGTAAACTCATAAAATTGCCATCATACGTCAAAATCTATTTTTAGAAACTCCACGGGCATTGCGTCAGCGGTCAAAAACTATTTCTAGTAACACATCCGGTATTTCCTCAGAGGTCAGTTCTAATTATAGTAACACCTCTAGGGTTTCAAGTGTATATATCTGAGAAGCTTGTAATCAGATATACGCTTATAGTTGATGCGGGCGGTTGTGGCTCGCACCTTCAGACACGTAAAAGTAAGTGTTATCTTAGTTCTTTAATATTATAGTATGTTACTTTAGTAACCTATTTTCGATAAGTTGATTGTTTAGTATCCACGTGTTATTTTAGTAACCTATTTTCGAAAAGTTGGTTTTTTAGTATCCACGTGTTATTTGTGTAACCTAAAATTATAGTCATCATCTAGTTTTAAGACATAGAGAGACACAGGGGCTGCGTTACTTTCACGCAAGCTCAAATAACGCGACAGGGTTAGACAAACCCTTGTTAGTTAACAACAGAAATGACTTTGAAACGTTTATCGATAGATTAAATGAAAGTGATATATTAGGTTATACAGACAAAAATAGGGAGACAACCAAATACACCTTGGAAGCCTTAGTCAGTACGAGTGTTTATGTTTATAAACTTCAAGATTATCCTATAGGGTGTCTGCTAGATATCCCACACTACATTGCATCAAATCAAGGTGTTAATATCCTTCAAACCGATTCCCATTCTAAAGTTTACAATGATAATCTCTGCTTCTTCCGTTGTCTAGCTGTCCATCGAGGTGCCTTCTAGGTTTCTGCCCTTGCCTCCTAGGTTTCTGACCTTGCCTCCTAGGTTTCTGCCCTTGCCTCCTAGGTTTCTACCCTTACAACCTAGGTTTCTGCCCTTGCCTCCTAGGTTTCTGCCCTTGCCTCTTTGGTTTCTGCCCTTGCCTCCTAGGTTTCTGCCCTTGCCTCCTAGGTTTCTGCCCTTGCCTCTTTGGTTTCTGCCCTTGCCTCCTAGGTTTCTGCCCTTGCCTCCTATGTTTCTGCCCTTGCCTCTTTGGTTTCTGCCCTTGCCTCCTAGGTTTCTGACCTTGCCTTGTAGGTTTCTGACCTTGCCTCCTAGGTTTCTGACCTTCCTTCTTTGGTTTCTGACCTTCCCTCCTTGTTTTCAGCCTTTGATTCCTAGTTTTCTGTCCTTGCCTCCTAGGTTTCTGTCTTTGCCTCTTAGGTTTCTGCCCTTGCCTCCTAGGTTTCTGCCCTTGACTCGTAGGTTTCTGCCCTTGCCTCTTTGGTTTCTGACCTTGCCTCCTAGGTTTCTGACCTTGTCTCCTAGGTTTCTGACCTTGCCTCCTAGGTTTCTGCCTACATTTTTGTGATCTGGTGGTAATATTTTTCTCGGCCTATGGGAAGACCTTGACGAATTTGGGGAAACATGTGAACGTGACCTATGTTAAAGAGGGGGCCAATACAACAAAGTTGGTAAATAACCCCCCTGTTTAAAACCATGACGCCTATTGGTGAAGACCTGTATGAGGTGTCGGTTGGAAAACGAAGAATCCTGTGGGATCTTCCTTCACAGATTGGTTTTTTCGTCTACCAGTACGCCAAATTGCGAATGTTGGAATTTTACTATGACTTCCTGGATAGATTCGTAGAGAGGTCCGACTTTCAACTCTGTGAAATGGATACAGATAGTCTGTACTTGGCACTCAGCGAGTCATCATTAGAAGGGGTCGTTAAAAGGGATAGGGTAAACGAGTTTTTCTCCCAGTACGACAAATGGTTCCCTTCCGAAACTTGTGAAGAGAACACTGGAGGCAATGTTAAAGAACGATCGTGGCAATGTTAGAGAACGCTCGAGGTAATGTTAGAGAACGAACGAGGCAATGTTAGAGAACGATCGAGGTAATGTTAGAGAACGATCGAAGAACGCTGGAGGTAGTGTTAAAGAACGATCGTGGCAATGTTAGAGAACGATCGAGGCGTGATTTGTTCTAACTTTTTGGAGTTTGGAAGTAATTATCTGTTTGATGTGTCTAACTTTTATGAGTATGGGAGTAGATTTGTATGGTTTTAAGGTCGACTTTTTGAATATGAGCCTAAATTTGTGTGTTCTGGTGGTAAAATCTTAGTGATTTGGTCTAACATTTTGGACCTTGAATATAACTTCCTGCTCGTTGTATCCAACTATTTATAACTGTCATGGAACTCCTGGTACTGCATCAGGGGTCAAAACGCGTTCAAGTAACCCGCCACTTGTATTATTTCCCCCACCATTGACCCGCTAGGTGGATTGTATCAGGGGCCGAATCGATTTAAAGTAACCCATGCATCAGACTCGACAGCACTTCAAACCGAAAATGAGGTCAGTTATCACGATAACAGTAATCCTCTTCTCTGATTAGTTAATCCAGAGGTCAGTCATTTCGTTGATGGGTGTCCGATAGAAATCTTCTTCTCTGATTGGTTAACCTAGATGTTAGTCGAGGGTGGAATAGTGTCGTCCAACTTTTATTTACCAGATTATATTTAAACTAGTCGGATGTGAGACTTCGTGTTATAAGCGCGCTTGATTCACGGACGTTTATTTTCATAGTACTGTTCAGTCTAGCGGTCTGTGTTGTAGTGGAATATTTTACGGTATAAGTTGAATTTTTTTTTCTGTTTTTCTCTTAGCTCATAACGATGTGATAGGTTATCATTAAAGGAATTTCAGTTGTATTAATGGTGATGTGTATAAAGTACGTATGTTAAGCCATGTTGCGTGTATTATTCCTTCGTTTTTCATATGTTTATCTTATTGGTTCTTTAAAAAGTAGATATTTCAAGTCTTTTTGTAATTGGTATTCAATGATATTAATGTGTTACACTGGCGGTAAGGTAAAAATACGAATGAAGGCGGAACGCTAGGCGAGGTAAAGAGAGAGAGAGAGAGGAAGAAAGGTGGAATGGTAGGAGAGAAGTCTAGTAGGGGTTAGAAGAGAGAGAGAGAGCGAGAGAGAGAAGCATATGAGAAAGAAGGGGAGATGTTAGGTATAAATGGTGAGAATAATCAAGTGTTACAATAGGAGGGACGCTAAAAATATGAGGAAGGGCGGGGGAGCTAAAGGGAGAGGCGGAGGGTGGACTGATAGGTTAGAAGTCTAAGAGAGGATAGGGGAGAAAGAGAGAGAGAGAGAAGGAAGGCGCGATGATAGGGATAAATGGAGAGAATGAGTAAGTGTTTCAATGGATGGAAATCTAGGCTAGAATAGTAGAGAGAGAGAGAGAGAGACGGAGAGAGAGAAAGAGAGAGAGAGAGAGAGAGATAGCGAACCACTAACACCGAGGAACATATTTACACTACCAGCTTAGACTACCCAGCAATCTCTAACTGTTTCACCCTTATGCTTCATTTATGGTACAACGCTAAGCAGACACCCAACTACATAGCTATAAATAAATGTTATCCTTGTACTATATATTTACTCAGTGTACTAAATATGTTTATAATGTTATATAATACCCACTGTATGTTATACACCTATTGAGATAATAAAAGAATAAAATATATCTTTGTCTTCTGTTTTATATTGATCGTTTTTTCATTGATGTTGTATAATCTACTAACCTATCACTATTGATCAAGTACATCAAGAACTCCAAAGTCAGCACACAAAACTTAGACTCGATATTTACTTCTAATATTGTCTAACGGCTACCTGGCGCGATAGCGTCCCACTGAACCGAGATAATCCCCGATCCGATAGCACGCTGTCCGAACCACTCGAGATAATCCCTGAGGGGTCACCCGCCGACCCGCGATCCGCCCTGAGGTCACCACGCTCTCTCGCGATCCGCCCACTTCACCCAGGTCACTTCCAGGGTCACCAATACGAAAGGTCACGGTTAACTCCCCCTGTCTCTCGTGTACATGTGGTGCGCTGCGCACCACACTATATATCTTTGTTAATTTACTGGTCAAATACTAGACAAATACAACATTGTATACTACTGTCGTTAGTCACTGGACACTGCGGGACTTGCTGAGGAGGGGATCTGAGCACCTATGGACATGTTCGGAGTGCAGTGATGATGACCCGCAAATAACTCAATAACTGAATCGTTTCTTTTTTTTTTTCGGGCAATCCTGGTATTCTTATTCTTCTGCTCCGTACACCTCTGAGCGTCAATATTAATGAGTTCAATGTAAGTGTTCGTCATCTCAAGGCTGGTGACATCTCCGTACAGCTACACCTCAAGATGTCAATATTAATGAGTTCAATGTAAGTGTTCGTCATCTCAAGGCTGGTGACATGTCCGTACAGCTACACCTCAAGATGTCAATATTAATGAGTTCAATGTAAGTGTTCGTCATCTCAAGGCTGGTGACATCTCCGTACAGCTACACCTCAAGATGTCAATATTAATGAGTTCAATGTAAGTGTTCGTCATCTCAAGGCTGGTGACATCTCCGTACAGCTACACCTCAAGATGTCAATATTAATGAGTTCAATGTAAGTGTTCGTCATCTCAAGGCTGGTGACATCTCCATACATCTACACCTCAAGATGTCAATATTAATGAGTTCAATGTAAGTGTTCGTCATCTCAAGGTTGGTGACATCTCCGTACAGCTACACCTCAAGATGTCAATATTAAGTTCGAAAAAACCGTTGAACTGCTCAAAGCTAATGACATCTCCATACCATCAACTTGCTCGTGTTCACTACTTCATTTGTTTCTTGTAATTTGTCTCGGACAAACCTCTTTCATTCCTCATCTGGAAGTTGTCAGCGACCCACAGCTGATGGCTTGAGCCAGGATCGGTGAACCATAACCATCCAGACCCTGCTCCACCTCTCCACGGTGCCTCCAGTAACAGACTAACCTTTCTAGTCTGGCCAAGCGTGGAGGGATCGAAGAGGGAAGACAACCCGGTACTCAAAAATGTCGTGCTGAAGTCGGATGTGTTGGGCCGAAAGGCGCAAATATCACAGTTATACTGTAAACCACAACACAACGTGAAACAGTGTAGAGAGGGGGTATAGTTGAAACAGGCTATAGAAATAGTGAGTTTGAAACAGGAGATAGCAGCGACAGGAAATTAGTGAGTGAAGGGCAAGATGTAAACAAAGGGGGGATAATTAGGAAGGAGGGCTGATAGGTGTTTAAGTGCTCGATGAAATAGTGATACGAGTCAGTCAGAGCGATGAGAAAATCTCGTGAAATTAAGGGAATGCGCATGTGACTAGTGAGTTGTCAGGAGTGCGCAAGACAAGAGTAGTCTGGGAGAGTTGGTCGAGACGGTAGGTAGACAGGGAGCCTTCTGGTCTTCATAGGAACTAGTCATAAGATTTGTGTGATAGTACAAGTAGTGTGTAGCCTAAGTAAGTGTAACGAAACTCTAGTTATTAGGGTAGACAGCCCAGTGAAATAGCTACCAGAAGTGCACGAAATATAAGCAGTGTAAATGAGCTTCACAAGTACACGAAATGCTAGATCCAGAGCGTTTCAGTGATGCTAGACAGTGAGATCAATACTCACGTCAGCTACATGTGTTCTATTTAGCTGAGTTTTACAAGTACACGAAATGCTAGATCCAGAGCGTTTCAGTGATGCTAGACAGTGGGATCACTAATCACGTCTGCTAACTGTGTTACTATTGGCTGAGCTTTGTAAACTACAAGGAAGGTGAGAGCAACATCGTTTCTTGCTATAATTATACATTGAGCTCACCACTCAAGTTAGCCAAATGTGTGTTATGTACTGAACTTTGTAAACTACAAGGAAGGTGAGAGCAAGAGCGTTTATTTGATCTAATTATACATTGAGTTCACTAGGCAAGTCAGCCACGGGTGTGTGATTAATTGAACTGTTAAAATTGTCAATTGATGTGTGGCACGGGGAACGCGCCACTCAATTCCGGCAGTTGTCCTGTGGTCAGCTGAACTTTGTTATTGTCTGGAACGTGAACGAAAGTGTTTGCAGTGTATGGTGTATGATAAGCCCACGAATTTAGATTGGTGGAAGTCAATGTCAATGTGTTCCCTCGAAACTCGAGGGCATGTACTGTGAATGAAATAAAGGCTGAACATTTATGTTATCAAACAGTTGTTGAGTCTATCGAATCAATCCAGCTGTATCCTTGACTGGCGACGAACGAACTGACGGGGTCAGAGCGGTAACCACAAGATACAGCGCGAAGTACAAAAGAACCACAGAGATCACGGGGTCACATCAAGACGACACGGCAAGGCGATTACAGATTCAATCAATTAAAAAGGGGCATAATAATCCCCCTTCTACAAAGTTGTTGAGCCCCTCTACAAACGCAGACACGCTTACTTAACGTCCTTTTAAGGGCGGACGATGACGAGGTACACTCCTTAAGTCATTGGGCGAACGCAAGCAAGCAAGAAAGATTGGAACGACTTCCCAGCTAGAAGAAGACAACTACAGTGACACGTCAAATTGTAAGCGGAACTTCCTGGTCCATGTCCTTGACCCTCAACGTGTTTATTCAGGACAACTTTCGATCTCATTTTTTTTTTTTTTTTTTAAGACACGTGAAATAATTTTTCTGGATCTTTTCGTTACATTTAGAGTAATCAGACGTCCGGATCTGGCCGGACATGTCCTATTTTTAAGGTTTGTATCCGACGTTCTGCTAGGCATCACCAAATGGTGGTGGTTGGTTGCGTTCGCTCGATGACTAAAGTATTCTAGAGTATCGTAGTAAACTAGAATATTCCTCTTCATCATCCGCCCTTACAAGGACGTAGTGGACGTGTGTGCGTTGTGTTGTGGTTTGCAGTATAACTGTTATATTTGCGCCTTTCGGCCCAACACATCCGACTTCAGCAAGACATTGTTGAGTACCGGGTTGTCTTACCTCTTCGATCCCTGCACGCTTGGCCAGACTAGACAGGTTAGTCTGTTACTGGAGGCACCGCGGAGAGGTGGAGCAGGGTCTGGATGGTTTTGGTTCACCGATCCTGGCGCAAGCCATCAGCTGTGGGTCGCTGACAACTTCCAGCTCTGGTGCTGGGAGGCGCGCCTTCGCCTGTTTGCATCACCATATTATATAATATAATGTATTTAACATCACATTAGCGCGTCCTGGCTTATTGTGTCTGAAAATACTTTTTTAAAACAGTAAAATGTCCTTCTTTTGCGTGTGAAAATTCGTGTACATATAACATGTTGTGCTTTCCTGTGTGGAAATTTAATCGTAGAAAAAAAAATCTAAAGAACACGGCTCTAAAGGCTAATTGATAGACAGTGTAGCTCAGCTAATAGGATTAGATTCAAGTTTAATCAGGTAAAAGTAGCTTTCCAAAAAGGTAAAAAAAAAAGTAGCTTTCCAAAAAAGGTAAAAGTCGCTTTCCAAAAAAAGGTAAAAGTAGCTTTCCAAAAAAGGTAACAGTAGCTTTCAAAAAGATAAAAGTAGCTTTCAAAAAAGGTAAAGTAGTTTCCAAAAAAGGTAAAAGTAGTTTCCAAAAAAGGTAACAGTAGCTTTCAAAAAAGGTAACAGTAGCTTTCAAAAAAAGTAAAAGTAGCTTTCCAAAAAGGTAAAAGTAGCTTTTCAAAAAAAAGTAAAAGTAGCTTTCCAGAAAAGGTAAAAGTAGCTTTCCAAAAAAGGTAAAAGTAGCTTTTCAAAAAAGGTAAAAGTAGCTTTCAAGAAAAGGTAAAAGTAGCTTTCAAGAAAGGTAAAAGTAGCTTTCCAAAAAAGGTAAAAGTAGCTTTCCAAGAAAGGTAACAGTAGCTTTCAAAAAAGAAAGGTAAACGTAGCTTTCCAAAAACCAAAAACAAAAAAAAAAAACAAAAAATGAGGAAGACAGTGGAATCCTGGATTGAATCCATTTTTGACAATAGAAACAAGAAAAAGAATTCTTAAATGTTATGTACAACTAATCTTAACATATGGATGTGAATTATGGACAGTAGGACAACAGACACGAAAATCACCGGAGGTTGTAAAGGTTGAGGTTTTACAGAAGAATGTTGAGAATACCATGGAGCAAAAAACATGGCTAAGAAGAGTAATGAAAACGCAATGTAAGAGGTCAAAGCAAAAAGAAAGCTAATTTCCAATATTAGGAAGAAATAATCATTTTTTTGGCCAAGTAATGAGAAGAGAACAACTGGAAAATAGAGGGACGAAGAGATAGAGGGAAGCAAAGAGAAAAGATACCAGACAGCTTAAGAGAATGGCTTGGCAGAAGGTCAACAACAGAAATGATAAATAACTGTCAAGATCGAAAGTTGTGGAGAGACATGATCACCTACGCCAGCAGGCATGGCACTTGATGATGATGACAAGCCCAGCCCTGTAGTATGTCACGTGCACCGGAAGTGAACTACTGGAGCTGTGTGAACACACTTTGATTAGCCCTAGCGAGTGGGCACCTATGAGTTTCTCGTGAGTGTCGTGATGTAAACAATAATATAAACAAAAGAGAGTTGAAAGATAGAAGTAAACATTTAGTTACAAAACTATAGCTGTCTTCAAATAAATTATTTAATTTCAGATACCCAACCAGTGGCTCGTTGGTCTAGGGGTATGATTCTCGCTTAGGGTGCGAGAGGTCCCGGGTTCAAATCCCGGACGAGCCCAAATTTTTTTTTTATTTATAAACCGTTACATTTATATTTTTATTTTTCCTTTCGGTTTTCTACATATGTACTCATTTCCTTATATATATATATATATCTGAGATCAAGACTCAATCAGAGTAGAATTCCAGACACTCTTTCATGAAGTCAGCTGTCTGTTTAAGTGTTTCGATTGCCCCATATAGTTTATTTTTTCCAGGGAGGTGGGCGTGCTCTTCTCAGGTCTGTGTACTGGGGGCAATCTTGTAGAACATGTTTTGTTGTCATATTGTCCAGTGTATATAATATTCTATCTATCTATGCATTGTCCTTTCCAGCCGAAGACGACACATACGGCAGAACCACAATCTCAAAAACAGAAACCTTGCGTGCCAAAATGGCACATATTGCAGAGATCACTGCTTCTAAAATCTATGGCTCTGTTTCCATAACAATACTTTTTACAATAACAGCTTGTCAAGCCATCGATCAACCTCCTTAGTCGCCTCTTACGACATGCCTGGAAGGTCACAGTGTCACTATTCTTTACTTCCCTCATACTGAGGCCCCGGTAACACACGGGAGTTATATAATATTGTGAATATAAAAATAACATTAATAAGCCAGCATGTACTCAGTTATTTATAGTTGTTTCAAAATAAATAAAAAACAGTACCCCCGTCACGCCAAGCGTATAGGGAATAAGGATGTTAGTGACCATAAATTTTACGGACCTTCGGCACATGATTTTTGGGGTAATGTGGTCGGTATTACGCCAGTGCCGCTTTACTTTCCCAGAAAAAAAAATCCGGTACTCATTAAAGGCTGGGTGAACCCTGAAGCCGTCGGTTGGGATCGAACCCTACCCCTTGTCCTTTGTAGCCCAGTTCACTAACCACTGAGCTATCGCGGCTCCCGAATAAGGTTGTTAGTGACCATTAATTTTACAGACCTTCGGCACATGATTGTTGGGGTAACATGGTCGGTATTACGCCCGTGCCGCTTTACTTTCCCAGAAAAAAATCCGGTACCCATTGCTGGGTGAACCGGTAGCCGTCGGTTGGGATCGAACCCTACCTCTTGTTCATTATTTCAAAATAGCATTGTACTATATCATCATCATGTGTCATACCGGTTGGTGGAGGCGATCATGTCCTTCGACAATCTTCAATTCACAGTTAATCGTATCAATATATGTCCATGTCTAGTTAGCTATGTATCTTATTACTTCTGTTGTTGACTGTTTTCCATGCTATGACACCAAGCTATCCAGTATCTTCTCTCTTTGTCGTCCGCGATCTCTATTTCCCTGTATTTTGCCAGTTGTAACCAAGTATTCCAACTTTCCTCTTCTCATGATGTGACCGAAAAATGTTGATTGCTTCTTTCTGATGTTTTTTTTGGAGCTCCCTTTTTGTGTTTGAGAATTTCCTCGTTTGTCTTTTTAGCTGTCCAGGGAAATCTCAACATTCTTTTGAGAAATCCCATCTCTGTGGCCTCTAATTGTCTTTTCATTTGTTTGTCTACTGTCCATGATTCGTTTCCATAGTTCAGAATTGGTTCTGAATAGCACCGAACTCTCTTTCTCACTTCTATTGACATAGGCAAGACGCATAAAACGTTTTTCGTTTTCTGAAATGCTATTTTGACCTGTACTATTGTGCTTTTTATTTCTGGGTGTGCATCTTCCATCTGATGTTATTATTGTGCCCAGGTAGTTGACACGTTGTGCTATTGCACACGTTGCATCAAACTATATATAGAACAAATACAACTTTAAAATATTAATTTGGTGGTCTGTTTCAGAATTCTTTCCATATCTGGTTAGTTTTGTATTCAGCAGGTTTCCCCAGCACTTCTGGGTAAATTCAAAGTCACAGACAGTCAAGTCTATTTCAATAAAAGTGAGCTAGAGTTCATCGGTGTTATACAGAGCCAATTCCGACCCATGGAAGCGAATCATGGATAGCAGACAAATTAGGGAATAGCGGTCAATATGGCGGATAGGTGGCAAGAACAATTGAGGCACATTCTGAAAAGTGTTCCTTGTTGCAGTTTTCTCATATTCTCTCTCTCTCTCTCTCTCTCTCTCTCTCTGCGACCAAGACTCAATCATAGTAGGATTCCAGACTCTCTCATGAAGTCAGCTGTCTGTTTAAGCGAATCGATTGCCCCATATAGTTTTTCTTCCAGGGAGGTGGGTGTGGACCACATTGCTCTTCTCAGGTCTGTGTACTGGGGACAATCCTGTAGAACATGTTTTGTAGTCATATTGTCCAGTGTACAGTGGCATAGGCTGGTTGTACCTATTTTGAATTTGGTGAACATGGGATTTCTCATTCTATTGTGGCCAGTGCGTAGGCGAAGTATGATGACTTGATCCCTCCTTGATAGTTGGTAGTATCCGTCACTCTCCTTATGCTTTGGGTGTTCTCGTTTCCATTTTTCATGGAACTGACCCTTGAGGATGGATTTGGCTTCATCATAACTGAGCGGATGGTTCTTTTGTGGTAATCTCCCTCCCACCTTAGCTAATTTGTCTGCGCGTTCGTTCCCGTGTATGTTACAGTGTGAAGGTATCCACTGAATGACCACTCTCTGGAAGTTATTGCATAGTTGGTCCAGGGTAGTTCTCAAGTCATCTAGTTCATTTTTCTTAGGGATTTTTAGAGCTGATAATACTGACAGTGCATCAGTCAGTATCACCAATTTATTGTGCATGTTATTTTTGTGTTAAGTAGCCAGTGTTGCAGCATCTCTGATGGCCTCAGTTTCTGCTTTAAAGTTGTTTGAGAATTTACCAGTAGCTATTGACTTGATGATCTCATCCTGATTATTCAGCGTCAAGAACACACCTCCCCCTCCATTTCTGGTGGCATTTGTAGCAGAGCCATCCGTGTATATGTGGGACCAAGAGTCCCGTGGGTAGGTATCGTGTATGTATTCTTCTGCTACGTGTTTTCTTTCTGTGTCTGATTGGGTGCCTTTTTTCATGATTCCGTTATATTTTCCTTAAGTTCTGGTATTTTATGTTTCCCATGAGGAGACATATCAGATGGGCCCAAGGGTTTCGATATTGTTTAGGAAAGTACTGGGTCTCCAGTAGTTAGTTCATTGGCAATTGCAACGAAGTTGCTCCTCTTTAGACGTACAATTCCGGAACCAGACATTCTTTGGTGCATGGGGTGGCTAAGGAGCCTTCTACATTTCTCCGCTTGTTACAATATTTAGTGACCCGTCTGTCATCTAAGGGTTGTAAACCTTCATATTCCAAGTCCGGCTTGCTGCCGGAGCTACTGGATTTAGTGCCTTGTGCACAGCGTGAACGTGAACTGTGTTTTTGTTTGTTTTTACCCCGATCGTGTTTGGATATTCCGATTGCTTACAATGAATTATGACATCGTTTGACGAAGGACAGTTCGTGTGCATTCACTTTCGGTGCCGTTTGGCCTTATGTTGTTTGGCGTGTGTTGTACCTACTTTTCTTTGTTTCGATTCTTCAAATTTAGATTTTGAATTCGGATGATTCAACTGCCACGGGCGGTTGAGGAATTATGGATTTTAGTTCGTTTGCAGTGATTGATACCCGGACCTTCGACTAACCATAACCATATAAAGAAACAGCAGATAAAATGGTTTGGCCACGTGATAAGGTAGAAAGATCAAAATACAACACGAGCCTTGAATAAACGTTGCGAGAACATCAAGCCCAAGGGCCGACCACGAAAAAGATGGATTGATGGAATATTAGGAACACAAGAAAACATAACAGCATATTATATCTTCCCTCGACGCTGAAAGGCAAATGAGGAAGGAAAGAAGATTAATACCAACATGGTGCTACCAATGCCAAACATGGTCACTTACATCAAATCTAAAAAAAGCTTGTCAACACTGAGGTTAGATATGTAAGAAAAGCGATTAGAGACCAGAAAAGACAATCAGAAATCGAGGAAAAAGTCAGCATTGAGCCAATCCTGAGCTACATACAGAAACTGATTTGTCCGTCTAGAAAGAATGGCGTGTTTTTCCTTACCATACAAAGTGTGTATTAAAAGAGGAGATGGGAGAAGAGCAAGAGGCAGACCAAGAGTAAGATGGACGATATCAAAGAAACATTATAACAATTGACAATGATTGAAGTTGCCAAAATGGCGAGAACCAGAACTTTATATCTTCCGAACAGGTACAGAGAAAGTAAAGATAGAAATATCAACGGTCACTCATTCTTCCACGGCGAAGGGAGATATGGTTCGCGATTTCTTTGCTCTTCTGCTGTTGCATCTCCGAGTGTTTCTAGTATTCTGTTTATCCACCTTTTTCCTGGCCAGCCTCTTGTTCTTGTGTTGTTTGTTGGTTACTCGTGCTAGATTTAGCTATTTGTTTTTTCACCTGCTTGAACCACTTAATCCAACGACTGTTTCATTTGTTCGGATTTGGAGTAAAAAAAAACGATGTCCCAACATCATCAAGCGCTATACATAAAAAAAAAATATGACTATCATCATTTTCAGGAGAAGAGGACGTGACTTACCGGTATATGGGGATAGGCGGCAGGAACAGTTGGAGGCTGTGCATGACAAGTGTTCCTAGTTGCAGTTTCCTCATATTACAAGTCGCATGTCTGTGTTAGTCACCTCTAGTAACTCGGGCAGATGGTGCTCTAAAACCTGGGAGGGCCGACCATCTAAGGGCAGAATCCCCCTACAGAAAAGATCATCTGCTGCCTTGCAGGAAGATTGGGTACAATCAAAGGCTAAGGAAAGCAAACCTGAAAAAAATGCTGGCTGAAATCGGATGCACTGGGCCACTGGCGCAGAACACAGTGCAACGTTTTAACAAGTATTCAAGCGGAGTGGATCTAACAGGCTTAAACAGACAGCTGTCTTCGTGCGAGAGTCTGGAGTCCTACTCTGATTGAGTCCTGATCGCAGAGAGAGAGAGAGAGAGAGAGAGAGAGAGAGAGAGAGAGAGAGAGAGAGAGAGAGAGAGAGATTTTCAGGATGACGTGAACTTCCTGTCAATATGGTAGATAGGTGGCAGGAAGAGTTAAAAGCTGTGTCTCAAAAGTGTTCCTTGTTGCAGTTTCCTCATATTCCAAGTCCGGGTTGTTGCAGGAGCTACTGAGTTAAATGCTCTGTGAACACCGTGAGCTGTGCGTTTTGATCATGTTTCTATATTCCGATTGCTTACGATGAATGATGATATCGTATGACGGGGAACAGATGGCTGTCTTCACTTTTTGTGCTGTTTCACCTTATGTCTTTTGGCGTGTGCTGAGACTGTTATGATGGGAATTACAGCTACCTTTCTTTGTTTGTGAGATGAGATAGTAATTCGGATGATTCCACTGAGACAGGCAGTTTGAGCAATTATGGATTTTAATTCGTTTGCAGTGATACTGGGGCCTGCCATAACAATCATTTGATCTGATGTTGTTTTGTTTACAACAGTTGGTTTCGTTTCTAGTCTAGTTGTCTTGTATCAAGATAGATTTGGAAAGTTGAATTGTATCAAGATAGATGTGGAAAGTTGAATTGTATCAAGATAGATTTGGAAAGTTGAATTAAGATTCAGATGGTCCAGATAGATTAGGAAAATTGTCAAAACTGAATTGGAAAGTTGTCTTGTCAAGATTCTACTAAGTTTATTTGGTTTCTCTTTGATGTATTTGCCCAATGACTAAATTAATAGTCCTTGTCATCATCTGCCCTTTCTTAAGAGGGCATGGATGCATTGTGTTGAGGCTTTGCAATAGAACTGAGACATTTACAATCTCTCGGCCCAGCACATCAGACATCAGCATGGTAAATTCGAGTACGGCGTTGCCCTCTCTCTCAGTTCCTATTTATATGACCAGACTAGATTAGTTAACCTGTTCAGCTTCTCGTTGCAAGGCGCAGTGTCAAGGAGTACTGGTTTGATCCTGCTTCGGACCATATATTGTTCTGTTTTTTTTTTGAGTGCTGTAAAACATACCTCTTCCATCTATGATTCGCTAGTTAGCCTGATACTGGAGGCACCAGGAAGAGATGTGAGTAGGGTCTCAATCGTTCTGGTTCATGCCATCAAATGAGCAACTTAGAGCTTTTAACTCTGAGCTGTCACACACGCCTCTGCTCTCATTTTTTGCTTCAATATTCTGTCACAAGATTATCCAATCATCATTCAACATTGAGTGCCGTCTCCGCATCGAAGGTTGGCTACCATGGAGCGCCATTCTGCTCTGTCTCTTGCTTTGATGGTACAGATTGTCATAAGTTGACTTGTCCATCTTTTGATGTTACTCGTCTATGTTAGTCTTGGCCTGCCTCTTTACCTTGTATTTTCCCTTCCAATATTACTTTTATTAGGCTGTTGTGTCTTTTAACATGCCCCACAAATTTCATTTGTCTTGTTCTAATTGTGTTTACATGTTATGAGAAGAGATAATAACTGAATAGCAAAGCAAGCCCTCATGTGGGAAACAACAGGTAAGAGAAAAAGAGGAAGACCCAGAGAGACACTGAGAACATTGATGAGAGAGGCAAGAGCAGCAGGATTCGGCTCCCTCAATGAGATAGAGCTGCTTGCACAGAACAGAGACAAATGGCGAGATTTGATAAAATATTTTTAAAAGAATTGAAAACTGCTAGGACAAAAATTTAGATAAGAGGAGTATCTTGGTTTACGCCCTATGGGCCGGCTACTGCTCAAAAGGTCAATAGATAGAGACAGAATTGTGTTTACTAGTTCTCTTTTAATTTTTAGTTGTTTTAAAACTTCGTTTGTTTTCTTTACTTTCCATCCAATTCTACCTATTCTTCTATAAATCCACATTTCAAAGGCTTCAATTTTCTGTTCTGTTTTCTTGTCTATGTCCATGTTTCTGCACCATACAGGAATTTTGAGAAGATATTACATTTTGTTATTCTTATATTTTCCATCATTGGTTATAAGTATGTCCCAGGTAGTTGTAGCTCTGGACTGTCTCCAGATGTATTCCCTCAACTGTGATATTTATTTGCAGGTCTTGAGAATTTTCTTTGTTTATGATCACAGTTTTAGTCTTTTTTGATATTCATATCTAGTCCATATCTTTTGCTTGTCATGTTTATTACATTAAGTAATTGTAGATCTTTATGATTGTCTGCCAGTAGTACAGTATCACCAGCATATCTGAGGTTAATGATTATCTTGCCATTAATGTTATCCCATCAAGTTTGTGTTTTGTGTTAAGATTTTTTATCAAACTGTTTCTCTCCATGTGTGGTGCTATGAAAATGGCGCTTATACCCATATAGATCATGAAAAAGAACAAATGAAGACATTAAACATTAAAAAGGACTGATTTGTAAATACATTGGCGACAGCACTGCAGGGACATACGAAGAAGGTGGTTTCAAGATATCAAAGAAACCTTGAACATGACAATAGAAGAAGTGAGAGATCTGGCTAGAGACAGGTTCTTTCAGACAGTTTGTGGTGAATGCAATGTTTTGTAAGAGATCTGGCTAGAGACTGATTCTTTCAGACTGGCTGTGGTGAATGCAATGTTTTGTAAGAGATCTGGCTAGAGACTGATTCTTTCAGACTGGCTGTGGTGAATGCAATGTTTTGTAAGAGATCTGGCTAGAGACTGATTCTTTCAGACTGGCTGTGGTGAATGCAATGTTCTGTGAGAGATCTGGCTAGAGACTGATTCTTTCAGACTGGCTGTGGTGAATGTTATGTTCTGTGAGAGATCTGGCTAGAGACAGAATCTTTTAGACTGGCTGTGGTGAATGTAACATTCTGTGAGAGATCTGGCTAGAGACAGATTCTTTCAGACAGGCTGTGGTGAATGTTATGTTCTGTGAGAGATCTGGCTAGAGACAGAATCTTTTAGACTGGCTGTGGTGAATGTTATGTTCTGTGAGAGATCTGGCTAGAGACAGAATCTTTTAGACAGGCTGTGGTGAATGTTATGTTCTGTGAGAGATCTGGCTAGAGACAGAATCTTTTAGACTGGCTGTGGTGAATGCAATGTTCTGTGAGAGATCTGGCTAGAGACAGATTCTTTCAGACAGGCTGTGGTGAATGTTATGTTCTGTGAGAGATCTGGCTAGAGACAGAATCTTTCAGACTGGCTGTAGTGAATGTTACATTCTGTGAGAGATCTGGCTAGAGACAGATTCTTTCAGACTGGCTGTGGTGAATCATTCCTTTTATAGAATCATAAATAAGTGTCTAATTGTGAACAAGAGAAAGAAACACACAAATAAGTAACTAAAGGCTCCCTTCTCTGCCTTGCAAGATACATATGGTGTTAGTGACCATATTTTTCCTTTGACCATGGCACATATTTGGTTGACGTGGTCAGCACCACACCAGGCCACCATTACTTCCCAGATAAATCTCCGCTACCCATCTTTTAGAGACTGGGTGAACTTTTGATCCTTGTCAGTCCAAAAACAAACATATCTGCCCATTGTGGGAATTGATCATAGACCCTCTTGAGCAAGAACACAGCAACCGCTCAGCCAAGAGGCTCAAATTAAGCACATGGAAATTATATAAATATGAATTAATGAAAATAAGGGCAACAAACAACACTTATGTTTAGTAAAATATTTATAGAAACATCAACCGCTACATAAACATGCATAAAATACAACAATTCTGTTACAGGGTGGCGAAAGGGGGGTAACCAAAACACAGGTCAAATAAAGAGATTTGGAGGTTATCTCATGTTATGTGACGATTCTAACATCGCTATGTTTCTTAATGTGTCTAAGAAATATTGGTGGGGGTGTTGTGATCTCGGCAGTCTTTGTTGAGCTAGATGGTGCATAATGCCAGACCAATGGTGGAGAAATGGTTGTATAAGAGTGGTCAGAATTACATTCTAGAAAATAAAGCTGTTTTAAAGAAACTACCAGCAGTGCTATGCTCTGTGGTGAACACTAAGAAGCATAGATTTATGGTGTCTATTTTGTAGTGGATGATCAAGCAGTGCCCCCTACATTCCATGATATGTGTTGGGTGTAACAATACCATCAGAATAGCTTCCAAACTGGACTGATGTGTAGGGGACTAGACTAAAGTGAGACACATATTTCACCTCACACAACCACTATTCGATGAAAGAGAGGTCCAATTCAAGCCAGTGCAACAAAATTGATCACACACAACAATTCTGTAACATTTTCTTCCAACACATTCATTTCTTGTTATCAACAAAAACAGGCTATTCTGTTGTAAATGATTGTCCATACTTTTCTCTATATTGTTATTGCACTTTATGATATGAACTCAGCTGTTCAAGAAACACATTGAACAGTGGACAACTAATAACTCTCTGGATGAAAATCACATTTCTAAATTGTCAAAAACAAACTGGTTTGACAATATCAATACCCATTTTTACATCAAAATTAAAGAAAACCCACACATAAATAATACATCACTCTCTCAGACAAAATTAGCAACAATGTAAAACGGTATGATGTTCTAAAAGTGTTTAGCTAAAGCTGCAACAAAAATCAAGCAAGTAAATGCATTGAGGTGTGCGACAGGACACCAGAAGTCAGTCATATGTCAGTGATGTTTAAGTACAAATGGTGTATCGAGTGTACAGATAATCCTGTGGCACTGCCAGTGTGAAGAAGTGTATTACATGTAGTATAAGGTCTCTATGTTGTAAAGTGGGACTCAGGGTGAATGCTCTGTGAGTAAAAACATAGCTGAACCTAGCACACGTGTACAACTGGTTGTGTGTGTGCTTCTCTGAAACCGAGCAGAAAACTTTCGAGCCAGAAAGTGAAATTCATTAACATATCAAGCACTAACCGTCACAAATATTTTGATTGCAATTAATTTAGAAATGGCTTATATTCATGATCATTAATTAGATTAGTTAGATTAATTAGATTTTGCGGTTTCGCCTTATGTCTTTTGGCATGTGCTGAGACTGCTATGATGGGGACTACGGCTACCGTTCTTTGTTTGGGAGATGAGTTGGTAATTCGGATGATTCCACTGGCACGGGCGGTTGAGCAATTATGGATTTTAATTCGTTTGCAGTGATACCGGGGCCTTCCATAACCAAATAATTAGATTAGATCTTAACAACACTGCTTCAAAGATATGCATTTGTTGTTACTTCAGAACAGAATAAAAAATGGTTGTGCACAACATGGATCATCTTTTTGACATTACCATATTCAATTTTACTTGTTTACACTGTATGTATATGTATAATTTATATGCACAGTTTAGTAGATACATACAAAATATATGTAAATGCTTAAAACATAATATAAATGAGGTGTACAGATCCTCAGTTGTCACTGACATACAAGGAACTATCTGGTCCCACGTCACATCCATATATCATTCACAATCCATATCCCACAAAGGTGTCGCATCTGAAAACATTTGGGTAAGTAAAGAACAGTAAGAAGGACTTGCAAGAATTTCAAATGCACAATGAGAATTATATTCCAAATACTTGACTGGTTCTCCACTCTGAAACCTTCCTTTGGCTACAACTCTACTGGTTATCCACCTTGAACATGTGTTCGATCAGTTCCACTACCCTGTTGCTGTATCCGTATTCATTGTCATACCTAGTAAGAAAATCAATAAATATATTATCAGTGTGCACCACGGACTACAGTAATTGAATTTAGTTACAACTAAGACCAATGAAAAAAGAGAGTAATATTTAGTTACAAGTAAGATCAATGACAAAAAGGAGTAATATTTAGTTACAAGTAAGATCAATGACAAAAAGGAGTAATATTTAGTTACAAGTAAGACCAATGACAAAAGAGAGTAATATTTAGTTACAAGTAAGATCAATGACAAAAAGGAGTAATATTTAGTTACAAGTAAGATCAATGACAAAAAGGAGTAATATTTAGTTACAAGTAAGACCAATGACAAAAGAGAGTAATATTTAGTTACAAGTAAGATCAATGACAAAAGGGAGTAATATTTAGTTACAAGTAAGATCAATGACAAAAGGGAGTAATATTTAGTTACAAGTAAGATCAATGACAAAAGAGAGTAATATTTAGTTACAAGTAAGATCAATGAAAAAAGAGAGTAATATTTAGTTACAAGTAAGATCAATGACAAAAGGGAGTAATATTTAGTTACAAGTAAGATCAATGACAAAAAGGAGTAATATTTAGTTACAAGTAAGACCAATGAAAAAAGAGAGTAATATTTAGTTACAAGTAAGATCAATGACAAAAAGGAGTAATATTTAGTTACAAGTAAGATCAATGACAAAAAGGAGTAATATTTAGTTACAAGTAAGGCCAATGAAAAATGAGAGTAATATTTAGTTACAAGTAAGATTAATGACAAAAAGGAGTAATATTTAGTTACAAGTAAGATCAATGACAAAAGGGAGTAATATTTAGTTACAAGTAAGATCAATGACAAAAAGGAGTAACATTTAGTTACAAGTAAGACCAATGACAAAAAGGAGTAATATTTAGTTACAAGTAAGACCAATGACAAAAGGGAGTAATATTTAGTTACAAGTAAGACCAATGACAAAGGGAGTAATATTTAGTTACAAGTAAGACCAATGACAAAAAGGAGTAATATTTAGTTACAAGTAAGACCAATGACAAAAAGGAGTAATATTTAGTTACAAGTAAGACCAATGACAAAAGGGAGTAATATTTAGTTACAAGTAAGACCAATGACAAAAAGGAGTAATATTTAGTTACAAGTAAGATCAATGACAAAAAGGAGTAATATTTAGTTACAAGTAAGATCAATGACAAAAAAGGAGTAATATTTAGTTACAAGTAAGATCAATGACAAAAAGGAGTAATATTTAGTTACAAGTAAGATCAATGACAAAAAGGAGTAATATTTAGTTACAAGTAAGGCCAATGAAAAATGAGAGTAATATTTAGTTACAAGTAAGATCAATGACAAAAAGGAGTAATATTTAGTTACAAGTAAGATCAATGACAAAAGGGAGTAATATTTAGTTACAAGTAAGACCAATGACAAAAAGGAGTAACATTTAGTTACAAGTAAGATCAATGACAAAAAGGAGTAATATTTAGTTACAAGTAAGACCAATGACAAAAGGGAGTAATATTTAGTTACAAGTAAGACCAATGACAAAAGGGAGTAATATTTAGTTACAAGTAAGACCAATGACAAAAAGGAGTAATATTTAGTTACAAGTAAGACCAATGACAAAAAGGAGTAATATTTAGTTACAAGTAAGACCAATGACAAAAGGGAGTAATATTTAGTTACAAGTAAGACCAATGACAAAAAGGAGTAATATTTAGTTACAAGTAAGATCAATGACAAAAAGGAGTAATATTTAGTTACAAGTAAGATCAATGACAAAAAGGAGTAATATTTAGTTACAAGTAAGACCAATGAAAAAAGAGAGTAATATTTAGTTACAAGTAAGATCAATGACAAAAAGGAGTAATATTTAGTTACAAGTAAGATCAATGACAAAAAGGAGTAATATTTAGTTACAAGTAAGATCAATGACAAAAAGGAGTAATATTTAGTTACAAGTAAGATCAATGACAAAAAGGAGTAATATTTAGTTACAAGTAAGGCCAATGAAAAAAGAGAGTAATATTTAGTTACAAGTAAGATCAATGACAAAAAGGAGTAATATTTAGTTACAAGTAAGACCAATGACAAAAAGGAGTAATATTTAGTTACAAGTAAGATCAATGACAAAAGAGAGTAATATTTAGTTACAAGTAAGATCAATGACAAAAAGGAGTAATATTTAGTTACAAGTAAGATCAATGACAAAAAGAGAGTAATATTTAGTTACAAGTAAGACCAATGACAAAAAGGAGTAATATTTAGTTACAAGTAAGATCAATGACAAAAAGGAGTAATATTTAGTTCCAGTAAGATCAATGACAAAAAGGAGTAATATTTAGTTACAAGTAAGATCAATGACAAAAAGGAGTAATATTTAATTACAAGTAAGACCAATGACAAAAAGGAGTAATATTTAGTTACAAGTAAGACCAATGACAAAATGGAGTAATATTTAGTTACAAGTAAGACTAATGACAAAAAGGAGTAATATTTAGTTACAAGTAAGACCAATGACAAAAAGGAGTAATATTTAGTTACAAGTAAGACCAATGACAAAAGGGAGTAATATTTAGTTACAAGTAAGACCAATGACAAAAAGGAGTAATATTTAGTTACAAGTAAGACCAATGGCAAAATGGAGTAATATTTAGTTACAAGTAAGACCAATGACAAAAAGGAGTAATATTTAGTTACAAGTAAGATCAATGACAAAAAGGAGTAATATTTAGTTACAAGTAAGACCAATGACAAAAGGGAGTAATATTTAGTTACAAGTAAGACCAATGACAAAAGGGAGTAATATTTAGTTACAAGTAAGACCAATGACAAAAGGGAGTAATATTTAGTTACAAGTAAGACCAATGACAAAAGGGAGTAATATTTAGTTACAAGTAAGACCGATGACAAAAGGGAGTAATATTTAGTTACAAGTAAGACCAATGACAAAAAGGAGTAATATTTAGTTACAAGTAAGAGCAATGACAAAAGGGAGTAATATTTAGTGAAATAGTCAAGCATTGGGAAGACGGTAGACCACATGTAAATCTTGGTAGTAATGTAAACCAAAAAGGTGAAAAAAAAGAGGTCAGAAGCAGGATAGTAAATGAGGCAGCAAATTAAAAAAAACCTGGACAAAATAAGGAAATAAAAAATACTTAGGAAGAAAACAAACTTAGAATATTCAACTCAAACATATTATCAACCATTACATATGCATCTGAAAGCTGGAAAACAAAAGAAATTGAAAAAAAAAAAAAATTAAACGCTTTTGAAGACACATGCACAAGAAAAATACTCTGTGTACAATGGAACAAGGCAGCCGCGTTAGATCAGTGGTTAGTGAACTGGACTACAAAGGACAAGGGGTAGGGTTCAATCCCAACCGACGGCTTCCGGGTTCACCCAGCCTTAAATGGGCACCAGATTTTTCTGGGAAAGTAAAACGACGCGGACGTAATACTGACATTACCCCAAAAATCATGTGCCGAAGGTCTGTAAAATTTATGGTCACTAACACCATATTCCCTATACGCCACTTGGTGTGACGGGGGTACTTTAGATTTTTTTTTTTACAATGGAACAAATTCAAGACTAGTATAGAGATAAGAGAAATGTTCATGCACTCGATGATCTCATCTAAAATTAGGAAGAGAAGATGGGTATATGTTGAACATTTGTTGAGAAGAGACCCAAAAAAAATTCAAAATAGGCTCTTATATGAAAAAACATCAGGATACAGAAAAAGATTAAGACCTAGAGTAGAGAGACATTGAAAAGAACACTGATGAAAGAAGCAAAGTTGGCAGGCATAGAGTCATTTGATAAGGTTGAAGATCTCACCAAGAATTAGAGATGAGTGGAGAAGAGCACTATGAGCCCTAAGCAACAGCTAACAACACTGGAAGGATCCAGATGACCTATAAGTGTGTGTGGACATGGGTATACTGTACAGCTAGGGCTGGAGTAACTAAACTGCAGATAGACTCACAATTAAATATCAAAGTTGAAGGAATACACCTGGAGACAGTTCAGAGATACAACTACCTTGGACACACTATAACCAGTGATGGAAAATGTAAAACTGAAATAAATAAAAGAATAGGTATGGCAAAAAGTAATTTTAATGCCATGAAAAGTATACTAACATCAAAACAAATAACACCAGGGCTAAAACTAAGAATAACAAAATGTTACATCTCAATATTCCTGTATGGTGCAGAAACATGGACATAGACAAGAAAACAGAACAGAAAATTGAAGCCTTTGAAATGTGGATATACAGAAGAATAGGTAGAATTGGATGGAAAGAAAAGAAAATGAACGAAGTTTTAAAACAACTAAAAATGAAAAGAAAACTATTAACACAATTACAACTAGACAAATGAAATTTTTGGGGCATGTTTAAAGACACAAGTCTACTAAAGGTAACATTGGAAGGGAAAATACAAGGTAAAAGAAGCAGATGCAGACCAAGACTAACATGGACGAATAACATCAAAAGATGGACAGGTCAGCCTATGACAACCTGCACCATTAAAGCAAGAGACAAAGAGTGGAATGGCGCTCCGTGGTAGCCAATCTTTGTGGTGGAGATGGCACTAATGAAAAAAAAAGACTCACTGGTGGCGTTAGAGAAGAGAGTGGTCTGATTCTGCCAAGTTCTCTGTGAATTCCTTGAAGGAGGTGGGGAAATGTATGTAGACAACGGGGGACTGGTCAAACCTGTGTGCTTGGTGGGCGAAGGAAGTGTCCACAATCAACACCAGAGACAGGAGCAACCAGTCAGAAACATTGAGAAATGTGATAACGATGGAGTGGATATGGGATATGAGAACTGCAATGAACAATCGTATGTTTACAGCAATCAAAACAGAGAACAATAGCCAGTCCAAACTAGGATCAAACTTGTAATCCACAACCAGGCGTCTTACCAACGACAGACCTGTATTTCAGCAAACTGCTAAGCAACCTAAACATACCATTACCCCTACTTTGTCTCTCACTCTGAACCTCTCCATTCATAATAATCAAAAAAAAAAAAAAAAAAAAAAAAAAAAGCAAAGTGTCCCCTTCCGATGCTGTTGTAACGTTGCTTTGATGTTATTGTTTGTCCTCCTTACTCTGGATCTGTCTCTTGCTCATCTCTCCTTTTATTATATGCTTTGTATGATAAGGAATAACACAATTTTTTCTAGAACCAGTTTGTTGTTTCTGTACATAACTTAGGATTGGTTTCAATACTTACTCTTTCTCTTGCATCATTTCTTATTCTGTCATTTCTGGTCAATTTCATGAAGTAACATCATCATCATGTGCTATACCGGTTGGCGTAGGCGATCATGTCCTTCCACAATCTTCTATCTACAGTGCATCGTATCAGTTCTGTTGTTGACTGTTTTCCATGCCATGACACCAAGCTATCCAGTATTTTCTCTCTTTGTCGCCCGCGATCTCTCTTTCCTTTTATTTTGCCAGTTGTAACCAAGTTTTCGAACTTTCCTCTTCTCATGATGTGCCGGAAAATATGATTTTTTTTCTTTCTGATGTTTATTAGGAGCTCCCTTTTTGTGTTGGCCTCTTTGAGAACCTCCTCATTGGTCTTTTTAGCCATCCAGGGAACTTTCAACATTCTTCTGAGAAATCCCATCTCTGTGACCTCTAATCGTCTTTTCATCTATTTGTCTACTGTCCATGATTCGCTTCCATAGGTCAGAATTGGTTCTATATAGCACCGATGAACTCTCTTTCTCATTTCTATTGACATAGATTTGTTGCATAAGATATTTTTCATTTTCTGAAATGCTATTTTGGTCTGAGCTATTCTGCTTTTTATTTCTGTGGTGCATCTTCTATCTGATATTATTGTGCCCAAGTATTTGACGCGTTGCACTTGTTTCAGATTTGCCCTGTTTATTTTTCATTCTCTGTCTCTGCTATTAAGACTGTGTCATCCGCATATCGCAAATTATTGATGTTGTGACCGTTGACTTCAATTCCTTTTTTGTTTCCTACTACTACTTCTTTTTTCCTTCCTCATGCTTCTAGTATTTCGTCGATCCATCTTTATCGAGGTCAACCCTTGGGTCTGGTATTCTCATGTTTATTGAGAACTCGTTGTGTTGTGATCTTTCTGCCGTGTCATATGGCCAAACCATTGTATCTGTTGTTTATATATTCTATGGCACGGGCTATTCCTAGCTTTTTTTCTCAGTTCTTCATTTCTGATCATATCTCTCAAACTGTTTCTTGTCATTCATCTTACACATTTCATCACAGTAGAGGTTATTTCCGGTTGTTTCCAAAATGGAGGAATTATTTTTCTCCGGCTTGGTATAGAACCGTTGATCAGAGGTTTAACAAGCCGCTATCGTAAAAACGATGTTGTTAATGAAACGTAGACCTGATACAGCAAGCCCTCATATGGGAAACAACAGGTAAAAGAAAAAGAGGAAGACCCAGGGAGACACTGAGAAGAACATTGATGAGAGAGGCAAGAGCAGCAGGAATCGGCTCCCTCGGTGAGATAGAACTGCTTGCACAGAACAGAGACAGATGGCGAGATTTGATAAAATATCTTTAAAAGAAAACTGCTAGAACAAAAATTCATATAGGAGAAGGTGTATCTTGGTCTACGCCCTATGGGCCGGTTACGGCTCGAAAGGTCAATAGATAGATAGAGGTTATTATTCTTATTATATTTGCACCTAGGGTCCAGGACTGGCACTGATAGCACAATGTTGGGGTGAAGATTGTATTGTAGATTACCCGTTTTGCCTCTAGCGTTATTTCCTTGTTTGACAATAGTGGTTATAACTGTCCAATGATTTGATCAATGTCTACTACTGACCTCATAATTTGGTGGCTGTAAAGTGAAAGATAACGTACAGATGTATAATGAAGAAGCTAGAACTCACCAGGAAACGAGCTTCACAAAATTGTTGTTCAGTGCAATGCCAGCTGCAGCATCAAAGATTGAGCTGCGAGTGTCTCCCAAAAAGTCCTGAGACACAACGTCCTCTTCTGTGTATCCCAGGATACCTTTCAAGCTTGTCTCTGAGGCATCCTTCACTGCCTTCTTGATCTCATCATAGGATGCCTGCAGTAAATAAATCAAGCAATATTTTTTTTAACTGAGGGAAAATGAAATCCACTACCTGCTCAACAGAAGATGTAACATTTTTTTGAAGACTCAGAACAGGCCACTACAGATTGGATTACAATCTTTTCAACGCCCCTTTTTAAGGATAGGAACCTCTGTTGAATGTGAATGTCTATCTATTGACCTTTCGAGCCGTAGCCGGCCCATAGGGCATAGACCCAGATACTCTTTCTCTTATCTAGATTTTTATTCTAGCAGTTTTCAATCCTTGTAAGGGGGACTGGTTGGTCTCGAGAAAAGACGCAGGCCTTGAGACAGAGAGGTTGTGGGTTCAAATCCCGGCTACACTGTTTGGGATTTTTATTTATGACTTCTCTCTGTGGCAACCACCTCTGGGTCTCAGCAGTGAGGCCCGGCATGAAACGTCAATTACACATCAACAGAAAAAGTCTGAGTTATCTGCCTGTGTGGCGAGGGACCCCTGTGTACATGGAAAAAATGGATTAACCAGCAAAATTCAGTTCCTAGTCTCTAGAAACTTCGTCAGAGGTAAAAGCTGGCAAACGAGAAAAATAAAAAAAATAATCCTTGTAAAGATCTTTTATCAAATCTCGCCATTTATCTCTGTTCTATGCAAGGAACTCTATCTTAATGAGGAAGCCGATTCCAGCTGCTCTTGCCTCGCCCACCAATGTTCTTCAGTGTCTCTCTGGGTTGCCTTCTCTTACCCGATGTTTCAAATTGTTGTAAAGCTGTTGTTGGTGAATGTGACTGTAGTACAGGAGAAATGGAAAAAAATAAAAATAGAAAAAAATGGCATGGATAAAGCTTTACGTAACAAGTGGACACCACAAATCAGAGTGACGTTTCAGTGCAAAGGCCTTCAACAGGAATAAACATACAAAAATGTATTTAAAATACAAAAAATAAACACCTTCGAGATGTACAACAGAATACTGGTACTCCAGCTGCGACTCACTTGAATTCCTCAGACCACAAAGGTAAAGATTACATCTGTATCACACATCTGTATATTGTTCTGTGATACTCCAGCGACCGCAGTGGGTTGGTTCGCCTTGGAGAATCGCCATATAGTCCAATTGGGTTCGCTGACCCCATGAGGCATTAATGTATCACACCTTTACACGCACATCCATCTTCAGCATGCAAAGGATAGATTTGCTTAATTTTTTTGCAGGGACAGCGGCCATTTTGGCCTGCCCTTTTCAACTTTAAACTTCCAAGGGTTCTTTAAAGTGCATGAGTGCACACAGAATCTCACTACCCAGAGACAGGGGAAGTGTCAAGCCATGAAAAGACAATAGGTCCAAATTTGAAGAAAAAAAATTACCACCGCTTGTAGTGAGACATATATGAAATAATAGGAACAACAAGAAGCAATTTTAAAAATATGAAAAATGTGTATCCACATCAAAGCAAGCAATGAAACAATATCAGGATTTAAAATGTGAATACAGTTATATTTATATTTAACATTTTGCGGGGCTTGGTGGTCTAGCTGTTAGATGTTGATCTCTGAACAAGAACTCCTGGGTTCAATTGCCACCACAAGTGGTGCTAAATAAAATTAAAAAATACAGAGTTCATAGCTTAACTCTCTTCTGATCTCTGGGTAGTGAGACTTGACGCCTATCCCTCTCAGATAATGGCAAAACAAGCGGAGGAAAAATAGGAAACTGTGATATTCACACAAAATCCAGTCCCTAGGATGTTTGTTAACGGGCTTACGGCTGGTGAAACAAACAAACCTCAACATTTTTGTATGGTACAGAAACAAGGACACCAAATAAGAAAACAAAATAGAAAACTAATGTCCTGGAAATGTGGATTTATTGAAGAATAGGAAGAAGTGAGAAGGAAAACAAAATGAAATAGCTGAAAATAAAGAAAGCTATTTAACCAAATTTTAACGAGATGAAGTGAGAAGGAAAACAAAATGAAATAGCTGAAAATAAAGAAAGCTATTTAACCAAATTTTAACGAGATGAAGTGACATTTTAAAAAAAATATTAAGAAAGGCATTAACTTACTGGATGTCTTCCAGGAAGATAAAATACAAGGCAAACAAAGACTCAAAGTGGACTGACAACACCAAAAGACAAGACAGGGTTAAGACAACGGGTAGCAAGACAGAGTGAAACAGCACTCTATGGCAACCAAACTTTTGACACAGAGATGAATCTATATATATGAATCTATATAATTCAAAATCTGTTAGGATCATCATCACTACACTGGATGAATCCATAGGTGTTCCAATATCTCCCTCATGGATATCAGATTAGAACTTTGGCCCACATGCACAAACTCAACGTCAGTGTCTAGGATCACAATTATGCTTAGGTTTTTGTTAATTTGTTCAGACAGCTGCCATTTTTACGGCCTTTTCTTTTCGATTTTAACTGCCAATGGTGTTTTAATGTGTGTGAGTATACATGGGACCACATGTTAATTGTCGTTATCTGAGAGGGCCCTACATCGGATCTCACTACCCAAAAGATCAGGGAAGGGTAATGCCACAAAGAAACCAAAGTTAAATTTTTTCCAACCTTTTAAAAAATGACCACTGCTTGTGGTTGGCTTTAAATATGAGTTCAACATGTCCTGAGGCAGATGTCATACCGGTAGGCTACCCAGCCCCCCTATTCAATAGCCTAAATGCGTACTATCATTCACTGGCTATAGTTTCCTCTCTTGTGCACTTACAATTGTCACCTCATATGCTGATATCATCAACTGTCTATTGACCTTTCGAGCCGTAACCGGCCCATAGGACGTACCTAGATGCTCCTCTTATCTGAATTTTTGTTCTAGCAGTTTTCAATTATTTTAAAGATATTTTATCAAATCTCGCCATTTGTCTCTGTTCTGTGCAAGCAGTTTTATCTCACTGAGGGAGCCAATTCCTGGTGCTCTTGCCTCTCTCATCAATGTTCTTCTCAGTGTCTTCCTCTTTTTCTCTTACCTGTTGTTTCTCCACATGAGGGCTTGCTTTGCTATTCTGTTATTATCTCTTCTCATCACATGTCCAACATATGACCATAGTCTTTTCTTTATTACTGAAGATATTAGTGGTTGATTGGCGATTTCTCTAATTTCCTCGTCAGGTCTACGTTTCATTAACAAAATCGTTTTTATGATAGCGGCTTGTTAAACCTCTGATCAACGGTTCTATACCAAGCCGGAGAAAAATTGTTCCTCCATTTTGGATACAACCGGAAGAAAAAAAAGTGCAAGTGTAATCATCATCATCAAGTACTGGGCCTAGTGGCATAGGTGATCATGTCTCTCCACAACTTTCGATCTCGACAGTTATTTATCATTTCTGTTGTTGACCTTCTGCCTAGCCATTCTCTTAATCTGGCTCTATCTCTACGTCCCTCAATTTTCCCAGTTGTTACAATATATTCCAGTTGTTCTCATTAAATGGCCAAAAAATGATGATTGTTTCTTCCTAACATTGGAAATTAGCTCTCATCTTGCTTTGACCTCTTTCAGAACATTTTCATTACTCTTCTTAGCTGTCCACGGTACTCTCAACATTCTTCTGTAAAACCACATTTCTACAGACTCCAGTGATTTTCTCGTCTCCTCCAGTTGTCCATGATTCGCATCCATATGTTAAGACTGGCTCTACATAACATTTAAGAACTCTTTTTCTTGTTTCTATTGTCAAAAATGGATTGCATAGTATCTTCCTCATTTTTTGGAAAGCTGCTTTTGCCTGAGCCATTCTGCATCTCACCTCTTTTGTACATCTTCCATCTGAGGTTAACAAAGTTCCCTTTTTGTAATAGACTGTGCTTATTAATAGATAAGAAGTTAAACAATAACAGAATCAATAAATCAACCAGGATAGGCTTGAAACATTAGTTTAGTTGCTTACTGACTGTATGTGACTTCATCCTGCAGTCTCTGGTTTGGAGCACAAGTTATTGATTTAGCCACCTCCTGCTCTCCCACAATACAACATTAACTTCAGATATAACATGTGACAGCCAACACAAGGTAGATGCGAACACTTACCCCTTTCTCCAGACGGACGGTCAAATCCACAACTGAAACATCAGCTACTGGTACACGGAAAGCCATTCCTGTAAGTTTGCTAAAAGTAAAGAATGGGAGGGAGACAAAAATGGTTAGATAAAAGTGATGAAGTTCTCAGCTATCTTTATAAGCAATCAATTTGATTATTGGACAGGTTCAGCTTCCATGTGATAACAGTGCTGATATATGGATGTTAAAGGTTGGAAATCCACTCAGATTTTAGATAGGAAATGAAAATCCTTTTAAAACAAATTATATAGGATCTCACAGACAGGCTGAAAAGAGTACATTTCAAATGAACTAATAAGAGATGAATCTAAACAAGAATATATGTCAAGCTTTGTAAGAAGAATAATTGGAAATACATAGGTCATGTGCTGAGAATGAAGTAAAGGCACCAAGATGCTGAAGTGACCCCTTTTTTATATTTCCTTCCTTGACTATCTAGCATATTATCGTCATGTAGTTAGACTTGTTTACATATCCTTATATATATTTTTTGTGTGTGTTGTTCCAGCTGAAGGCCTGCTTGACCGAAACGTCGACTTTTGTTTTGTCCATTACCATGTAAAGCTGTCACCATACCACTTTTTTTTATTATTTTTTTTTTTTTTTAGTATTGCTGAGAATGAATGAAGATAGACTCCCTGTGATGTATTCCCTCAACTGTGATATTTAATTGTAGGTCTTGAGAATTTTCTTTGTTTATGATCATAGTTTTAGTATTTTTTATATTAATTTCTAGTCCATATTTTTTGCTTGTTATGTTTATCACATTAAG
The DNA here is from genome assembly GCA_032433765.1 of Megaustenia siamemsis. Lineage (NCBI taxonomy): Eukaryota > Metazoa > Mollusca > Gastropoda > Stylommatophora > Ariophantidae > Megaustenia > Megaustenia siamemsis. The sequence continues at coordinate 14,064,919 of JAVIAB010000104.1, forward strand.
CAATTGTTGTAGGTCTTTAGGATTTTTTCTGCTAGTAGAACAGTATCATCAGCATATCTTAGGTTATTGATTATTATCTTTCTATTAATGTTTAGGCCTGGCATCTCTGTGATGTTTTTAAAAATTTGCTCAGTGTATAGATTGAACAAGCTTGGTGATAGGATGCATCCTTGACCTACTCCTCTTTTTATGTCCATGGGTGTAGAGTTCTTGTTATATTTTATTATTGCTGTTTGCTCCCAGTACAAATTACATAACATTCTCATGAATACCATCTGGTAAAACAAAACAAGGAAGACTAAGAGAATCACTACACAGAACAATTACTAGGGAAAGCTCAACCATGGGATTAAGAAACAACCAGGACCTACAAGAACTAGATCATCAACTGTGGAGAACTATGACTTACTCCCTACATGCAGTGTTTGGCCTGAGGAGACAAATGAATGAATTTACTGACACAGAGAACACTCTCAATTGAGTGCTAAGGATAAGTATTGGGAATAAACAGGTATCCAAGCAAAATTCAGTCCCTGAAAAAGCCCACAGGACAAAGTCGTTAAAAGCTGGTGAATGCAAGAAAGCAAAAAAAAATATTTGACTTGATAAATTTACGATGAAAGAAACAAGATGACAGTAGAAGAAGTGAGAGGAATGAGCTAAAGGAACGAAGATAAAAGATATCCGATAATGATTAAAAAAAAAATGACATTATCTCTTCTGATGGCAGATGAAAAGAGTACACAGTGACAGCCTATGGTTGTTTGGTGATATATCACAGTAGTTTGTCATTGATACTTTTGTTGATTTGCTTATTTGTGTCCTTTCAGGAAGATAAAATACACATGCATATTCTATTTTACATTCAAAGTGATTAAAGGAAGTTGTACCTTAAAAATTAAAAAAATTGTGGTTAAAAAATGACTAAAGAATCCCTTGAAACTCAGAGATTTGCCAATCTTTGGTTGTTTTGTTATGAGCATTAACTACTATGGGGAGCCATGATAGCTCAGTAGTTAGTGAACTGGGCTACAGAGGACAAGGGGTAGGGTTCGATCCCAACCAATGGCTTCCGGGTTCACCCAGCCTTAAATGGGTACCGGATGTTTTCTGGGAAATTAAAGCGGCACGTGCGTAATACAGACCACATTACCCCAAAAATCGTGCTGAAGATCTGTAAAATTTATGGTCACTAACACCATATTCCCTATACGCCACTTGGCGTGACGGGAATACTTTACTTTTATTAACTACTATATTATATTTTACACACATATATTTACTTTCATCATCATCATGTGCTCTACCGGTTGACGTAGGTAATCATGTCCGTCCACAATCTTCTATCTACAGTGCATTGTATCAGCTCTGTTGTTGACTGTTTTCCATGCCAAGACACTAAGCTATCCAGTATTTTCTCTCTTTGCTGTCAGCGGTTTCTCTTTCCTTTTATTATTTACATATCTACTTCAGCTAACAATTTCACATTTTGTGCTCATGGTGCCACAAATTAAAACCACTTCCATAAAAAAATCAACTTCAAGAATGAGTAGAATATGGCCCAGGACACCACCCGTAAATGTTGTACAGTTTCCAAGATTGGAACTAAAATGTCGAATTGAGATGAAAACAAGGAGCTGAGGCAAAGGCATGCCTCACAACAGCAGAGCTGGAAGTTATCAGTGACTCACCGCTGATGGCTTGCACCAGGATCGGTGAACCAGAACCATTGCCCCAGGATCGGTGAACGAGAACCATAATCCACCTCTCCGTGGTGCCTCTAGTAACAGACTAACCTATCTAGTTTGGCCATGCGAGTAGGGATCGAAGAGGGAAGACAACCCGGTACTCAAATATGTCGCACTGAAGTTGGATGCGTTGGACCAAAAGGCGTGAACATCACAGTTATTACAAACCACAACACAACGTAGACACGCCCACTTAATGTCCTTTTAAGGGTGGATGACAAAGAGGTGTACTTCTTTAGCCAACGGGTGAACGCAAGCAAACATAACAAAGAGCTGTGATACAGCAACTGAAATACATCACAACTCAGAAGAAAGGTGGAAAAAAAGGATATCTCGATATAAAAGTAGCACAAGTTATCTGTGCTGTATATTGATGGTCAAGTGTTATCTTTTCACACTTCATAAACTCTGTCCTCAGTTATAACAAACCAAACTCAGCAAAATGCTGGGTTCAGAATCCTCTTGGATGGCAGGTACCACTGACAACATAGTATGAAGCCTAAAAAGGCTGGATCTATAAAATCTAACCACACAGACAAACAACAACCTACTTGTTAACGGCTGGGATAACCTTGCCAACAGCTTTAGCAGCTCCAGTAGAAGATGGGATGATGTTCTGTTGAGCACCACGACCTCCACGCCAATCCTACACACAAAAGACATGTTTATAAATTAACTGCTCATGAAAGAGATCAAACGCAACAGATAATCACAGAATATTGTTACATTTCCTGATCTCTTAACACCCGGCAGTACCAATCCTTACACGCTGTGTTTTGACAAGTCTATACAAGAAGTTCATTTCTGTGAATTCATGGCTTTAATTGTGCATGCGACGGTTACAATAAGTCAATACATTCCCCATTCAGAGCCAGGACACTGTGTCTCACATGCTACCAAACCAAGCAATTTTAACACCAAAGAAAATAATGCAATGAAATTTGAACAGAATTTGCTCTGTGGGAAATGGCAAAAAACATGCCAGCAGTGTGAGGCACCTAACTGTTGTGGTACAGAGTAGCACAGCCTGCCTAATGCACCTCTCCACTGATCTGTTATTTGGTGTCTGTACTATACAATTATTGTTTGTGAGTGTTAGTGCACAGTACATGAGAGATCACACAGGACAGTTGGAAAATGTGATGCTATACCTCTGGTGGAACGAGTGTTACAAATATAAAACTTGAAGGGGGAGGAGAGGGGAAAGAGGGAGAACACAAAAAAAAGCACAAGAATCCTCCAAATGCCTAAATATTGTCCTTTCGAGCCAAGGACTGCACACAGGGCAGAAATTCTAGACTCTTGTGTCTAACGATCTGGTATCAAGTGCTAGACTTTGTCCAGGACCCACAATGGATCTCGCCACATGGTTCAGTCCTGGAAGAGTCACTCAATTTTATTGAGAGAGCTGATGCAAGCTGTTATTGCCTCTGTGTTCTTTTTAGTGTTTCTCTTCTCTTATTATTTCTCCACTAGTCTTAAACTCATTCCTCTGTATACCAAGTATTTTCTATTTCTTTAGCTGTTTCCAGCTCTTGCATGCATAAGTGGTTGTGTATGGGGGCGAGAAAGAAAGGAGATGGGAGGTGAGAGAATACATTTGACTTGAAAATGAATGCTGAACTTTGTTTTTGTGCAGTAATTTTATTTCTGTATTTTATAAAGGTTTCTGAAAGTCATTGCTGACTTCGCTTTTCTGGTTCAACTTTCTTACTTTGTCTACTTCTTGATCTACACAGCTTTCAAGATATACAAAATGGTCTAATTCTATTGCTGTACCTTCAAGATAAATATTTTCTTCTGAGAGAATTTGATTTTTCATTACTTTTGTCTTGTCTCGGTTGATCTCAGGTCCTATTTTTCTAGCCATTGATGACAGGATATTTGTTTCTTCTTGCACCATGTTCACATTGCTATTGATAAGGGCTATGTCACCCGCAAAATCCATCTCCAAATGAGATCCAAGTGTCCCCCAGTGCCTTTGTTACCTGTACAGCATTTCAGCATCATGAACTGGATGGCAACTCCAAATATTGGGAGAACACATCCCTGTTTCTTTCCAGGATCAATCTAGAACCATTCACTCAAACATACCTCTGTGCGAACTGCAAATGAGAAGCAGCTGTACAGATCTTTGCTGATGTTTCATTATTATTGGTGGTGTACCATACTGTCTAGTATGTTCCACAAGGAGTCTCTGTGTATGCTGTTGAAGCTTTTTTTGACATCAAATTTAGAGCAAGTGGTGGTGCTGAAGTTGGATGTGTTGGGCAGAAAGGTGCAAATATAACAGTTATACTGAAAACCACAACACAACGCAGACACATCCACTTAACGTCCTTTTAAGGACGGATGACGAAAAGGAATTCTACAGTTTACGAATACTCTAGAATACTTTAGTCAACGGGCGAACGCAAGCAAGCAAGAGGTTTCTGTTTCTCTATAAATTTCTCTAATATAATTTTTCTATCTATCTATTGTCCTATCGAGCCGAAGACGGCACATATTGAAGAAATCACTACTTCTAAAATCTATGTCTGTTTTCATAACAATACTTTTTACAGTGACAGCTTGTCAAGCCATCGATCAACCTCCTTAGTCGCCTCTTACGACATGCCTGGAAGGTCACAGGCATATAATTTTTTATGGGGGGTGAAAATATGACCAAGGCAGCTTCGTTCTTTTCTAAATTCTGATTGTTCTTCATGCATGACAGTATCTAATGCATCTTTGACAATTTAGGCACATTTTTACATTACAGGGGTTACCAGGAACCTTCTGCATGAAATGACCAATTCTAACATCTTCAAATTTGAGTTTTACAAACAAATTCTGGCATTGTCATCATTATTTAGATTTACCTGTTCATGCATGTACTTGCATAATTTTGAAATCTGAAATCAAAAACTGCTTTTTGTTGTTATGGATCCAGCTACCTTTGAGCTCATGCCCTTCCCCCAATGCCATGTAGTAGTATCTGAACTGCATATTTTTAAGTTCTGCTGTGGTTCTGTACAGAGTGTTCCATTTAAAAAGAGCTTTTTAAAGTTGATGTGTTTTGTGACTCTTTTATTATATAATCACAGGCAGTTATACCCTTTAGTTCAGCGGTAAAAGGGTTAATAAAAAAAAAAAAGAAAAAAAGAAAAGAAAAAAGAATCTCTGACCTTGTTGCTGGGTCCATCAACTGTCTTTTGGGTGGCGGTAGTAGCATGGACAGTTGTCATGAGACCCTCAACAATACCGAAATTGTCATTGATGACCTTGACCAGTGGAGCCAGACAGTTGGTTGTACAGGAAGCATTGCTGACGACAGTCATGTCCTTTGTGTACTTGTCCTCATTCACACCAATCACAAACATGGGGGCATCGGCTGACGGTGCAGAGATGATTACCTTGTCGGCCTTGCCACTTTTTATATGTACCTAGAATATAATATAGAAAATAATTTTGATATAGTTGTTACAAAACTCAAGTAGTAAATATTCTTTCTTGTGTTCACATGAGGACTACTAAAGGAATTGATTGACGACTTCGTCATCTGCCCTTACAAAGACGTCAGGCATAGACGGGTTGTGTCATGGCTTGCAGTAGAACTGTGATCTTTCAGCCCAACTCATAAAAATTCAGGATGGCAGTTTTGAGTATCAAGTTGACCTCCCTCTTCAAATCCTTACTTGCTTGGCCAGACTAGACTGATTAGTCTGTTTCTAGAGGCACCACGAAGAAACGGAGTATGGTCTGGATAAATCTGGTTCACCGAACCTGGCACAAGTTATCAGCTGTTCTGCGGACACCTTTCAGCCATGTTGCTAATGAGCGCCTTTGCCCCGGTTTGATCAGTGGTGAGCACTTCTCAGTCACCGTGGCCCCATCAATATTCAAGTGTTGATATTTGGGAGGAGGGGGAGTCATCAAGGTACCCCTGTGACACCTTGGCTGAACGTGATCAGTGACTCCTAACTGACTATCTGCGTCAAGACTATCACAGCTGATCACAAGATTCTACTCCAACTGCTCATAGTGCCTATGGAGAAGAGGAGGGAAGGAGAAGAGAGGAGAGGAGAGGAGAGGGAGAGGAGAGAGGGAGAGGAGAGAGAGAGAGAGAGAGAGAGAGAGAGGAGAGAGAGAGAGAGAGGAGAGGAGAGAGAGAGAGAGAGAGAGAGAGAGAGAGAGAGAGAGAGAGAGAGAGAGAGAGAGAGAGGAGACAGCACCCTAACCACAATCCCTTGGATTTGAACAAAACTTGTGTTATCAATTAATTTGATGATTTCTAACACATACTTAACATAAACTTAAGCGCAATTAATATAATTTATCATCAAATTATGAAACAAATTGTGTAAAACAGAGAACAGGTTAGAAGCTTTTTCAAGATGACAGTTATTTAAGAAAGTAAGACAGATTTTCTACAACTTTCAAACTAACATTTGCTTTGTCAGTTGTTGTGAACACTCCTGTGGACTCGACGACATAGTTGGCACCGGTAGATTTCCAGTCAATTGCAGCTGGGTCTCGTCTGTAGGGAGACACAAACATGGTAATGTTAACTCAAACCAATATACAGATTTGCTCAAATTTTTTCACATTTCTGTGATAATCCAATTTTCAGGCTATGCTAGAACAGTGGTTAGTGAGAATAAGAAGCTTTGATGCAATCCTAATCAATGTCTTCAGGAACCACGATAGCTCACTGGTACAAAGGACAAGAGCCATAAATGGGTACCGTATTATTTCTGGGAAAGTAAAGTGGCATGGGCGCAATACTGACCACATTACCCCAAAAATCATGTGCCAAAGGTCTACAAAAATGATGGTTACTAATACCATATTCTTTATACACCACTCTGCGTGACTCTTCTTAGAGCATCAAGGGGACTCTCACAATAAATGAAAAAATTACAAACAGATATGTACAATAATAACGAGCACTCCATAAGTGCAGACCTCCTCCGTCAAGGGTCATGAAAACGAAGGAGGGGGGGGAGAAATATCCCCCCCCCCCAATTATATATAAATAAAAGCAATAAGGCATGCTGTTTGCCTTTCTCTATTCATTCTCTTTTCAGTATAGAAGCAGATGTGTTACATTATGATCAGTTTGGCAGATCTCATCAAAGACTTTTTGCAATTGAAAAAAAGTTAGAGAAAACTTTTCAAATATATATAAATAAAATGGAAGTACATAAAATAAATGTTTTCCATTTTACTGTAACATTTGTTTAATTTTGATCAATAAAATGTTATGGTTTATTGTTTATAATTTGAATTACATATATATCTATCTATCTATTGTCCTTTCGAGCTGAAGACGGCACACACGGTAGAACCACAATCTCAAAAACAGAAACCTTGTGTGCGCCAAAGTGGCACATATTGCAGAGATCACTGCTCTAAAATATATGGCACTGTTTCCATAACAATACTTTTTACAATGACAGCTTGTCAAGCCATCGATCAATCTCCTTAGTCGCCTCTTACGACATGCCTTGAAGGTCACAGTGTTACTATTCTTTACTTCCCTCATACTGAGGCCCCGGTAACACACAGGAAACATATATATGGGGGCACTAAAATCTGTTATGTGCTTAGCACCTCTAAGGGTCTTAATCTGGCCCTGCCTAGGGGGCATGACAATGTTGTTCTTGTAGTACTATAATAAAACAAATTGTTGCAAACAGCTTTCTCAAGTTTGCTCATCCTTTCACAAGAAGTGTGTTAATTATAATTAGGTCACCTATCATCATCATCAACCTTTCGAGCAGTAGTCAGCCCATAGGGCGTAGACAAAGATACTCCTCTTATCTGAATTTTTGTTCTAGCAGTTTTCAATTCTTTTAAAGATATTTTATCAAATCTCGCAATTTGTCTCTGTTCTGTGCAAGCAGCTCTATCTCATTGAGGGAGCCGATTCCTGCTGCTTTTGCCTCTCTCAGCAATGTTCTTCTCAGTGTCTCTCTGGGTCTTCCTCTTTTTCTCTTACCTGTTGTTTCCCACATGAGGGCATGCTATGCTTTTCGGTTATTATCTCTTCTCATCACATGTCCAACATATGACCATCGTCTTTTCTTTATTACTGAAGATATTAGTGGTTGATTGGCGATTTCTCTAATTTCCTCGTTTTTTTTAATTCATTCCACGCTATACCAAGTATTTTCCTTAGACATTTATTTTCGAATGTGTTCCAACTTTGTTTCTATATCTCTTGTTTTCCAGCTTTCACATGCATACGTAAGGGTTGATAGGGTCACCTATACTAAGAGTTTTAGTTGCCCCTCCCATTAAAGCAAAAAATACCTGGCACTTGGAGAAAGTACTAATAATAAGGAAGGACAATACATTATCAGTCTTTTATCTTTTTGACATTTTTCCATTGACTACTAAAGGAATGGATAGTCTTCTGCCCTTTGGACAATATGTGGATGCAAGCCTTGATCTGACTGAGGGAGCCGATTCCTGCTGCCTTTGCCTCTCTTATCAATGTACTTCTCAGTGTCTCTCTGGGTCAGCCTCTTTTCCTCCTAACTGTTGTTTCCCACATGAGGGCTTGCTTTGTTATTCTGTTATTTTTTTCTTCTCATCACATGTCCAACGTCTTTTCTTGATTACTGATGACATCAGTGGTTGACTGACGATTTCTCTAATTTCCTTGTTTGTTTTGAGTTCGTTCCACACTATAACAAGTATTTTCCTTAGACATTTATTTTCAAATGCATCAAAACTTTGTCTCTATGTCTCTCATTGTTTTCCAGCTCTTGCATGCATATGTACGGGTTGATAGTACATTTGATTTAAATAGTCTAAGTTCTGTTTTTGTGCTGATGAGCTTTGATTTCCCCACATCTCAAGGCTCTTAAAGGTCATTGCTGCTTTAGATATTCTATATAACGGCACTCATTAGCATCACTATCTAAATTATTCTGTACTGTATTTTTGACTACCAAGTTGCCCTTCCCTCTCGGATTCCTTATTTGCTTGGTCAGACTTGAAAATCCATTTCTTAGACCACTGCAAGGTGAGGCTGGGTTTTCATTAACTGTTGTTTGCCGATCCTGATGCTTGTGAAGAAGTCTATATTCACTCATTCTAGCTATATTTGGAAGATGACATTCCAGCTATATTTGGAAGATGACATTCTAGCTATATTTGGAAGATGATATTCCAGCTATATTTGGAAGATGAAAGTCCATATAGATTTGTCCTTATTAAGGATGACCACAGCTGTTTGTTTCCGTCCCAGAGTGGTATTTTGGTTTTAATCTTGGCTATATTTGAAGCATTTATGGATGATGTCACGAGGCTAGAGCATTCCACACATTCTTAAAATTGATATTTTGAGGAAGTGGTTTTAATTTGTAACAAATTAGTTAAACTAAATATTTATCCGTGAGTGATATTTCAGTAGTTAAAGCTATGGAATAACTTAATGAATCAAAGATTGGCATTTCTAAGAGTTTTGGGTGATGCAAAACTACATTTTTAACCACAATTTTGTTAATGTAATTTTAAGATACAGCTTCTACTAATGACATTGAATGAATAATAGAAGAAACCTTTGTACCTCATATTCCTGTAAAGATAGAAATAAACATCAGAGATAAACAACTGTGGCAACATACCCATGCACATCTGAACACTTGCTCTTTAAAACATCTACCTTAGTTTTACGCAGTCAAATATGGAATTCTCTCCTGCAAAGTCTGATTGTTTGTATAGCCCGCCACTCGCAGCAGAAAAACGACACCACAACTAAATATTTTATATTACGACCCACCTATTTCACAACATTTAATCTCTTTTATTAACGAATGGCTATATTTGTTTATACAGAAATAATATTTAACAATTACTGTGGGTAAAAGTGAAAGAAAAAGAAACGTTTTTTTCACCGTTTCAATCTTGTTAAATTCGTATTTTGGAGTAGGTCTATGGTTTTGTGCTCATTGCGCCAGTGACCATAAGTGATTTAATAATATTTTATGATTTGATTAATTCACGACATTTAATCTCTAATATTAAGACTGAGCAGCTATATTTGTTTATAAAAAAGGTAAAGTACCCCCCCCCCCGTCACGCCAAGTGGCATATAGGGAATATGGTGTTAGTGACCATAAATTTTACAGACCTTCGGCACATGATTTTTGGGATAATGTGGTCGGTATTACGCCCGTGCTGCTCTACTTTACCAGAAAAAAAATCAGGTACTCATTAAAGGCTGGGTGAACCTGGAAGCCGTCGGTTGGGATCTTGACCTTTGTAGTCCAGTTCACTAACCACAGAGCCATCGCGGCTCCCTATATTTGTTTACACAAATATACAATGTGATAATTTCTGTGAGTAGAAGTGAAAGTCATAATTTTTTTGACTTTCAATTTTTGCAAAATTTGTTTTTGAAGTTGAGCTATATTTTTGTGCTCATAGCGTCGGTAAAAGTGAAAGTGGACAAAACACTGGCCTATAAAAGATGGTAATTGTTATTTTAGCAAATTTGCGAGAGGAACTAAAACACGCCACAGCATTACATAAACAATAACTAAACAGCGTTACATAAACAATAACTATTTTTATAGCGGAAGGGAAGCAAAAGAAAATTGAAAGCTGTGAAGAGAGACATCCTGAATGTAGGTTAAAAACATCAAAATCTTTGTCAGGGGAAGGGTGTAATTTGCACCATTTGAAGGTCTCATTTGTGTCATCATGGAATGTCATTTCAGCTAAAGAATATGTCCTGAACAGATGTGCATGGCGAGCCTCTTATACATCTTTTCAGTTTATCTGAAATCTATCCAGTAAGTAATCAACAGCTTTTTCACAAACATGTGAACCTTAATAAAACAACAAATGCAACACTTGTACCTCACTCAACAAGACTGCATATTACAAAAAAAAAACAAATGTCAAACAGTGAACCTTACTCAGCAAACACTGTGATGAGATGGCCATCAATCTCCAGTTTACCACTGTTTTCTGCCACATTACCTTTGTAGCGGCCGTGTGTGGAGTCATACTTGAACATGTAAACCTGTTCAAAGGAAAGAAAGTTGTGACAAAATTAAAATGATATATTAAAACTGGCATGATATTTATTTAAATACTACAACCAATAATTCACAAATTATCTGATAAAATGCTTTGTTTTTTTTGCTCTGATATATCAGGAAGGCAGAGTATTTCAGAAGATTGCACTTGTAAGGATACACTGTCCTGGTAACTCAGGCATCAATGGTTTTTTTTTTTTTTACAGACAGAGCTTTGTTTTCCTATTAATCCTTCACCCATTATAAGTGTGTGGATGCGTTGTATCACTTGTTTACGGCAAGCCACAATGTCTGTGCATCTTAGCCAGACATATCCATCTCAGGCAGATTTCTAACTGCTAAACATTTTTTTGGCCAAAATAGTGGCCATTTCGGTCTACTCGATTCAACTTTTAACTGCCAAGGGTTTATTTAACGTGTGCAGATTACACATAGTTACTGTTTTCTGCTGCTATCAAATAGGGATAAACAGTGGATATTACTACACAGAGACCAGGGGAGGGTGTAAAGCCACAATGAGACCATGGATTCAAAAAGAAAAATTCTCACTGTCTGTAATGGGATTTGCTAACTTGCGTTCGCTTGATGACTAAAGTAATACATCTCTTCGTCATACGCCCTTTTAAAGGGGCGTTAAGTGGGCGTGTTTGTGTTGTAGTTTGCAGTATAACTGTGATATTTGTGCCTTTCGGCCCAACACATCCGACTTCAGCGCGTGGTGGGATTTTTGTTGTTGTTGCGTTCGCCAGCTTTTACCTCTGACAAAGTCCCTAGATACTAGCAACTGAATTTTGCGTGTTAATCTATTTTTCCCTGGCAGCCGTGTACACAGGGGTTCCTCGCCGCAGAGGCAGATAACTCCGACTTCGGAGGTACTCATATTTTTTCTGTCCATGAGTAATTGACGTTTCAAGCTGGGCCTTGCTGCTGAGACCAGGGGTGGTTGCCGCAGAGAGAAATCATAAAGAAAAATCCCAACTGATGCAGCCGGGATTTGAACCCACAACCTCTCTGTCTCGAGGCTGGCATCTTGCGACCATCCAGTCCCTTCATGATGGGATTTGAAGCTGGACCGTCTTGTCCAGAGACAGACATTACCTCTAGACCTCCCTGTCCCCCTGAGATAAAGCTGACAGGTCTTGTTTTGTGGCCTAAAGCTTTAAAGCTTTCAGCAACTACAGTGGCTAAGGGATTAGTGCTCTCACTAATGACCAAAAAAACTCCAGGCTCTATTTCCGGATGTGGCAGATTTTTTTTTTGGGTTTGCCCAGCTTTGAAAGCATATTTTTTTCATGGAAAAGTAGGGTAACCTGGCATGATATGAACCACACCATATTCTCTATAAGCCAAAAGATGCAACAGGGTACTTATGTCTTTTCTACACGTAATAGCTGCATGCACAAGAATAATTCACATCATCTTTGGGAACGACTGGAATCCCACGAGTGCTGCATGATCAAATTTATTCCTTTTAATAATCTTCAGACCTTATAAAATCATCTTTGTTTCTTTCTCACTTTATTATAAGAAGTTCACATCGATTAACTCCAAAAAAGGCAGCTATTAGGACAGGACTACGACATCTCCATACTGTGCATTGTCTTATGTCAGTCACTTCACTACTGCCTGCCTGCCTACCTATCTATTGACCTTTCGAGCCATAGCCAGCCCATAGGGCATAGACCCAGATACTCTTTCTCTAACCTAAATTTTTATTCTAGCAGTTTTCAATCCTTGTAAAGATCTTTTATAAAATCTCGCCATTTGTCTCTGTTTTGTGCAAGCAACTCTATCTCTTTGAGGGAGCCAATTTCTGCTGCTCTTGCCTCTCTGATCAATGTTCTTCTCAGTGTCTCTCTGGATCAGCCTCTTTTCCTCTTACCTGTTGTTTCCCACATGAGGGCTTGCTTTTTTATTTGGTTATTATCTCTCCTCATCACATTCTTCACTACTGTGCATTGCACAGATTTTCCGAAAATGCTCCGCAGCCATGGGATTGATACTGCAAGCACATTCATTCAACAATTTTCAACTGTATTCCAAATGGTGGATGATGTCTCACATCACCAGAGCTGAAAGATGTCAACGACCCACAGTTTATAGCTTGTGCCAGGATCGGTGAACCAGAACCATCCAGACCCTACTCCACCTTTTCACAGTGCCTCTAGAAACATAATAAATTGTCTTTTCTGGCCAAGCGAGTATGGATCAAAGAGGGAAGACAACCAGGTTCTAAAAATTAACAGGCTCTTGCTGAAGTCAGATGTGTTGGGCCGAAAGGCGCAAATATCACGGTTATACTGCAAACCACAACACAATGCAGACACGCCCACATAACATCCTTTTAAGGGTGGATGAAGAAGACGTGAACTTCTGTAGTCATCGGGCGAACGCAAGCAAGCAACATGCTGAAGTTGGATGTGTTGGGCAGAAAGGTACAAATATGTTTTGTTGCAAGCCACAACACAACGCATACACACTATTTAACGGCCTTATAAGGGCGGATGACGAAGAGGTATATTCCTTTAGTAAAGTACCCCCGTCACGCCAAGTGGCGTATAGGGAAATATGGTGTTAGTGACCCTATATTTTACAGACCTTCAGCACATGATTTTTGGGGTAATGTGGTAAGTATTACGCCCGTGCTGCTTTACTTTCCCAGAAAAAAATCAGGTACCCATTTAAGGCTAGGTGAACCCGGAAGCCGTCGGTTGGGATCGAACCCTACCACTTGTCCGTGGTAGTCCAGTTCACTAACCACTGAGCTATCGTGGCTCCCTATATTCCTTTAACCGTTGGGCAAAAGCAAGCAAACAGATGGTACTTCAGTCTGTTGATACCAGTCTTCTTAGTTAACAAAAAACAGTGATGGTCCTACCTTGTAAAATGAGATGAGATTAATGAAAGTAAAGGTTCTCTCCCCTGCCTTACTAGGTGTATGTGGTATATAGTGCTGCTTGCTTGCATCTGCCAGATGACTAAAGGGGTACATCTCTTTGTCTTCTGCCCATAAAAGGACGTTAAGTGGGCGTGTCTGCGTTGTGGTTTGCAGTATAAAGTGTTAGTGACCATATTTCTTCATGGACGCAGCACATTTTTTAGTGAGACGGTCGATATCACACCAGGATGCCTCTACTTCCTACAGAAAATTTTCTGGCACACATTTTTAGAGGCTGGGCGAACCCTGAAACCTTGCAGGCCAGAAAAAAATCTGTCTTTTCTGGGAATCTACACAGACCAATTTTATCATTAAGCAAGCAATCTAAACCACTCCTGCTTTTAAATATAATTTCTCCACAGCCATTGTTGTTCCATGCTTCTCAGCCATAAAGTAATATTGGTTTTAAATATGAAATGATACATCTTTTGTCACTTACCATGTACTCCAGACTAATGAAAGGGTCGTTGACTGCAACAACGTTAATACCTTTCTGAAGTGCAGCACGCAAGGTCAATCGACCAATGCGTCCGAATCTGTCGACAAAAAAATACAAGTTTAGTTAAACAAAAACATTAACTTTCATGATAATGAACTCACTGGCTTTATAAAATTGACAGATATTAAAGAATTTGTATGTACATACTCACCAAAGCAGAAAAATATGGTAGCCATTTAAACTTAAGTCTTTCACAAAATATCTTTTCTATCAATCAATACTTTTTGAAAACCTAGTTATCTGTCACCATACCTATATTTGGACATTTTCGCTACTTCTCTAGTCTAGCTAAGCCAATATTCTTTAAGGTTTCCACGACTTTCCTCAGTATATTCTTGGGTCATCCTAACTTTCTCTTCTCCTGTGAACTCCATGACAGTGTCTGTTTTGCTAAGAAATGGGGAGGCGAAGGCGCACCTCACAGCAGCAGATGCACCGACAGCTGATGGCTTGTGCCAGGATAGGTAAACCAGATCCATCCAGACCATGCTCTGCCTCTTTGAGGTGCCCCCAATAAGACTAACCTGTCTAATCTGGCCAATCGAGTAGGGATCAAAGAGGGATACAACCCAGTATTCAAAAATGTTGTGCTGAAGTCGGATGTGTTGGGCCAAAAGGCACAAATAACTACAAACCACAACACAACGCAGACACGTAGAGTCTAAATCTACTATCATTGAGATCTATCCAAAAGACTGATGTAATATGTATGACATGTAAGAAACAATGATTCTTCTTTTCTTTCTTATTTCTCCTTTCAACATTGCAGAGATTGACTATAGTCAGAGATTGACTATAGTCAGAGATTGACTATAGTCAGAGATAGACTATAATCATCTGCTCTTTGACAGGTTTTCACTGCTGTCATTCTTTCAAAAATTTCTATTTTAAAAAAAAAATACAAAATTAAGATTTAAGTCATTGTCGGCTCTGGTTCGATTTCCCTGAAACCAGCAATCTGCCCTTGAGCAGATGACAGTATCTTGAATCGTAAAGAACCTTATTTCCACATTTTCTGTAATATTCCTCCACATTTTATATAGAGACTAAATGTGAAATGGTTTATTTAAAAAAAAAAACAAAAAAAAAAAAAAAAAAAAAGCAGAACTAGACAAAATGTTCGGGTGTCATTTTTCTGTTTGGGTGATTAATCAATGGTAACAGTAAGCCACTGCACTTATTTTGTTTTAATTGCATGTTTGACAATAACAATCTTTTGCTTGCTTGCTTGCGTTCGCCCAATGACTAAAGGATTACACCTCTTCGTCATCCACCCTTAATAGGACGTTAAATGGGCATATCTGCGTTGTGTTGTAGTTTGCAGTATAACCGTGATATTTGGGCCTTTTGGCCCAACACATCAAACTTTGGCACAATTAATCTTTTAAATGCCTCAAGTTATTTTTATGTGAAGTGATAATTAACTGTAAATTAAAAAAAAAAAAAATCACCTTTTAGTGTTTGCGATAACATCATCCAGCTGTTATGGTAAAACAAAGATAAACAGTCACCTTACTGCAATCAAGGAATCACTGTAATGTATTAATATTTCATGGGATGTCTTCAATTATCTGAAAATGCTTGCTATATTATCTGTTGTTTGCATTTGCCAGATTTAAATCTCTAGTGAAGTGCTGAGTGAGTGAATTTTCTTTGAATATCACTTTTTCCCTATTTCTCACACCGGTGGCAATGTGCTCTGGGGTCCCTTGCCATAGAGGCAGATGTTCTCCAACTTCAGAGGTGCTCTCATTTTTGTTGTATAATGTTTTGGGTAGATTGGGGGAAATCTTGCCTGGGCATTAGCCCTTTTTGGTCTACTCTTTTTGATTTCCAACAGCCAAATGTTCTTTAATGAGCACAGAATACCAGCGGAACCTCATATTTTTTGCCATTTTCTGAGAGGGTTAGACATCGGAATTCACTACTTAGAGATCAGGAATCAAAGCCACTGAGAAACCATGGGTGATTTTTTTAAACTGCCTTTGATGGGCATTGAACCCAGGATCACCTTGTCCAGTGGCTGACATCTTACCCCTAGACCATCCAGCCCTTTTCCTGGATTCTCTAAACAACTGTTCAAGTTTGATACCTTGAACATGTTAATTGAGTCACAGATAATGCTGTCTCCCCCCCACCACAAAAACTTTTCTGCAATAAATGCTTACTTATTAACATATTTATGATAATTCATACTTACCCGTTAATTCCTACTTTGAGTTCAGGCATTTTATATTAGTCTGAAACAGAAAACAAATGCATGAGGATCATAAAGCTGGATCGAGATGCCAACTACGTTAAATGAAAGAAGCAGAATTTGCTTATTTGATGTTTTGTATGACTCATATTCCATGACACACACACAAAGATATAACTAAATCTTGTACTAGAGACAATAAAATAGTTTGCCTGCCTGGTGGACGTGCACTGTAAATTAAAACTATACAAAGCATTATAGGAGAGTGAAGGATGTACGTGCACAAAGCATTATAGGAGAGTGAAGGATGTACGTGCACAAAGCATTATAGGAGAGTGAAGGATGTACGTGCACAAAGCATTATAGGAGAGTGAAGGGTGTACGCGCACAAAGCATTACAGGAGAGTGAAGGGTGTACGTGCACGTAGCATTATAGGAGTGTCGAGTGTACGTGCACGTAGCATTATAGGAGTGTCGAGTGTACATGCACAAAGCATTATAGGAGAGTGAAGGGTGGACAGCCTGAGTAAAATGGAGGACCACATCAGTAATTCTTCAAAATCATCACAAGACAACAATACCATAAGATGTAGAACTCTCCTCAATAATTAATTTTTTTGTATCTCAAAAGACAAATTGATGGGCAGGTCACTCAAGAGTGAACAAAACAAAGAGATGACCTTTCTATAAAACATGCTAGAATAGGGTGTACAGAGAAGATGGGTGGGGCAAGATAACTCCGACTTCGGAGGTACTCATATTTTTTCAGTCGATGAGTAATTGACGTTTCAAGCCGGGCCTCGATGCTGAGACCAGGGGTGGCTGTCGCAAAGAGAAATCATAAATAAAAGTCCCAACTGGTGCAGTCGGGATTTGAACCCACAACCTCTCTGTCTCGAGGCCAGCGTCTTGCCTCAAGACCAACCAGTCCCCAAAAAAGAGATGACCTTTCTATAAAACAAGCTAGGATAGGGTATACAGAGAAGAGTATGGTTGGGGCAATGATGTATATATTGAGACTGACTAGCTATAAAGGTGGAAAACGGGATTCGTTGACTCTCCACAGAATGCTAGTGTGCCAATGGGAATGATAAGCTTGCTGAAAGCTCTGGCTCTGAGCAAAGAGGACAAATACAAGTTAGCTCTTCATTCCATAAGAGAAGAGAAAGAGGGTAGGTAGGACTATGATGTATTCATTGAGAGACTAATGAGGCTAAAGGTGAAAAAGGGGTCTGGTCAATGCGGAGTGCTTAGTGGAGGAAAAGACCACATCTGAACACTTACTCTTTAAAACATCTACCTTAGTTTAATGCCTTCATGATGTCAAATAGGGAATTTCCTCCCATGAAGTCTGACCAGAATATTTGTCTAGCCCGCCATTGCCAGAAAAATTACAACGGGATTATATATTTTATGTTACGATCCGCTTAATTCACGACATTTAATCTCTCATATTAACGTTTTGAATCTATATTTGATTATACAATTTAATAATTTTGTTGAGTAGTTTTTGATAGTTTCAATTTTATTAAATTTGCTTTGGAAGTAGAAATATATTTGTGCTAGCCATGTCTGTAAAAGTGAAAGTCATCAACACTGGGTTATTAAGTGGCAATTGTTATTTTAGAAAATTTGCAAGATGAACTGAAATAACAGACAGACACTGTTGACACCACTCTATAAACAATAATTGTTTTTATAGTGGCAAGGTGGGGAAAAAGTTCTGAATGTAGGTTAGAAACACCAGAAGTTTTGTCAGAGGAAGGGCCTCACTTGTGTCATATTAAGGCTTTAATTTGCTTCATAAAAAAAAAAAAGTAAAGTACCCCCTCCCAATTGGTGTATAGGGAATATGGTGTTAGTGACCATAAATTTTACAGACCTTTGGCACATGATTTTTGGGGTAATGTGGTCGGTATTATGCCTGTGCCATTTTACTTTCCCAGAAAAAAATCCGGTAACCATTAAAGGCTGGGTGAACCGGAAGCCGCCGGTTGGGATCGAACCCTACCTCTTGTCCTTTGTAGTCCAGTTCACTAACCACTGAGCTATCGCGGCTCCCTTAATTTGCTTCATGACGCAGGTTATTTCAGCTAAAAAAGTATGTTCCAAACAGGTATGAGATGTACCTACAATCAACACCTTACAAGAACAAAATGTATACACTTTACGAAACGCTGAAACAGGTACGGAAATGCCCTGGCTGCAATAAAACTGATTCCATGAATAAAATAGATGCACAGATTCTGTGTTGTTAAGGCAACAGAACAAAGAAAAGAAAAACACACAGTGTCTCCCCCAATGTGGAAAAGCAGCCTAACAGCATCAGAGTTGAGAAAGTGGACAGCTGATTACTTACACCAGATGAAAGAACCAAACTATCCATATCTTTCAGATCTGACTTCAAAACATTTATGAGTACTGGGTTGCTTTCCTCTCGATCCTTTCTCATGTGACCAGACTAGAATGGTCATAGACTATTTCTGGAGACGCCATGAAGAGGTAGAGTCGGGTCTGGACGGTTCTTGTTCACAGCTCAAGACACAAGCCACCAGCTATGAGTTGCTGACAACTTTCAGCTCTGTTACTGTCAGGCACCTCTGTCCCCTCTTGAACCTGCCTTCTTATCTGACAAGCAATTTCAGAATGGGGTTTTTGGGTTGCTGGTATTCAACCATTATTCTATTCCTTCAGCCAGAGTAGTTAGTTTGGTGTCAAGGAAACCATTGGCAGGTGCAGTAAGATTTGTATTGGTTTTGGTCCACTGATTCTCAAGCAGACAGTCAGTTATGAGTCTCTGGTCACTTTCATGACCTTGTCATACATTTTGTTAAAAGACTATGTTAACATTCTTTTAATTCACATTTTAAGCCATCAGTGAAGATTTAAGTTAATGACCAAGTTAATATCTTCAATAATCAAGAAAAGACAGTGGTCATATGTTGGACATGTGATGAGGAGAGATAACAACTGAATAACAAAGTAAGCCCTCATGTTGGAAACAACAGGTAAGAGGAAAGGAGGTAGAACCAGAGAGACAATGAGAAGTACATTGATCAGAGAGGCAAGAGCAGCAGGAATCGGCTCCCTCAATGAGATAGAGTTGTTTACACAAAACAGAGACAAATGATGAGATTTGATAAAAGATCTTTACAAGGATTGAAAACTGCTAGAATAAAAATTTAGATAAGAGAAAGAGTATCTGGATCTATGCCCTATGGACTGGCTACGACTTGAATGGTTAATAGATAGATAGAAATATTTTTATACTAATTATAATAAATAATTCAATTTTTAATTCAGATATCATCACTAGAATGCTATTTTCCTCTCTGGTGATGTATAACATGTATCACATTTAATTATTTTTTGTGTGAGATTGTAAAATTAAAAAGATGTGATGGAATTTTTCTAAATTGAAAATTAAGTCCACCAAAGTCCTGAAAAAGTTTACACTATGACAACTAAAATTATCATAACCTCAAAAATATCATTAGAATAACTTGTAACATATAACCGGATTTTTTTCTGGGAAAGTAAAGCAGCACGGGCATAATACTGACCACATTACCCCAAAAATCATGTGCTGAAGGTCTTTAAAATATAGGGTCACTAACACCATATTTCCCTATATGCCACTTGGCGCGACGGGGGTACTTTACTTTTTACTTACTTATATAACTTCAAGAAGTTAGAAGTTAGTAAATGTTTTTTTTTGCTAATGTTGGCATTGAGAGTGAGTACTCCACAGTTGTGAGCCTGAATATAAAATAGTATGATGATTTAGATACTATTATAGTATTCATCATCATTACCATCGAGTGCCGTCCACACAACGAAGGTTGGCTACCATGGAGCGCCATTCAGCTCTGCCTCTTGCTTTGATGGTGCAGGTTATCATAGGCTGATTTGTCCATCTTTTGATGTTACTCATCCATGTTAGTCTTGGTCTGCCTCTTTTACCTTGTATTTTCCCCTCCAGGATTACTTTTAGTAGGCTGTTGTGTCTTTTAACATGGCCCAAAAATCGCATTTGTCTTGTTTGAATTGTGCTTAGTAGTTCTCTTTTCATTTTTAGTTGTTTTAAGACTTCATCATTTGTTTTCTTTTCCTTCCACCCAATTCTACCTATTCTTCTATATATCCACAATTCAAAGGCTTCAATTCTCTGTTCTGTTGTCTTGTCTAATGTCCATGTTTCTGCACCATATAGGAATATTGAGAAGATGTAACATTTTGCTACTCTTAGTTTTAGCCCTGGTGTTATTTGTTTTTGATGTCAGTATATTTTTCATGGCATTAAAATTACTTTTTGCTATTCCAATTCTTTTGTTTATTTCAGTTTTACATTTTCCATCACGGGTTATAGTATCATATTATATGTAAGTATGCCCCAGGTAGTTGTAGCTCTAAACTATATTATACTATTATAGTCTATTTAGTCTACTCTATCTCCTACATTATTACATTTATTATTAGAGTTAGAGACTAAAGATAATGGTACATTATTTAATTGTTTAAAAAATCATATTATTTTTCAAATATGAAATAATGACCACATGATGACTCTTCTGTATAGCAAACATGGAGTCGGAGTCAAATGGAGTTCATTTTATCTTTATACTTCACTGCCATCACCTTGAACTTGATCATCAAGGTTACCAGTTACCACCACAAGCCTTGACCCTAACGGCACCTCCAATTCGACTACAGAACCCTCATGATACGAATAAAGAAAATAATTTAACGTTAAGAAGTTACGATCCACTATTTTAACAGTTAAAATTAGCAAAAAATTATGTGTTAATTGTAACCAGTGACACAAAAAAATGCCACATATTGACATATTCAATCGAGGATCGCAGCAGCATCCATCGGCATCTCCCCATCTGCTGTGAGTTGAGAGTTGGTGAAGTCAATCCCGACCCAACGATGCATAAAGTCAGATTTATTAAATAATAATTAATTTACACGACATGTGAAACAATAAACATTATCATTCGGTAATAAAGTACTGTTTACATTTCCAGGCATAAAACAAATGCCGATTAAACTAACTCTTTAACAATAAGAAATGCAAGCGTGTCCTCACCAGATCAACAGCTCAACCCGGCGTCTGCAACAAGATGACAGAAATAGGAAGTGAGCAGAGCGCATGCGTGTTGAGCATGACGTCATCTTCGTTTAATTCCGGAATGTTCCGAATAATAGATTTGACCAAATTTAAAGCTCCTGTTTGTTTGCTGCGTTTCGTCAGGGATTCTATACTTTTTACATAAAGTAGCTATGCGAATCTAAAATAAACACCGTTCAGTAACAGTCAGTCTGCGCACTTCGAGAAATGCAGGGACGGGCGGTGGAGCGGATATGGGGATGTTATGGTTATGGTTATGGTTATGGAAAGCCTCGGTATCACTGCAAACGAACTAAAATCCATAATTGCTCAACCGCCCGTGCCAGTGGAATCATCCGAATTAATATCTCATCTCCCGAACAAAGAAAGGTAGCTGAAACCTCCATTATAGCAGTCTCAGCACACGCCAAAAGACATAAGGCGAAACCGCACAGAAAGTGAAGACAGCCATCTGTTCCCCGTCATACGATATCATCATTCAACGTAAGCAGCCGGAATATCGAAACACGATCAAAACAAATGAAACGCACAGCTCACGGTGTGCACAGAGCACTAAACTCAGTAGCTCCTGCAGCAAGCCGGACTTAGAATAAGGAACACTTTTCAGATAATGCCTATAAGGGTGCCGATAGTAATGAAACTGACCCCATAAATAAAATATATATCTGGTACTATTACTTATGGGTGTCCGGTTAGCGCAATCTATAGGCGGTTGGCTTACCACGGCAACAGCCGGGGTTCGTTCCCTGGCGAGGACACCTGGGTTTTACTAATTCCCTAAAAATTAGTAGGAGCCGCGATAGCTCAGTGGTTAGTGAACTGGACTACTACGGACAAGGGGTAGGGTTCGATCCCAACCGACGGCTCCGGGTTCACCCAGCCTTAAATGGGTACCGGATTTTTTCTGGGAAAGTAAAAGCAGCACGGGCGTAATACCGACCACATTACCCCAAAAATCATGTGCTGAAGGTCTGTAAAATATAGGGTCACTAACACCATATTTCCCTATACGCCACTTGGCGTGACGGGGGGTACTTTACTTTTTACTTTACTATTACTTATTGTTTTTCATACATATCCCTTGCCAGGATTGAATATATCAATACACGGTACTGAGCTGAAAGGCAAAGTCCTATAAGCTGCTACATCATAATTTTCTTCTTTTTATTCTTTAGTGTTCTTCTTTCGGGAGTTAGACTGCCTACCAACTGAAACTTTTTTTCTTTAGTGTTCTTTTTTCGGGAGTTAGACTGCCTATCAACTGAAACTTTTTTTCTTTAGTGTTCTTCTTTCGGGAGTTAGACTGCCTATCAACTGAAACTTTTTTTCTTTAGTGTTCTTCTTTCGGGAGTTAGACTGCCTATCAACTGAAACTTTTTTCTTTCCAGTCGATATAACACGTTTTAAGAGTCTGTATACTGTGTTAGCCAAGACTCCGGTGTCTAAGAGTTAAACTGCTGGACCAATAATTAACAATTTCCGTTTACGCTCTTATTCTTTATCTTTGTAGCTTTTCATCGTTGAGTGGAAAATAATTGAGTGTTCTTGACCGCGTTCTTTGGTTCTCTACACACACAATGCTTTTTGTGGCATTGTATATTTTCCTTGTTGATCCTTTTGAGGGCTTTCATTTCTGTTGCTGCGCAATGCATGTTGTGGAATGATGTTTCTTTTCTTTTCTTTTTTTTTTTTTTTTTTTGTTACAAAAATTCGTGCTGTAAGTTTTCAGATCGTCATCATCAGGTCGCATGTCCTTAGCAGAAATGTTACATTCACCACAGCCCGTCTGAAAGAATCTCTGTCTCTAGCCAGATCTCTCACAGAACGTTACATTCACCACAGCCCGTCTGAAAGAATCTCTGTCTCTTGCCAGATCTCTCACAGAACGTTGTATTCACCACAGCCCGTCTGAAAGAATCTCTGTCTCTAGCCAGATCTCTCACAGAACGTTGTATTCACCACAGCCCGTCTGAAAGAATCTCTGTCTCTAGCCAGATCTCTCACAGAACGTTGTATTCACCACAGCCCGTCTGAAAGAATCTCTGTCTCTAGCCAGATCTCTCACAGAACGTTGTATTCACCACAGCCCGTCTGAAAGAATCTCTGTCTCTAGCCAGATCTCTCACAGAACGTTGTATTCACCACAGCCCGTCTGAAAGAATCTCTGTCTCTAGCCAGATCTCTCACAGAACGTTGTATTCACCACAGCCCGTCTGAAAGAATCTCTGTCTCTAGCCAGATCTCTCACAGAACGTTGTATTCACCACAGCCCGTCTGAAAGAATCTCTGTCTCTAGCCAGATCTCTCACAGAACGCTGTATTCACCACAACCTGTCTAAAAGAATCTCTGTCTCTAGCCAGATCTCCCACAGAACGTTACATTCACCACAGCCTGTCTGAGAGAATCTCTGTCTCAAGTAGATCTCCTACTTCTTCTGTTGTCATGATCAAGGTCTACTTGATGTCTTGAAACAGCCTTCTTCTTGGTCTGCCCCTGATGCGTCGTCCAGAAACCACTCCTCCCACTATCGTTCTTTCCAATCCACGGAGTCTTTTGACATGGCCGTTGTATTTTAATTTCCTCTAGAATGGTGTTTATAAACCAATTTTTTTTGTTTGTCTTTTAATATGTCATTGTTGCTCTTTTTCATCCGTGGTATTTTAAGGATTTTTCTGTAGCATTTTGCTTCGAGTTAATACAATTTTCTCCTTGCCGTTTACGAGATTGACCACGGTTCACAACCATAAGTTGCTATCGGGAAGGTACATGTCCTCAGTAATTTTATTTAGCTTCCTTGCTAGTATTGTGCCACGTGTTCTTCATAGAGTTTAGAGTTTGTTAAATCTTAGCTATTGCTGCTAATCATTCGATCTTTTTCTGGCAGTCTCCATTGATAGATACTACAGATCCCAGATATTAATAGTTTGTTAACATTTTAAGTTCTTCACTGTTGATGATGATCTCGGGTTAGCTTTTTGCTTTGTTAGTGGACGATATCTGAAACTTTCCCAGTTACAGTTAGTGGTATAATTATTAATAGTAATGACAACATTATTATCAGTAGTGACACATTTATTGGCCGAGAAAGAAACTAATTTGTTTAATTAATGAGAATTTTTTAAAAAAAGGAACAAAGTGGCATTATAACAGCTTTTCGTAGGTGAGAAAGAAAACAAAAGTAGAACGACGTTTCGGTCAGGAATGCTTTCTGATGGACCAACAAACAACAATAGAAAAGTATATAAGGATATACACAGAAATATAACTACATGGCGATAATATACTAGACACTCAAAAAAGGAAATTAAGTCAATTCCTTGTGGTCCGAAGCTTAGTCAGGTATCGGCTGTACTTCTATGCATCTTCATGCATTTAGCCCAATTAAAAAAAACATGGATTATTCTCACAGAGTGTCTTATTTAGTACCGCAACAAGAAATCAAATTAGTTGGCAGTGAGTATTAAATTGCTGAGAAAGATCAGAAACAGATGCAATGAAAAAGCTAATGTGTGTCAGCGACTCATAGCTGACTATGGTAGGATGATTAGTCAGCAGGAGCTGATCAATACCCAAATCAGCTCCCACATTTTCGTGATGCCCCATAACAAAGTAGTTAAGTTTTGTCAAATAAATAAGGACTTTACACACACACACACAAAAGAAAAGTAAATCCGTTACTCAGAAAATGTTGCATTGAAGCCGGAAGTCTTAGAAAGAAAGTTACAAATATAGCAACAATTAGACATGACCAAAAAAACGTAACTAGCACCAGGTTCACGACCTCTCCATTGCGCAAAAAAAAACAAAAAAAAAAAAACAAAGCAGAATTTGTCCAGAAAAAGGCGAACTAACAAAGGAAATTGCTATATATATATATATATATATATATATATATATATAATGAGGTGCTTATTTGGAATCTGCTGGAGCGAAGAAGTGGACAAGCAAGCAATGAAGAGTATTGTGTCATGATGAAATGAGAAGCCTTCTTCTTCTCCTTCTTGTTTTTGTTGTTGTTCTTCTTTATTTCTTCCTTCTTCTTCTTCGTGTTATTGTTGTTTTGTTCTTCTTCTTTATTTCTTCCTCCTCTTCTTTTTATCTTTATACTCTTCTTTTTCTTATACTTCTTCATATACGTTCGCTTGACGGGTGCCATCGTCCTCTGTCCGTTTCTGAACACCACATCGTGCATATTTCATTTCCTCGATGGTTCTAGAAGCCGGCCAGATTCCTACACACACACACACACGCACTCACACACACACACACACACATACACACACAAACAAAACCCCACTGCTTTACCGTGGCTTCCCGAGTGAGGTAAAACAAGCATTTGGCAACACATTTTCCAATTTCCTGTAGTCCATCAGAGTGAGACTGTGAGAACCGCTGTATTTATTTTCCTGGCATGCCGGGTAGGAAAAGTGCTGAGCGCATCACAATTCTCCATAGTTTCCTTGCGAGTGTGAAGGTTATTTGCTGTAAACGAGGTGTTTCCAAATTTTATTAAAGTACACAAATTATGTTAAACATAACACCGCCTCCTCCCCACCCCAACTCTTTAAAATCTTATTATAGAATATTAAATAGCAACAATAATCTAACTTGGATATATAGTCGCAAATTTAAATAAATAATTAATGTAGTGAAAAATATGTTAACATTAAGGCAAATACCACGGCTAAAACTAAGAATTTTCCATTTTGGCACGCAAGGTTTCTGTTTTTGTGATTGTGGTTCTGCCCTATGTGCCGTCTTCGGCTCGAAAGGACAATAGATAGATACAACTAAGAATAGCAAAATGTTATATCTTCTTAACATTCCTGTATGGTGCAGAAATATGGACGTTAGATAAGAAAACAGAATAGAAAATTGAAGCCTTTGAAATTTGGATTTATAGAAGTATAGGAAGAATTGGATGGAAAGAAAAGAAAACAAACGATGAAATCTTAAAACAACTAAAAATAAAAGAGAACTAATAAACACAATTCAAACACGACTAATACGATTTTAGGGGCATGTTAAAAGAAACAGCAGCCTACTAAAAGTAATCTTGGAAGGGGAAATACAAGGCAAAAGTGGCAGACCAAGACTAACATGGAGGAGTAAATTCAAAAGACGGACAAGTCAGCCTATGATAATCTGCACCACGAAAGTCAGATCCAGAGCAGAATGATGCTTCGTGGTAGTCAATCTTCGATTCGGAAACGGCACTCAATGATGATGATTATGATCAATATACATGTATAACTATAACTGGGACATGGTGGAAAAAATTCAACTTATGATTCAAGAATATATACACAAACAATTTATTGATATTCATTTTATTATCTTTACGGTATTATCATATTATGGCTAATGGTGTCTGGTGTCGATGCTTAATTGGCTACAGTAATTGATACGGTTGCAGTTACACCCACCGTCCTGTCCCTAAACTTCCTTCCTAACTCAGTGGTTATATTCTCTTTGTCTTATACATGTTTGTCTGCAACACAAGTATTCAGCCCTACCGGAAGATGCTTGTCTTAATAGGAAAATACAGAAATACAATTTATTCCCAAGCTGTGATCGTAAAAGCTGCGTGAAAGACATCGTCCACGATCTAATGTTCTTTGTTTTTTTTCCTGTTGTTGTTTATTTGTCATTTTTTTCTGAGTGCTGTAAAACATACCTGATGATATGATTGTGTGTGTGTGTGTTTTTGTTTGTTCCTTATGAAGGCCTATTGGGCCGAAACGTTGTTTAGTCTGTGTCGTCCACTAATCACGTAAAGCTTCTTACATACCATTTTTTATTTATTTATTTATTTTTTAAATTTTTCCTCACATTCAGCTTTACTGCAGCTTCGCATTTTTATGCCTTAACCCGATACCTCCTCCTTCTATGATTCACTGAATTATCGCCTCGGAAGTTTCCATCTATAATAACATCCATTTATTATTATTTGTCTCGATTATATTCTTCATTTTCTTCTGTACCTATTCAGGTGTCGAAAGAAATACAAA